>JAVIWC010007661.1:0-600000 GCA_031894815.1 Creontiades dilutus | reverse complement strand
AAAAGTTGAACTACGTTTTTTCAAGTTTTGAAATATATTTCAACAAAAAATACACTCCCCGCATTCTAAGAGAGGATGTCGTGATTGGAAATGACATCGTTGCAGTTAATGATTGATTAGGCTTTTAACGTAAAAAAAAGGGTTATGAATAGAAACGTACCTGATTGACTGGCTATGGCTGCAATTGAAGAAAAAAATCCTGATTGACCATGATTACTGTGCACATTGGTATTGCAAATATTGTGAAAGAAGGAATGAAACCCAAGATCTCTGTATCTGAAGGAATCCTAGAATAACATACCATCTACGCTTTTTCTGAGAATCACCATTAGAGTTAACGATTCGTGCTCCACTGGTTTACAGACATTACAAACAGGCTGTGAGCGCAGTTCTTCTATCATTTCTCCTCGGGTCGTTTGAGATTTCTATTTCTTCCTTCAGCAAAAGTGGACAGATTGCTCGGGTGCACCTGAGGACGCCACCTGGCGGCCTTTGAAAAACCGGCGCGTCGTGTTTCGAGAAAAGACTCCAAATCGCACAAGATGCCATAAGAGGCGGCCAATCGCCCCTTGTAGGGAAGAGGTCGACCGCGGCATTTTGTCTCACCACTCGCCCAGCTAACTAGCTCCCAAGTCCCCGTGTCCTTCGATTCGCGCGTATCCCTTCTTTCTCACGGCCTGCGTTATAGAAAATCAGGTAAGACGCCTGAATGATTGAATACACTTGCCATAAAAATATGGTTTCAAGGTTGTTCAGCACAGATTACAGTTTTTCGGTTTGCACAAGCTTATGTTTACCAGTGGGGCAGGTGAATGGAGGGTCATCACCTACAACGGTGCAATGTACTGTGTGTGACACGACTTATAAATTCACGATTAGAACATCTGATATTTAGTTAGGTAAAGTAAAGCACCTACCTACCTTACGCATCACCTGTCCACAATTCGTGGACTTGAAAAACTCTATTTCAAAGTGAACAGCTAAAACCATACTCAAAAGGAATTACACAACTATTACGATCTTCAAATGGTACTAGGCGATTTCTACAATGTCCTAGCACGTTTGCATTTGCACTCGTGTTTTTGTTCCGCATTCTGTCAAAATTCCAGCCCTCAGGGAGAGCGAATGGATTTTCGTAAACCTCATTCGATTCTTTGAAGGCATGACTATCAATAACAAACATAAAAACAAAATTTCACCCTTGAGAATTGACTGAGATTGTTGCCGAGAATTCAGTCCCAATGGGGCTTCGAATGTGATTTTTGACCCAAGTTCCATCAACTTTGAGTCTATGGGGCCTCTGAAATCAGCTGATTAAGCCCAAGGGATATAAAAAAATCGAATATTTTCGTTTGAATAGAAAAGCGTTGTATAGAACATGTTTTTTCGCATTTAAAATTATAGTCAGCTACTTCTTTGCACACAAAGCGCTCAAAATTCAACTAAATTCAAGGTGAACTCAATGTGAACATTTTCGAAAATTCGCTGATACGATCATGCATGGCTAGAACTTTGTTATTCTGTCACGCCTCTAGATGGAGCTATTTCCAGTCGTGTCCCGGCGCACCTAAGCTGGCGAGGACCGTCCCTATCATTACCGGCCGTTAAAGGTGGCGGCCTCATCAAGATTGTCAGGCTCCCGAGTGGGTGCTAACGAGGAGCTCACCCGTCACTGTGGGCTTTGAACGTGGACCGCAAATTAACACGCCAAAAGTTTCAGTTGCGGCAAAAACACCTTGAGAGGAAATTTTGTGTTATTTCTCCCAATTCGATTTTTTTTTATTTTTAATAATGAACCTTTGTAACCGACCAAGAAAAAAAAAAAAAACATCTGCCAAGTTTGGTGTGGCGCTTTACCTTCCCTGAGTAGGTAACATGAACGTCCGAGCACGATCTTATGAAATTCAAACTCAAATATCCACTTATTGGCAACCTTAATGAAATTGCATACATAAGTTTTACAAAAATCAAGAAGACAAAGTAATTTTACAATAATTGTAAATTATTTGATAAGTTTAAAATAAACGGAAGTAAATAACGTTGTCCCCGAAGAATAACTTCGAAAACTTGTGCTCTTCGAGGGAGTTCAAATAACAATGAAAAAAGATTTTAAGAAATAAACAAAGTGCCAAATTTTATGATTGAAAACTAAAATACACTGCCAAGGACTCACACTGCTTCCTCGTTACAATCAAAGTGACACTATTATAAAATAGAAAATGAAGAAATATTCAGATGAAAGTTGTTGAGGTAATTGGTCAAACTGTTGGTTTGGTCGCAATTGTTGGTTACATTGCGTTTCAATTACAAGTTGCTTTTGTGGTTACTCGTCAGAGGCGAACATTAAAAACTAAAATTAATTAATTCCACGAAAGCGCGTGCGCACAGCGTACCGCTAGTTCGATCATGATGAAATTCACATGAGGCCTTGAGGGGCGCTGTGCGTATAGGCCTTTATCGTATGGACTAAATTGAATCAAAATTGTGAAAGTTATACCTGTTTCAAGAATTTCACGTTAGCGCATGCGCAGAGCGTACCGCTGATTAAATTGAGATGAAATTCGTATGGGACCTAAAGAGGCCTTTTCCGCCTCTAGTCCCTCAACATATGGGCTAAATTCATTCAAAATTGTGAAAGTTAAGGCTGTGACAAGGAAAGGCGGACAGACCGACAGACACAGAACCAAATTCGTTCAGTAGGCTATGAAACGCAAAATGCGAGTAGATATTTTCAATTCGGACAACAAAAACTTTTGGCTCCCGGAAGTGAACACAATGCTTCTGTCGCTTCGCAGACTCGGAAGGAATATCCATTTATTTTCAACAATAATGACTGTAAGCCGAAGAGGAAACATGTTCACTCCTAATCCCGGAATAAAAAACATGTAAACAAGATTGAAATTTAAAAAAAGTTGTGATATATTTTTTTACATTAAATTGAACATAAAGAATTGTATTTGTATTGTAAAATATTACACCCTCTTAATCAGCGATTTATTTGCACTACCCCAAAGAATGATGCGATATTTGATAATGGGGAATACTAAGCCAAAATAAACGGTTCTAATATATTTCCGAGATGAAAAGCTATCAGTTTCTTTAAAAATCTAAAATATTTTCACGCATTCTAGTAATTGAGCAATTTATGTGCTTTGAAAATCTCATATGGTTATCAATAGTAACCCCTGAATATTTACAATGGTCGTCAAACGGGAAGGAAGTGCAGCCACAGTTTGAGAAATTAGTGAAACAGGCAGAAGAGGTTTGGAATTTTAGAGCAAAATTGAACGGAAATAACCTATTACCCATGGAGAATTTCAAGACTGACGTTTTATCGGTATTAAACGTAACTTATTAAGACATAACCATTGCTTAATCAAAAAAAGATCAGAATTAATAGAGTAGATTTGGCGAAGCGGGATCACAACTTAGCGCTTTGGAATAGCTGCTCTGTAGAATATCGCCTCGGTTTCTTAAGATAAATGTTCAATTCCTTCTTCGATTTTATTTTGCAAAATAATCAACCGTCGTAAGTGAGATACATTTGTTCCTCCTCAAGCTTTTACTCAAAATTGGAGAAATGATTGAAAATGGCAATGGACATCAGTTTTAACTTATAAGTTTGCAAAATAGATCGTGCTGAGTAAAAATTGTATCAAGATTGGACGAAAACTGTGGGAATTGAGCTTGTTACTGGACTCTCTACTGTCTCCAGATCCCAGATCGTTTAGCAGGCCCGAGGCCAGAGAATTCGTACCTGCCTTCATCTGCTCTTCTACCTCCACCTGGGTAAGGACGTGCTGAAGGTCTATTAAAGTTTTACTATTGAAGATGTAATATTTACAACGGAGTCATCCTATCATTTCTGTATGTCTATCAGTAAATTCAGTGGCGGCTCCTCCCTTGAAACACCGGGGGTGCTGAGACATCACTTGGGGCTATCACAAATGAGAAGGAAGAAATGATTTTCTTAGCCAAATAGACATTTCAACTCGTCTATGTCTAACCTCGAAAAGTTCAAAATAAAACGGTAGGTATCACTGACCATTTATTCTCTCGGCAACATGCTGTTTATACTTGAAGCACAACGAACACGAAGCCCGGAGTCCCGCACAGAGTTACGCATCTGCTTGGTTTTCCAACAAGTGGCGAAACATGCTCGAACATTCGAGAACGTTTGTGAACAGAGTTCCCAACGGTGGCAGTTCACACTGCACCTGGTATCATGCTGGTGATTGCTTGTGAACAGTGTTTGCGAATAATGCTCATTTGTTATAAACAGGCCAATGATAAATAACTTTGAAAAAAGAACGAAGAGCTGAACAGTCACGGACTGAACTATTTGAACACACTGATAAGAAAATGATTAGATGAATATTCCGACTAAGGCTTGTACGTCCGAGGCACCCCAAGCTGGAAGCTAAGAACTAACTGTGCACCGTGTTTCGAGTTCTCTGATTGGACAATATCATTTGTCCGCCCCGATTCAAACTGAAAATGCCCTGTGACCTTGGAGCAGGCGCTCACGTCCTTCTGAATGGTCAGGCCTCAGAGTAATGCAGCCCCTCTCTCGACCGCGTCCCCAGCATAGCCCTGGAAGTATATTTCGCGACTTGCCTAATACCAGTCTTGTTTCACTTGCTTCAATAGGGAGATTTAAAAAACAAATCTTTTTGGATTATTGGTTTGGGGGTTGCACATGCTCCTATTCTCCTATCAGTAGCCGGACCTGAGTCAATTACAAGTTGTGGATGCACACCGATCAGCTGAAAGACTCGTATGGCTGATCTCTTCCCTGATCGATCAATAATCTTTTAACTTGAGTCTAGATAATGTACCACAAACTGCGTCCAGTTTAAATAGATCAGTGATTTGAGTAGAAAGGTTATCCGGAAATAATAAAACTTTGTGCAATAATTTGCAACGTTTCAGAATCTATTCTGCCCAAAAGTGATTTTCGTTGATTGTATCACACACTAAACTACGCTCATTTCAGTATTGATTAAAATATTTCGTAAACCAGATTTCTGTTCGGATATGAGTATTCCTTTTTCTGTTGGTTCGGATTGATTTCTGAATTCTGGTTTTTTACAACGAGTTTGAATTTTTAAAAGGTCTTCATCCGGGTGGATACAAGTGGCACAAACAAGCGGGTTTGAGGTGCAGAATATGGTACACTAATCTAATTTCATTGCAACATTGGATACAAATCTGTCTGCCTGTGTTTGCCTGCAAGTCATGTAATTACGGGGTGAACTGTACGGGAAGATGAAGCGTTTGGCAATCCTAAAGATAAAGTATTAGGAAGATTTGACGAAGCTGTAGTTAGAGGGTTGGGTTGGCGATGAATCGGAAATAAATTTCATCGTGTGCACGCGATGCTAAAGTGGGGGGTTAATCAATGGAAAGTGGGAGTTCCGATAGCTGCTTAGTTTACTCGTCTAAACTGCAATAAGAGACGACTATCAGGGCCTAACAACCTGAATGTACTGGCAGAAAAGGAACCTAACAGCGGGCTTGTGGTGAGAGCAGAAACTTGAGTTATACGACGCTTTGGAAATGCTCTCTGATAGACCGCGATCACGGAAAGGCGTTCCGGGGGAAGTGCCGGACGGCCTGTTTGGGTGGTGGTGAAATTGGCAGATTGAACGGGAGGACGATTTGAAACCCTCATCCCCCCCATCCGGTCCCCAATAACAAAATCATCAGAAAATTGAGTGATACGAAAACTAGATCTATTTCACTGAAACAAAATTAATAAATACTTGTACATTTTACTACATGCACTCCCAAGAAACACGATAAAACTTATGATAAGGATAACCAAACATGATTGATCAGTACAAGAAAACGTGACTGATCAGTATATGTTAACATGATTGATCAGTGTGAGTTAATATTATTGCTCGGTATAAATAAACATGAATGGTCAGGAAAATAAACCTGATTGATTAGTATAAGTGGGTATAAATGGTGAATAAAAGTAAACCTGATTGATCAGTATAAGTAAGCAAAATGATCAATGTGAGTACACATGTAAAAAAAAAAAAAAAAAAAATGGTCAGTATAATAAACATCATTGATCAGTATAAGTGAACTTGATTGAGCAATGAAAGTAAACGTGAATCCTCAGGATGAGTGAGCGCTGATGATCAGCAATCATCAGTAAACATGATTGATAATTATATGTGAACATAAGATAGGATAATAGGACTGTGGCATGAAGGTGGTGTTTCAAAATGGTGGATCTCAGAAAGTAGACGAGAGGCAGGTTCTGAATTCCGGAGTCAGTTCGTTCGAAGAGAAGCGCAAATAGATAGTTCCACTGTCGAGAGCTGTTCTTTGCTTCTCCATTTGGTTCAATTGGGGAGACGTTCGGGCCCCTTTTCTGTGTTTATTAGGCTTTTCTGATACCACCCGGGCTACCTTCCCCCTCCACTCCTCCTCCTCGTCGCTAAATAAACTTATCTTCCCCATTATTCAATTACTGGGAAGGTAGAAGAAGAGCAGGGCGTATTGAAGGGAGGGCAAGAGAGAATAAGAGAACACAGAAAGAAGATGTACAAGAGAGAAAGAGAGCTTCCAGCTGTTCAATTAAAAGCTTCCTCGTCCAGCCGCCCGCGCTCAGTCGAAACGGCGCTTGAAGAAAAATAGGATTTTTTTTTGCTTCTTTATTTTATCTTTTTTTTTTAATTCCTTTCAGTCATCTGTTTTGTCTCAATAAACAAGGGGCGACGAAATTCCGAGAAGCCCGCAGTCGTGTTCTGACGGCAATAAAATAACTGTAAAAGAAACGAAATAGTTTTGTCTATGAAAACCACTTTTGACCAAATGAGGAGTTTACTTTCAAAGGGGAACATGTCCATTTTTTTCGCAAAACTGATTTTTTTAGCCACTTTTTATTCTGTGATATGGGTTTAACTAGAGGTGTATTCATTCATTTGTGTTCAAATCAAAACATTTCCTTGCTTAAAACCAACCTAATAATTAGAAGATGAAGAAGAAGAGGAAAAAATGTTTATTAAGCTTCAAAATAAAGTAACATTTACAAAGAAAAATTTAAATAAAATTTTAAGCTTGGTTTTTTAAACCGTCTGTCGGAAGAATGGGCCTAAAAATTAGTGTAACCATCAAAAGGGATCATTTCCATATTGTAGTTTGACAAGCTTGACATATTGTATCGCCCATTTGTCTGCTTGACGGCAGCACCAATCGGACAAAACCTGCCCGCCCCATGCTCAACAGAACCCACAGATGGTAGCACGATGGCTCTCGGGCAAGCTGTGTGTTTGTTGTGTTACAGACTGTTATACTGTCTGTGTTACAGAGGGAGATACTCTCCACGTTTTCAAGTTATGGAATTGGGAACCAGTTTTTCGTGTAGGTACTTTTTATTTTACTATTCCGCAGATTTTATGCGTCTTGTTTTTGCATTTTGAAATGTTCACGTTCGTTTTTTATGAATGTGTTGGGTATTTCTGATTTTTGAAAAGGAATTTGTGGTTTTAAGTTGTACTCAAGATCAGGTGGTATCTGAAAACGCAAATTGTGTCACAACAGCAAATTTTGTAACAAAAATAATCGTCCAAAAACTTGATATCGAAGCTCCGAAATTGAAAATGACTTCAAAAGGGAACATGTCCACAGTTTTGTTCCAAAACGGAACGTGTTCATTTTGAAAATGTCGATATACTGCAGTAAACATGACATTAGAAATCCAAAACAGAAACAGGAGGGAAGCTCGCAGGGGAAGGTAAACATATCAAGTTCCTTCGTTGGGTTGTGATGTGGGGTTCGGGGCTTCGTGCGGCGCGGGGTCACGCGATCGCCCTCGCCCGCTGAGCACTCAAGAAATTTGTTTCAGCTGCCCCCCTCTCCCTTTCCACCCATCACTCCCCTCCTCCATATCATAATCTCCCCCTTTCCCACCCCTTCCCCTTACCACGACCTCCTGATTGCCTAAATTAGGGATGGCCATCGAAACATAAAATATCGCTATATCGATGTTTGATAGTATCGGCGTTAAAATATCGATGCCGATTGGTATATATCGTAGGTTAATCATCGATAGTAGGCACTACCAATAGTATCGACCAAAAAATATCGATAGTTTTAGAAAAAGATTGGTTAAAAAGTTGAATACAATTTATGTATTTAATGCACTTAGTAGACCAGATGCCACAATTGAGTTTGCAGAAGTTCAAATTTGATTTATAAAGAAAATTTAATTAGTACTATGTTGAGGTGAACCCAGGGAAGATATAAACGGTTGTGCAATTAACTGATGGAGGCTATATTTCAAATCAATGCGTACATGCTCAATGAACGAATATGGAAATAAATCATTCAATTCTTATTCGTCGATATAGTGAATCAATAAACTAAATAACGGTGTTGTACAATAAAATCTTAGGGCGCTTCTGCCGAAGTTGAGGTTTCGTGGGTAGTCAACAATATCACAAAATATGCTGCTTTGCCGCTACTTAGGTAAGTGAAGTCACTTTGATAGCTATGATATGAAGTTAGTCGAGATACCAAGGGTGTAAGAGCAAGCTAGAAAACGAAGGAGAGAACTGACTCCAGACTCTATTAACCAAAAAACGGGAAAATTTTGTTTGGAGGGGAAGTGAAGAAAATCTAGAGTGGGGAATCGTGGGGAGCAGAGAGGGGGATAGTAGAAACCAATCAGGGACGTGGTTACACCTACCCCGGGGAAACCCCAGGGTGCTAGGGGGGAGACAAGTTCGCAGAAAACGGGTGGCTTGGGAAAAACCTACGGCACATAGCAGCTTGGGGAATTTTGAGGGCTTGGAATACTTTCACCACAGAACATAGAGTAAAGTGTGAAATAGTGTTGGAATTATCTATGATAATTAACACTTATTTCTACCCCAAAAACCTAATTTACTATTTCAATAATTTAAACTTGAAAATAGAAATTAATGGTGAATTTGTTAAAATGAATAAAAAATCGGATTTTTTGTTAGATTTATTGAATCTGATATAGGATATGAAATCAAGAGAGAATTTGGGTTTTAGTTAGGAAACCGCAAATATAAAAAAGTAATCCAGTTATGAGACGGGTAGGGACCAACTGATGTCTCACAACGCGCCTCCTGTGGCGTTGTGGTGTGCCGCCATGAGGTACGTTCGATGCGTACAAAACCTGCCGGTTATTTTCTTTTCGTCGGCTTTTGAAAAAAATTTTAATTGGAAATTAAGTTTTTGAATTTGTTAAAAAAGAAATTTTTTTGAATTTTTTTTTTTTTTTTTTTTTGGGAAGTTAAGTTTTGGGTTGTTTTTTACAAATACATAAATAAAGTAATCCTACTGGACCCTCAGCAGGGAAACCTTGCTCGACGCGTGCCTGTTGCGTTGTGGTGTGCCGCCATGAGGTACGTTCGATGCTGGACAAAACCTGCCGGTTATTTTTTTTTTTCTTTTTTTTTTTTTTTTTTTTTTTTTTATTTTTTTTTTTTAATTTTTTTTTTTTTTTTTTTTTTTTTTTTTTTTTTTTTTTTTTAAATTTTTTTTTTTTTATTTTTTTTTTTTTTTTTTTAAATTTAATTTTTTTTCCTTTTTTTTTATTTTTTATTTTTTTTTAAATTATATATTTTTTTTTTATTTTTTTTTTTTTTCATTTTTTTTCTCTTTTCTTTTTTGTTTACGTTCTGTTGGCGTTGGGTCTCCAGTTGCGGGTGGATCTTGCCCGCACGATTTCTCTCAGCGCCTGGAGAGCCTCGGAGAGCGTTGTCGCTGTCGGCGTCGCTCATTGTGGTGCACATGGAACATAAAAACCATCATCAGTTGGATTTTTTTTTTTTTTTTTATTTAATGCTGAGGGTATGGTTTTATTTGGCTTACATGTTGTGTTTTCACGTCTGCCTTGTCAGTTGTGCTTATAAGTCTGTACGTAACGGGCGATAGGATTTTATCTACGATGTAGGGTTCGCTATACCTATACGTTAACTTGGAGTTGACTTTGTTTATTTTTGAGCTAAGCACGTATTGCCGTATCAACACTTTGTCCCCTATTTGAAAGGTATGCGGGGTATGGGACTGATCGTAGTATTTTTTACGCCTTTCCATTGCCCGTTTCAAATTCTGGCACGCCTGTTGCCAGACCTCGTTTTGATCAGAGGCGGGATATTCGTCAATGGGCTGTAGTCCCCACACGAGTTCAATGGGTGTTGTCGTTTCTCGCCCCAAAAACAATTTTGACGGGGTAAATCCATGACTCGTGTGTTTGACTGAGTTAAACCCTAGTTGCAGATACTCGAGATTTGTATCCCACTGCGTGTGATCTGCTGCATGGAATGCTGTTAGGGCTTGCTTTAATGTTTTTATCTGCCTTTCCGCAAAATTCGGGTTAGGGTAATGTACATGTAATGGTTTCATGTTCATCCCGTGGCCGATTAAAAAATTTTTAAATGTTTGTGACCGGAATACTGAATGATTGTCGGTGCACAGGTATTTGTAGTATCCGAATTTACTGAACACATTCGTTTGTAATGCCGTTATGATTGTTTCGGAATTATTTTTCTTTAATGGGATAAAGAAAGAGAATCTTGAGAACGCATCTACCGCAATTAATATGTAGATGTTTTGTTTTTTGGTTCTCGGGAGAGGTCCTGCTATGTCACAGTACAGTAGCTCGTTTGGACGCTCCGTTATCGTCGCGGACATGTTGCCATATGTTTTGTTATGGTGTTTAGCCCGCGCACATATTAAACATTTCGCTACCCTCGTTCTTATTTGTCGTTCAAGTCCGGGGTAGTGAAAATGCTGTTTGATATGCTCTGTCGTTTTTATTTGACCTTGGTGAGCTCCAATCGCCGAGTCATGATAATAGGCGAATGTCAAATCTAACAAACTTTTAGGGAGGCACGGCTTTGGTCGTTGACCTGGGGCTTCAAAGTAGAGGATTCCCTTTTTTAATTGATAATTGGGAACGGTTACTTTCGCCTTAATTCGTGCTATTATGTTCCCTAAAATATCATCGTCTTCCTGATGCCGTTTTAAGCCTTGGAAGAAGGTTGGGAATTGATACAAGAGAGATAATCCTCCCGCCTGTCCTCTTATCTCTCTGGGCGGCGGAGGAGTGGATTGTTTATCTCTCTTTTTTGTTTCTCCCTTCACGTTACTCGCCTGCCGCTTCGGAGTGGGGATCATTTGGAGATCCGACCGATGTTTGCCTCTCTCTTTCGTCGCGGCTCTTTCCACTATCGGTCCTGTTTTGAGTGGTTTAGGACTTCGGATTGGTGGGAAGGGCCGTTCGACTGCGTGCGAGGGAGTGAGACTGCTATATACGTCTGTCTCATTTCGTGATTTCTTTTCTTCCGGGTTGCGTTTGTTCGCTCTCCCCGTATTTTTTGACGGCATCGTCCGAGCCCATTTTGGGAGGTCCTCCAGTGGTACTTCTACTGGCGTTGGCCCTGCGCGTGATAGATAATCCGCGATTGAATTTTCTTTCCCACTGAGATGTTTCAGAGTGAAATTAAAATTCATCAGTTCGGCTTGCCATCGCTGTACTCTTGGGGACGCGTTTTGTAATGTTTTTATTGTCGCCACTGCCTTAGCGTCTGTGTACACATAGAAATGATTATGTGCCAGGTATGTTGGTGCGAATTTTTTTATCGCGTACAACAGAGCTGCTGTTTCGAGTTCGTACGTGCTCCATTTCTTTTCCTGATCGTTTAATTTACGCCCGCTGTAATGCACTGCGGTAAATCCCTGATCAGTCTGTTGTGCGAGGCATGACCCTATTGCTGTCGTGCTCGCATCAACGAAAAGATGAAATGGACGTTTGAAGTCCGGTAGCTGGAGCACGGGGGGATTTATTAATCGGGCTCTGAGTGCTTCAAACGCTTGTTGGCACTCGTGTGTCCATACGAATGGTATATTTTTCTTTCGTAGGGCATTGAGTGGTGCAGCTAATTTAGCGAAATCGGCTATGAAACTTTGAAAGAAATTAATCGCACCTATGAACTGCGAAACTTGTTTCGGTGTTCGCGGAGCTTCTATTGCGAGTAATTCCTTTATCCTGTCCTCGCCAATTGTTACTTTACCATTTGAGATCACATGCCCAAGAAATTGGATTTCGGTAGTTCCAAATTTACATTTTTCTGGGCTGATAGTCAAATGGGCTTGTTGTAACCTATCTAACACCGAGCGAATATGGGCTTGGTGTTGTTTATAGCTTTTGGAAAATACTAATAAGTCATCTAGGTACCATATTAGGTATTTCCCATGGAGGTCATGAAAAATTTGCTCTAGCATTAAACTCAGTACGGCCCCCCCCGTTTTTAGACCAAATGGCACACGCTTCCATGTATACGTGGCATATGGTGTTTTAAAAGCAACCAGTTTTTTGCTGGAGGCTGTTAACGGGATTTGATGGTAAGCACTGTTCAAATCTATTAGACTGAAGTACCTAGCCCCGTGAAGGTGTGTCAATAAGGACTGTATTGTTGGCATTGGGAAATCGATTCCTTCTATAATTTGGTTTAGGGATCGATAGTCCGTTACCAGGCGGTATTTAGGTGGCGCTCCCGGGCTGTTTGGTTTTTTGGGAACCAGGAAGCATGGTGCCGTACTTGGAGCTGTCGTTTTTTCTATTACCCCCGTTGTCAACAATTTCTGTATCTCCTGTTCCAATTTCTGTATCTCCTGTTTCATAATGTTTTGGAGAGCCGGTGAAGTTTGATATACGGGTGGGGGTCGTGGTAAAGTTTTCCCTGGCAGCAATTTTACCTCATGAGTTATACATGTTGTATGTCCCAACTTGTTAGTGAGTACTCGTGGGTATTCTTGTTTTAGTTTGTTTTTTAGGTCCTCGCTGGTTTGCAGTGTAGTAATACCTAATGTTTTTTTTATAATATTAGTATCATTTTCTGCTAGCTTAACCCTACATTTTGGATCGAATTTGAATGTTATTTCATTTTCAGGTATGTCGATCGCTATTTGTGCCTTTTTTAGGAAATCTAACCCCAAAATCACGTGTTGTGCCAAATTATCTATGACGTAGAATTCTTGCGTCCATGTTTTGAGGCCTAATTCTATTGGTAAAGTCACTTTGTGACTACATGTAAGTGTTTGGCCATCGCCTAGTGTTAATTTTATAGTTTTACATTTTTGGATTTGTTGATTTTCTTTATTTATTTTGTTGTTATAAAATTGTTTATTGATGGCGGATATGGACGCCCCAGTGTCTAGAAAAGCATGCATGGGGAGGTTATGAATTTCAACTGGAACGAATAGGCTTGCATTTGTTCCTATTTTCCCAAAAATTGATGATAAATGAGGGCGTTCAGTTGAAAAGTCGGGTCTCTCTCCAGCCGGCGTTTTTGTTTGTCTAGCGTGTGGGGGCTCGCTAGTTTTATTGACCATTTTTAAGTTTGTTTTTTCCCACGATTTGTTTATTTTAATTTGTTGGGTTTGTTGTGGTCTGGGAGTTGTTTTATATGATGCACGTTGAATTCGTATTGTTTGTTCTACGTGTTGAATTAACGTGCTCATTTCCTCCCTGTTGGTTGGTGCCTTTTGAAACGAAAAGTACTGTCGTGTAGTACTATTGACATTTGCCAGCATCATTTGAATCAACTCCTCTTGTTGATAGCAATCAATGATTGCATGATGCCTAAATATGTCTTCTACGTAATTTCGTAGCGTTTCATTTGGGCCTTGAGGTCGATTTAGATGTTTCATCGTCAGCTCTGTTATTGTTATGGCTGACAAGAATTCTCGTTTCAATCTACGATATACCGTGTCGTATGTTATTAAAGGAGTGTCGTTCAGCATTGTCTTCAAGTAGCTGAACCTAGGTTTCAACACTAACCTTTTCACGACCTCATGGATTTGTGTCGGTATTAAGTCATTTAATTCTGACATTGCTATTAAAAACTTAATTACCGATGTGGGATTGCACGGCGAGAAGAAAGGTATTTTGTCAATCGCCGCTTCATAATGTTTTGGTAGTTTCTGATTTTCTACCGAAGCGGGTACCTCTCTTTTCACATTCTGTCGTTCCCCCTTAGTTTGAGGTGGGTTTTCGACTTTGGGTGCTCGGTTTTGATATTCGATAACTTGATCAATTTGCGCTTGGATTTTCGCGCAAATTGTCTCGTTATCTATTTTATTTGCTTCTATTTGCGTGCATTAGCTGAATCATTTGCGTTATGCTTTCAGCCAAGGCGGTTATCGCCGGGTCGGAAGTCGGTTTGTGCTCTTTGCATAGTCGGCAGACGAATTTCGCCTTCCGAGACGCACCCGCCTTCTTCCAGTTTTCATAGCTATACCCTGTGCACTGTGAATGATAATGCTCTTGGCATTCAGTGCAAAAAATGGGGTTCTCTACTTCCGGCGATTCTATGGGTGTTCCGCATAGGCCACAGAGCTGCATATTGATTCGTTAGCGCGCGTATCTTTTTGTGCGAACTGTTATTTGTTACCGTGCCTCTGGCCGTTCCTTCTCAGATCGGGTGTGTCAAGAAATGACTTTATTGGCCGATTCCGGGGGGGATTGGTGGGGAAGGTGGCCAATCGTTTGAGGTTTGGGTAATCAGCTGGAATTGAGGGCTGCAAAGGTTGCTGAGCCTGGAACTTTCGATGGATTTTTAGAACAAGTCTGTCTGCTGTTAAAGTTCAATGTTTGTCGTTCGTGAGTTATCGTTTATCGTGATCGTGAAAAGTGTCGACAAACAAATGATCTTTCACACTTTTATCTACTAGGCATGCATTCAAATTACCTCTTGATCTCTTAGATTCTATTCTCAACGTGTTTTGCAGTGGAAGCGATTGAGTTGTAATGGAATCTGAAATTCTTTTCGAGGAAGAATGATGTCAAAAGTGATTTTAATATATTCGTGAGTCTTGAGAAATTCAAATGGTCTTTCTTTCTGCTTATTTTGTTTAAGCGCAATGGGAAAAAACCAATGTTAGAATAAAGAAAAATTAGTTTTACGTGTTTTATATTTAATAAAACACGATTGATTTAATTATTCAGAAGCCGTGGTTCGTCCTTTTGCTACCATGAAATAGTGTTGGAATTATCTATGATAATTAACACTTATTTCTACCCCAAAAACCTAATTTACTATTTCAATAATTTAAACTTGAAAATAGAAATTAATGGTGAATTGGGTATTTTTAATGAATAACAAATCGGATTGGAGTTTATATAGATTTATTGAATCTGATATAGGTCCGATATGAAATCAAGAGAGAATTTGGGTTTTAGTTAGGAAACCGCAAATACAATAAAAGGATTCTTACCAGTTATGAGACGGCTAGGGATCAGCTAATGTCTCACAACGCGCCTCTTGGAGGAGCGTCCTATGTTCTCAATACTTCAAAGAATTCGACTTCGGCCAATCGCCGTTTTAATGACCCCTTGCCATCACTTTTCAATGCTTATCCTAAGCACTGTCAACCAAAAATTAACCTGGTATGCTACTGTTGGTTGTATTTGATAATTATTCAGTTAGCTTTAACGATAGGCAAGTTACGTGTGCGCCAGTGCATCATGGCGGCTGTCAATATGGGTAGGTACTTACACCACGAAGAGAGTTCTGTTCAATGTTCCTTAGTATTGACACCTTCGTATATATTTTCTGTCACGAGCTTATTTTAAATTTATTAGCGAATTTTCTTGGAAAATAGAGCTATTGCAATGGCTCTAAAAAATGGTTGGCCGTGGAAGACAGTGCACAGTACGTATCTATCAAAGATACCCATGTATCGAACGTGGCAGAAAGTTATTGTCGAATACATATCAGGTACGAAATATAGCATTTCCAAATTGAATTCTACACTTTCCAAATAAAAACTGACATTTCCCAAATCGATTTCGACATTTTTCAAATAGATTTCTATATTTTCGATAGAATTTGTAGAGAAAAATTTCGAAACCTTTTTGAAAAAGGTCGACTTTGATTTGGAAATACTACATAAGATGATTATAAAAATGAATAATCTCAAAGTTATTTGAGGAATAAATAAAATACAATTATTATAATTATTATTCTTGTTATCATTATTATAATTATTTATTCCATGTCATAGTATTTTTTTTTTAAAAGTGTTTTCTTGAATTTCAGGATTCATCGTACGAAAACTGAACTTTTTTATTTTATTTATTTTTAAATCGTATAACTTTATTGCATAATTAGCATTACAGTTGAGCGTAGAATGATATAAACGTAGAGTGATGAAGAAAACTGAACTTGTTGCTAAAATGTGAAGCGTGTCTAGAAGCTATTGACATAAATATTAACACCAATGGAAAAGGTCTTCTTGCAATAAAGGACCGTGGAGAATGAGTCATGCTAGATAAAGATGTTATTAATATTTGAACGATTAGTGAAAAAATATTTAGGTGCTAACAGACTGGGAAAGAATTAACAGCGGACTCGGCGGCAATTACAGTCCTTTTGTTAAAACAGTGCATTGGGAAGAATTTTTTTGATAACAGCTCATTTTTCAGAAGAAGAAACACATCATACATCACTTATCAAAGCAATTGGTCAGATGTATTTGACAATTAGAATGCACCACCATTTGAAAACCTTCAATGATGAACGCGTATGAACGAAAAATAACGAAATCATTCTATTCAAAGGACAATAACATTAATTTTTTTTCGTATTTTGTATTTCACACAACAATGTAATACCCCTAAGTGTAATTATACCGGTTATTACCAAAAATAAGAGTTGCATTGTTTATTTTTGCCCTTTAACAAAGGAAAACTTAGGTCAACAGTGCGTAAGTGAATAGCGTGAGGCGATCGAGAAGGGTGCGTAGGAGTGGGGGTAGAGTCGGGCGGGCTGGTGCCATTCCCTTCACTGCCGGCGGGCGTCTCTGCCTCTTCTACTGTATTCTATTTTCTATGACTTTCACATAAGAACGGGATTCATGACAATGAGGTAAAGGCGGCAAGTACGGTCACCGTTACTTGCAGGCCTTGCATAGAAGTCAAATGTGGTTTTCAAGAGGTAATGACCCCAATACCGAAAAACTCTTCGTGGTCCAAAAATATTTCAGATACATCTGAACGTACTAAGTAATCAATAAATTAGAAATACGCCTTTTCTGATTTAAGATAAAATGTTTAAATTGAAACCATGTTCAGTATGATGTATTATTATATTTAATTATGTTCTACCTACCAATAGTTTTGTAACAAATTATATTGTTTGATAAGCTACCTCAATTCTCTTAGAGGGGTTGTAGCATTTATGTCCTTCCTCAAATGAATGTGAATACCTGTATTTCGAACCTATGGTTCAAACAACTGAGAATAAACAAAAAAGAAGAAAAAAAAAGAATCAACCGTGAACAAGATAAAATCTCCGAAGAACAACCAAACGCTCGCTGAAAAACCTCAACAACCGCAATCTTCCAATGCTCCTACGGAACCTCCAAACTACTACTCTTTTTCTTCTAATTTTATCGTCTTGGGATCTTGGCCGCAGCCAAAACCACTACTTGATATCCTGTGAACATTATCCATGGATAGATATCGATATTCCAGCCAGACAAACTCAATTTTGTGGGCATAATATTTTTCAAACTCGTGTGATGTGAAAAAAAAATGTAACTTACAATCGATATTATTTTATGAGTCAACATAATACGTGATATCATCAGATGAAGCCGATAAACCGGTTAAAAAAATATCGGCTGATATATAGGAAAAAATATTGGTCACTAAGAATTGATATCCGATACTATTGGCGTTTGCATCATCGATAGAAAAATATCGATAAATCGGAGGAAAATATCGATATTACGATACTATCGACTGTCCATGGCCATCCCTAGCCTAAATGCAGATGATGATGAGGAAGATACAGAGACAGAGAGAGATATTGGTTCTTTTATTTTGCGATCAGGGCAGGTTCTCGGGCAGTGAGTCCTTCTCTGCCACCTGCCCTGACAAAGATATACAATTAAAATTTCCTCGGTAAATAAACAAATTAACGTAAATTACTCCATAGATGAAAATAACAATAGGTTGATAACAGTGAAGGTTCCCAGTGATTACTATCATTGTGAGTTAAATGTTTCCATGGCAGCTTGTATATGCCACGTCAGACTGGAATTGAATAAAAACACTTACTTGTTTGACTTAATACCCGAATGTTCTTACTTATCCTTAGTGTTTATTAATTATTAATTTGACTTCCGAACGCATTCTCTTCGAATTAGTAAAAAGTGCGAGGAAAAAAACCTCTGCCAAGTGGGTGTGGCACATAGCTTCCTCGTTAGGGTAAATTTATTGTTATGCAGGAGCATAACTTGAGAAAATAAAGGTAGGCATGTTCAACTATTGAACAAACTATAAAATATACCTAATAAGTCCGAACAATCCCTGAAAATTTCGTCGAAATCGGTCAAAAACTCCCGGTGTTATGCTTGTGGCAAGGATTTCACGTTTGCGCATGCGCAGAGGCTACTATTGATCCGGGGGTCATGAAACCTATAGGGGACCATCTACACAACAAACCGAAAATCCCTGAGAATTTCATCAAAATTGGTCAAGAACTCCCGGAGTTTTGCGCGTAACAAGGATTTCGTTTGCGCATGTGCAGAGGCTGTTATTGATCCAGGGGTCATGAAACCTATAGGGGACCATCTACACCCCAACCCGAACAATCCCTGAAAATTTCATCGAAATTGGTCGAGAACTCCCAGAATTATGCGGCTAACAAAGATTTCACGTTCGCGCATGCGCAGAGGCTACCATTGATCCGGGGGTCATGAAACCTATAGGGGACCATCTACACCCCAACCCGAACAATCCCTGAAAATTTCATCAAAATCGGTCAAGAACTCTCGGAGTTATGCGCGTAACAAGGATTTAACGTTCGCGTATGCGCAGAGGCTACTATTGCTCCGGGGCTCATGAAACTCATAGGGGACCATCTACACATCAAACCAAACAATCCCTGAAAATTTCATCGAAATTAGTCAAGAACTCCCGGAGTTAGGCGCGTAACAAGGATTTCACGTTTGCGCATGCGCAGAGGCTACTATTGATCCGGGGGTCATGAGACTTATAGGGGACCATCTACACCCCAACCCGCACAATCCCTGAAAATTTCATCAAAATCGGACAATAACTTCGTGTAGTTTTGCCCGTAACAAGGATTTGCTGACAGACAGACAGACACACAGACAGACACGGAACCAAAATTGTTCAGAAAGGTCTAAAACGCAAAATGCGAGTGGAATTTTTGATTTTGGAGACAAAAAAATTTTCACATTCCGAAAGTGAAAACAATGCTTCCGCTACTTTAGAAGACTTGGAAGCAATAAATTAGTTTCATTTTTAGTTCTGAAACTAAGAATTAAGAATGAAACTATTTTAGTTTTTATTTGCAACTTCGAAACTAATTTTTGGAGTTAAAACTACTTAATTTAGTTCCAAAAATTTATTATAAATTCGAACTAAGCACTACATTAGTTTTTAGGCTTAATTTCGGAACTAAAAACCAATTACTTTTTAGTTCCAACTTTAGTTCAACCACATTTTAATTCGAATAATCCCAAGTCTGCTACGTACTACGTATTAGACGCCGGTCTCAATTGTAAATATTTTTAGATAGAATACATTTTTTTTTCCTGCTTGGACCGGCCTATCCGTCTCTGTTGAGAGCTGTAAAGATTTCACCAATTTTATTTTGATTCCCTGTGGCAGATTATTAATAAAGAGGGAGAGAGGGGAGAGAGAGAAGAAGTGGAGGAGAAAGAGAAAGGTGCTGTTAAACGATGCGAAAAGACCAGAAAGTTGCAAGTAGGTCGCGTTGCCGCCAAAAAACAATAGAGCAGTCCTCATTGTTTGGCACGATGTCAAAACGGAAGAGCTGGAGAGACATTTTAAAACGGTCCTCCTCCGTGGCGTCTATTACACCCCCTTCATTTTCCCTATACAAAGTATATACAAAACAAAGTTTAAATACCAGGTATATGAAGTGTTTTCCCCCGAGCGTGGGGAGGGGGTATATTAATAGGGAGGCTAACTCGTTTGTTTAATGACGGTCTATTTTTTCATTTTTCATTTTTATGTTCATTTCAGGTTGAAGCTCGGTAGTTAAAAATATTGTTTTGATTTTGATTAGCAGGTTTTTCCGTTTTTTGGTGTTTTGCTCCACTGCGAGGAGTTATTACCCAACGATATCTGACATCTGTCTATCTGACTTTTAATTTATCACAGAAAATCCGAACTTCAAATCTGTGGTGGCTCCTTCCCTGAAACCCCAGGGGTGCATTGAGACCTTGGGGCTGGGATCTCCGAACTATTTGCCCCAAGGAATGTACCATAATGTGGAGGTGGTGAGGCGGCCCACAGGGGAGTCTAGAGGGCTAGTCCCTGAATTTTTGAAAATCAGACACTTGACGACAGTGTTTTTTAAGCACAGCTAGAGGAGTTTGGCAAATTCAAAATTAGCGCTAATATAGATATAAAAAATTAGTTTTTAGTGATTGAATTTGTTTAAATTCCCTAACTACCTTCTCGTTGTTCAATAAAAATATCAACAATTGAATGTTCAGGAATGGGAAATTTTGAAAGTCAGACAGAAAAACAGAGTTTTTGAGCACTCCTAGACGAATTTGACAAATTCAAAATTAGGCCTCATATAAGAACTAAAACTTAGTTTTTAGTGATTAAATATATTTTTTCAATTCCATGATTATTAGTTTTTCATTGTTCGATTAGAAATCAATTTTCAAGAATGTTAAAACAAAGCATTTGGGGAAATATAGGGTGACCTACCCAGTCTGTGGACGATTAAGATGTAGGCAAGTGAAGTTTCAACTTACAACTAATAGTACACAGTCCCTATTCAATTTTCTCAACTTTTTCTTTTTCTAGTGCCTTCTGGTATTAATCAGGTTTTGAAATTACCTTCATTTTACTATATTTGTAGCTCATACAAATTGATTTCTAAACGAATGTGAAAAAAGTGCCATTTGCCAGTGTGTGGACAAAGAATTTCCTGTCTGTGGACAGATGGTATCCAGTGTGTGGACACTCAAATTTTTTGACAGAGAATTCTGGTTTTTCATGGTTCTATCAATTTTTCACCGAATTGCAGAATTTAAGGAAGTTATCCAAAAGGGTGAACGATACTTTGGTATTAAAATCATATTAAAAATGATATTAAATTATGAATGATATTAAAATTTTCAGAGTTCCACCCTTATCAACATCCTCTAGGTAACTCGGAAAGTAGGTATTATAATACCTACCTATCACATTCAGTATTAAAACACATTTGATTCAATCAGAACTTTCAGGTTCAATAAAGTAAACTAAATAACTAGTTAATCAACTAAAATGTTCATGTGGGCTTACTGCGGTCAAACTGGTAGGAAATTTAGGGAACGAATAAGAGGGCATAAAAAGGATTTCAGGGACAACAAAGGTGATTCTGCCTTTGCAAGTCATCCGAATGAGTCCAACCATAGCTTTAGTTTTGATCAAAGGGAGGTATGTTGGATGTGCTAGAAAATTCGAAATTGTTAAGAGTGGTAAGTCAGGAAAATGTTTAAATTATGTCATTCCTCAAAACATTTCACCATTATTGGGTTCATTTTTGCAATAAGTTTGGCACCCCCTCTCCATAATGTTGTTTGTGCCCCTTTCACTTTGTAAGCCTTGAGTGGCATTGGTTGGTCCTCCCCGCCCCTTTCACTTCCCTGAGCCAATAGGATTCAATCTCTTTTCACTTGGTCATATATAAGATGAGCTTTGATGATGTACCTCCAGTTCATGTTAGTTACTGATGATGACCTAACCGTCGAAATCGATTCAACTGTGTAACTCTTTACTTTCGTGGAAATATAGACAACGTTCTATCTAACTCCGTTTTTAGTGAAATGGGTTTCCACAACTTCGTCGCTAGTGACTTGGTCCTTCCTTCTTGTGGTTTAGTTCTGCTGCATTCTTCTTGTGGTGCAGCAATCTGCCCTGCTTCTTGTTTTGCTTTTTCTGAATTCGGCTGTCTCTTTGGTCTTCCTCTTTACCTTTGAAATTTCTAGATCTAGATTTCTCCAGTCTAGAGCGATTCAGGCATTACTTCTACCTAATGTTACACCTTGTTTTGCCTTCTCTGCTTTGATTTTCTCACTTTCGATTTTTTCTCTCTCATTCATTTCCTGTTCTTCTCGCCATTCCTTCTCAGTTTTGCAGTAATGACGTTTTACAAGTCGTTTATCATATTTTAAGGGCATTGCTGACTCAGCGTACGAAAGACTGAGCTCTTGAAACCAAACGCTATTCAATCTCGCTGTTTCGTCATCCCGGCTGGGGGAAATCTGTGGTGTTTCCTTGGGCTTGATTACCGAGATCTCTGAATTAATAGGATGTACCGCTCGATTGTCAGGTTGTAAAGGAGTAGCAGTAGCATCAATCACAGTAACATTGGTAGAACTTTCATGAGCAACAGCTCACGGCGTGAGTTCTCATTCTCTTTGGGCGTCCACTTACTGGAAAACGTACTTTTTTCTTGGAAGCAATCGAAAAAAATGAAAGCTAGAATATTTCTCAACGAAAATAGACCAAAATTTATTAAAATATGAAAAGTGAGACGTTTTCCAGTTTGTGGACGGGCGTCCACTAACTGGAAAACAAGAGATTTGGCAGACCAGTGTGTGCCATTTTACTGCGGACTTGTCCACAAACTGGGGGTCGTCCACAAACTGGGCAGGTCACCCTATTTTGTTTTTATTCGTTCAAAATTATTACATTCAAAAAAGTATTTTTTGAAAACCAATTTAATGTGATTTGTGCCATTGTTTTACAATGTCTTTCCCTTCAGGATCAAAGTTTGTTGTTCCAATCATAAGTAAATTTTTCAAGTGTTCTTCTAAAATCGATAATTTTCAGGACCAAATCCTTCCGCGGGTCGTGGACTCCCGTAGGGGACAACCACGAAGGGAACATGACTCATGTTACATGAGACAAAAATGTGCTTTTCTCATCCAAATTCTATTGTCAACTAAATACATGCAAAGGAGATCAATCTTTCTCGCCTTCAAACCGCTTTCTCGGCTTCAAATCGTGAAACAAACGACTTAATCCAACCTTTAAAAGAACTTACTAGTACGCACGTTAAGGCATTAAAAAATGGAAAATTTTGAAATGATTGTCGAACTTCAGGAAATTGTGTTTTGCAACAGTTGAAATTCACATCTGCCCATTAGGTGAAAGCCCAATACCATCTTTAACTCAAGCTTCATTCCTATTATTGCAGCAAAGAAGAAAAGGGAAGCAGAAAAGTGCATTACTTACCTCACATCCCCAGAGCCAATCTAAATTTTCGTAGTAAGGTTGTACTTGCGAATCGTGGGAAGATTTCTGCTTGCCTTTGAGGTTTATTGCAATCCTGTCAATATTGGCATTGGCCGCACTGCATCACAAATAATCGACCTTTGCTCCACCGACAAATTATCGAACTCACGTTGTATAGCACTTAGGTACAGATATTTACAGATAACAGTTCAGTCACAAATATGAGGAAAATCCAGTGACAATCGAATAAGATTGTGTTTTGGTGGTGCACGCAATCTAGTGGGTGAACAGACGCTCAATTGTGCTTTCTGAAATTTGGCGCGCTGTATTTCAGGCGCCCCCATTGGTTCATTCATTGGAGTCGGATCGAATCAAAAGTGTGAAACGCTGTGTTTCTCGTCCAACCTCCGCCCATCGGGGCATAGATGGAGCTTGCTCACAGACTGCAAACCCTCAACTGCCCTCACCAAACTCACGACAACACCTTCTTTCACCCATCCTGAGGCTCTGTTTGGCGCGTGAATCTGAAACTCCTCTGCTGTTCAATGAGGATTTATGAGAAAACGTTGGAAAACAGTGTGATAACATTAAACGTTTCACATTATTATTATCAGGGATCTTTTTCACGTTGGGCATTGGGTGCAGATGCGCCTGTGCCCCTGTCAACACCCGCCCCTGCTTGAAGTGCATTTATATGGAGGAAGAATCTTAGCTAGGTAAGGATTAAGTTTAGAACCCGCCCTATCCATCTGCTTTAGATAGGTAGCAGGCAAATGTCTCCTCGGGTCGGTGCTAATCAACTGGGAAACCTTCCCCCGACGCTGTAAATTAGGTTTGGAACCGGGGGATGTTGGCGGGTTCCTCGAAGCTCGGAGTCCAGGGCAGTTTGGGCTAATTAAAACGGGACGCGGGGACTGAGAAGCTTTCGCTAAGCCCCTAGGACTCGCGGCACCTGATTCCGCTTCGCTCCTTCCAACTTCGCTCCTAATCACTTGGGTTTTGCCTGACGTTGGGGATCGTTGACGGTGCGTAGTGATTGCCAACTCCGCCTCCTGTTCAAACTATGAAGTTCAAGTCTTGCAGCATGATCTTGTGATAGAATTTTCCTGGATTATCGTTATGTGCAGGGTCGATTCCTCTGTGTGTTACAAAAAACGCTACAATTTACACTGAGTTCTGTTATTTCTATATTAGATAGCAGATGAGTAAATCATAGATCTATTGGACAAGGTCTGGAGTACAAAGTATCCAAACACCTCGCGCCTCCGTACCTTGTAATTGCATTCAAGATGAAAATATTTCAGCAGCCGCCACCCACGAGGTCTAGCTCATCTCTCCCGTTGAACGGCCTCTGAGCACTGAACACGCTGAGCCCCGAAGAGCACTCTCATTTTACTGCACAAAGCCTTAGTGCAGTCAGTACTCAGTTTTGCCATTCTCTGATGGGGTGATGCGTACAATAGCGATCCGTAACCTGTCAATTTATTGAAAAAAGCTATTTTGAATGTAGTTAAAAAAAACCGGAGGTTCCCTAGCTGTTTGACGGGGCCAAGGTTTTTACTATGCAGCAACTCTATGTGAAATACGCTCTGTTATACTTCCAGAAACATCCTGAAATATTGGATACTAACAATCCGAGCTCATCTAAACAGAGAACCCGTGCAGTGAGACTCACTACCCAAGCAGTGATACCCATCCCCAAAACCAATAACTTTCGAGGGGATGCTAAAAAAAAAGTTGTCTTCTATTTTTGAGAAAACCAGATTTTTTGCGTTAAAAACCGACGTGTTCCACTTTAAAACAAGATTTTTTCACTTTTGACGACATTTTCGGATCCAGTGTTAAAACCGTCATACGCCCAATACACGTTCATGACCAATAATAATGAGGACCACAATAATTGCAATTATTGCAGTTCAAACATAGGAAATGTTGAAAAAAATTAAGTTTCTAAAAATCCTTGTGCGTTAACTGCATTTCGAAAAAACCTGCTGGAAGCTATCAAATTTCAGGAAAACGTGCAAATTTAATCAGCTTTACAATGGTATGCCCAATTTAACGATCCCATGTCGATTTGTTGGAGAAATTGAACTTTGAATGCGAAAACACTCGTACACGAAAATACAAGTGCCTACCTGAAAATTAACTGGGATCTCACCTTTCTTGCAGTTGCCGCTTCATTGATACAAGTATGATTCAACTTGATGATTTGAAGAATATGAGGGAAAGTAAAATTCTCGTCGTAAGTCAGATTGTTTTATTGAATTTAGGCACAAAAAACAATGTATGTCAGCAAACGAATATACGAAACGAGTGGTTGATGGACGTAGATTCTTCTTTAAAATCGGCAAGCTGAAATGAGAGTATTAGTAAATAAAGAGAGAAAAATTAAACTTTAGCACCTGATAACATCGATGAGAAAGGTGGCTGTCACGTATTCGAGACATATTTTTGAATTTGCCTTCATGATTTCGAACACAAACTCTTCTTCTGGGATCTAGTATCTATCTACATTGTATGTAACATCTTGCTGCAGTACGGCGGTTGCTTCCAAGATTCCCCTCTTGGATCTTCGACGTTGTTGGCAGGTGTAGAGTACATTTGTTGATGGTTGAATACCCACACGGAAAAATCCCATTCCCCTTTCCATCGCCAAAGGCACAAACATAAATTACTGGAGTTGCTGAACTTAATTCATGTTTCCTTTGTACTCCTGTTATTTTCAAAATAAAAAACGCTGCTAATTCTTCCACTGGGGTTTATTATTCAACTGGCTTGCGTTCATGATTTGAATTTCTACTAAGCCTTGGAGTGTGTTTCGCAGGTAATAGAGCGAATTTCAGGAGATATGCATAGAGCACGTAAATCTGTTCTCAACCAAAATACCTATTTGGATCGATCAGTTGATCATATTTGTGTGCCTCCTGAAATTCAATAATCGCTCTATCACTTGTGAAACACGCACACTCCAAAGATTAGTAGAAATTCAAATCATGAACGCAAGCCAATTGAATAATAAACCCCACTGAAAGAATTTGCAGCATTTCATGCATATCAGAATGCTTCAACCCGTGTATCGGCTACAAAGCCTTTTAGGAGTTCACTCCAGTATCCACATTACTACATCACTAGGTTACTGATATCAAAACAAAAACAATAATTAACCAAAATAACGCAAATGTTGGCTCAATAAATCGGGCCGTACATCGGGAATGGTTTGAGCTACGGACCTGGGGAAAGGCTCATTCGATTCCTCGTGGAAAGTTCTTCGAAAAGAGTCCAAATTTAGGCCTCATTGGCTGTTTTTGAGGTTTTTAGGGATTTTACAAAACTTTGACCACCTTTAAAGGGCACTTTAAATTACGTAAGAGAGCTGGCTGAAGAATTGGGGCGTCGTCAGACCAACATGGATTTTTCCTAATAATTTCAGCTTTTTTGCTTCAGCTGTTTGGGGAAATCGTGCGTACGGCGGACGGACGGAAAATTTTGGTTTTGTGATGATTATTACTATCATTTTTTACGGAAAATTTTTTATTGCAGATTCGGATTCTACACCCTTTGAAACGTAAACCATGAAATTTCAGGGGGGCTCAAATTGTTTTTCAAATTTTTTTTCAAGAGCGATTACAATGGTTTATTATTGAATAATAAACCAAAATGTGGTTAAATTTTAAATATCCGGACCCATTCTTTAATTAGAACCCTTCCATAGCTTTTCCAAGTCAGATTCGGAAATGTCTAAACCAATTTCAGAATATTCCAATTTCAGACTTTTCCATTTCAATTTCAGAATTCTCCATTTCAATTTCAGAATGTGATCAATATCCGGGTGGGAGCGGTTTCTGAAATTGAAATGGAAAATTCTTAAATTGATTTGGAAATTTCTGAAATTGTTTTGGAAATTTCTGAATCTGACTTGGAAAAGCTGTAAAAATATATCCGAGTTTTTGATGTGTTAATTTGGTTTCACGTGGTCCCATGGGGTTTTCCGTTATTTTAGTGGCATTATTTAGCGCTGAGTCTTCACAGGTCTAGTCTGATGGTCTGACCGATCCGCCGCTAACGTAAGAGCAGCCATAGAATCTATGAACCTTGAAACGTTAAGCAAAAAGGTTTGGAGAGAATTATAAAACCCGTTTTCTGCACCGTTACAATAGCTTATGGTTGAAAAAGATAAACTAGAATGTAGTTCATTTCATCTGGAGCTCAATCGGAGCGAAGGTGGAAGAAAAATTTCTCTCCGCACCTGACAGTGCGCTGAATATCGCTACTCACCTAACCAAGTTTCCGCTCGCTAACTTATCCAAAGTCGCTATCACGGCAAAATTGAGTTAAAACCAAATTAATCCTGAAAAGTTCCTGTATATCTTAAAAGTTCTAAGACTAAACGAATCAACACGCCATTAATCCACATTATACTCTTACGTCAAAACAAGTTAACGTCTTCTCCCTTTTTGCTGGATGCTTTACTTTTAGTGTAATAAGTTCTTTTAGGGTGGTAACAGGAATACGAAAATTATTCAATGGTTTCATGGTTTCAATTTGAAACTAATTTGTAGGCATGGCGGTCCATAAGCCTCCTGCCAAAATGACACATTTCAACTAAATGTTTAATATGGCGGTGGTCCTTGATTCGGCACAGCTCACTCCCCACAAAATTATGATACGAAGCGCATCATAATTGAAACTTTGAATCTAAATTGTACCATAGCTCCCCAGAGAGGAATGTGGTCTATACTGAATAAATAAATACATTTCATTGCGAGGAATGTCGGTGACATTCTACAGGAACGGAATACAAGCATTTGCTTCGAGTTTGTACCGTAATTTTTTACTCCCTATATTTTTTGTTCCTGTATTGGAATCGAGAATAACGGTACAAACTTGAAGCAAATACTTGTATTCTGTTCCTGTAGAGTGTCACCATCATTCCTTTCCATTCTTTAATTTTTTGTAATAGAAAAAGTTCATTTAAGAAAAGCGATCTTAAACTTCAAAATGCAACACTTTTGTTATTCCCAGGGCTAAGGGATGATTCAAAGTGCTAAATTCACTCAAAGTAGTGCTGGATGTAATTCGATAGAAAAAAATAGAATAATACAAAATTACAGCATAAAAAAATTGATAATTTCGAGCTACTTTCTCTTTATTGCCTTTTTTCTTGAACGACTTCTCCGACAAGCGGTCCGTTTTCGCTAAAGAAACAGCAGTCTCAAAAAAGCCTGTTGAACTTTATTTAATTCTCTTTTTAATCAATTTTCATTACCAGCTTGGTCTGCGTTATCTCGTTCCGGCTGCATTGCTCGCGTAGCATTACAATCCCAATATGGACGTGGACTGTACCTTCATCAAATAATATGAAGCCTCACCTCTACCTCATGGAATATGAAATAGAGACTTGACTAAGTTGTTTAAAATTCCACATTTCCAACTTTTGATATGACTATGTCTTTTCGCTGGGGTCAATCATAAATTGCGTCTCCTCAAAAATGTTACCAATCTTGTCCTCAGAAGAGCGTTATCTTGTTTCACAAGATTTTTTAATATGTTCCATTCCGGGATTCACGAATCGCAGCGACTGTGCTTACGTAAGCAAGAAGGGAAATCCCTGGTAAAACACCGTGGCGACTGTTACACCCACAGCCGAGAGCCCTGCATCAGGGGCGTTTGTACCTGTTTGCTCGAGGCAATACAGGTGAAGCTGGGCGTCCTAGCAACTGAGCATGTTGGTGCCCGACTTATCGGCAAGCCTCATAAATGCTCCCCCCGCCCGTGATTCCGATTTTGTGTATGAAATTCACCAGCGAACTGGATATCCCCAATACCTTAAGCCAGATCGGTCGCAGGCCGTCACAGAAAATGGGACCCTATAACTGACACTTTATCCTCCTATTGGTGAGGTCCAATCATTGCGGATGATTGGGAGACTAAGGGTGTTTCACATGATTCAATTGGTTTTAGGCTGAGTAGTCAAAATGTAAACTCTGTAAATTAAGTGTGTAGACTCCTCAATAGTTTTACATGGCGCCGCCCTAAATCAGCTAATCCTAAAGCCAAATTCTACGCTATTTACACTCTGCAGCTGCGATGTAGTATGTCTCCATGACTCTTATGACTCCACAACGTTCTTACTTCACAATGTATTCCCAGCATAACGTAATTACCTGTGATTATGTTGATCGCTAATGTTTGAATGATTTGTTACAGGTAAGAAGCCACATTTTGTGTACTGAAATCAGATGAAGTTCTGCATGCTCATGGGTGAGTCGAGATAAGCAAGAATGATTAGTGGTTAATATCGGTGCTGTGTACCCAGGACTGAGTTCAAATTTACTTTATCAGGCATTAGGTAGAATTTGAATGCCTCCTAGTTATCTGGTTTTATCTGGTGAGTAAAACGCGCGAATAAAACTAAAATGAATGTTCGTATGTACTTTTTTGCTAAATGAGAGAACAAGTTAGGTACGTCTCACTTTTAATTTCAGTAAAAAACAGGCGCCTGATGATCTGTTAATGTTTGTTGGTTTGGAAATAGCCGTTGTTATGACTTGAACTGTTTTTACACTCTGCAGCTGCGATGTAGTATGACCCCATGACTCATGACAGTCAATATTACAAAATGCATTTGCTCGGTGTGGGTCATGAACACTGATGATTAATGTCGTGAGGTCAATCGACAGTTGAGCAATACACAGTTTCACAGGCCACTAGAGGAAGATCCAACAGGTGCATTTCGTCATGAAATTCTGAGTTTTCTTGCTGCCTATGGACTCAATGAAGGAGATTGACACTTGACTGATTGATTAGCTAGGAGGCGTTGTAAACTTTGTGTAATGGTGGGATTCAGTGGTGGATTTACAAGTGTCAATATGCCAATTACATACCTTCCCAAAGGTTACCGAGCCCCTTATTCCTTCATAAATTGTGTATATTTGCTCTCATGTCTCCACTGTGGTGCCTTTTATGTTCGCAAAACAGTTTCCGAACTGAGCGTACGTTTGACAGGCCAGCGGTGCCTATGCCTATGCTTGTGCCGTGTGTCATTCAAACCTCTCGGAGCAAGTTGCACAACATGGAGCATCTCAAAACCATCACCTCTTTGAACAATGTTTCAGTATGAAGGTACATCTTCAGCTACCAGAGAGCGCTAGTGATTTGGAGGTCCGTTTGGCAAAGCATATGCACATAGCCCGCCTGGTCTTAATCTCTACCACTAGGCGGGCAGGGGCACCTTATTTATTTATTTTTTTACAATTATGTCAATTAATTTCATAAAATAATTTATTTATTTACCTTTTTTTTTCTTGCTAGCTCAATTTCCAGCCCCTAACTATATTTCTTATAATGTATAATGTATCCGAAAATAATTCCTCCTATCTCATCCTACTCGAGGGTCCTGTCGACCCTCTTCCTCTTTGGAGAGAACTCGATCGGAATGAAGTTCCTCAGTTACCTATGAAGCTTATCAAGCGAAATGTATAGCATGAGTACCATCCCAAATTTAATGGTTTTTTTTTTTTTTTTTTTTTTTTTTTTTTTTTTTTTTTTTTGGTGTCTTGGCGAGTACATGCTTAAATCGGGATTCGTTTGACCAAACTAGACTTTCAGTGTGGTGGTGTTTCATGGTGGTGCTTTCCGTTTTCATTTTTTCATCCGACGTTTCGACCGAGGGTGTGGGACCTAATCATGGATATCTACGAAAGAAATAATGTAGTTGAGTAGTGGTAAAGAAGACGAGATATGTTGACAAGATTTGTAATTTATTTTCCTAGGTGAACTGCAATTTACTTACTTACTAAGATGCTAAAATGCGTATCAAATGATTAAAAACTAAACTAGACCGCAAAACAAATGTGTAAGAATAATGTTAAAGGCTCATTTTTCAACTAAAGTCAGTTATATACTGTAATTCTTTTATTTCAACGTCTATAAATATTTTGGTCTTCGAATGAAGAAAAACCTCAATTAGATAGCGTAAATTGTCCCCTTTCTTCCTCATCGTAACCAAATTCAACTACTCGAGACGAATTAGTTGACCTGGGGAAATCCCATTGAGGAAGTGTTGAGAAAAACGGAGCAGAGACAAAAGGGCTGTTAAGGGTCGGCAGGTCTCAGGTTGGTGGGGGATCGTGGAGGTCTAATTAAACTTTTTTTCCACGTTTTAATTCCCCGTGAAATTGGCCCTACCAATCATCGGAGAGCCTGTCTCAGTGGGGCGTTAAACCACTAAATTTATTGCCCTTGTCGCATGAGACCGCAGCCGATGAGTCTGCGCGGGGCCAGGTACTTACACTTCCTGCGAATTAAAACGACGACCTCGGGCGATCCGGGAAATCGTTACTGTTGAAAAGTTAGTGGGTACTAAACGCGGTGATGGTGTAGCGAGGTAGCCGCGGTCTAACTAGGAGTGAATGCACTTTTATGTGCACGGAACGGGCTCTTTTTAGCGTGTCCTCGTATTGTATTGTCCGAAGAATATCAAGAACCGTTAGGATAATGAATGTGAAGGCAACGAACGGCAAATCTGCTAGCACAGCGGGGGGATCAATGCCCATCATTCGACCAGAACCCGTCATGGGTATAGCGAAATGCTCGGTAAACCGCTGTAGGAATGGATAAGGAAGAAAAAATACCCCAGAAACATGGAAAACTGGTAATGAACGCACCCCACCCAGAAGTATTAAGCGGCCCACACACTATCCAACCGACCGCCGACAATCTGGACTGAAGGTGGGGGGAACCGACCGCTTGATGTCGGTTGGTTCTAGTCATCCAATGGGCCAGACGGTTGGGTCCCTTCCACACACCGCCCAACTCACGTGCGAGTGCGGAGAGGGGGTCGTCTTTCGGCACCCCCCACCACCGAATCTCGGCCGACGGTTGGATAGTGTGTGGGCCGCTTTAAGCGTGAGTTGGGCGGTGTGTGGAAGGGACCCAACCGTCTGGCCCATTGGATGACTAGAACCACCCGACATCAAGCGGTCGGGTTCCCCCACCTTCAGTCCCGATTGTCGGCCGTCGGTTGGATAGCGTGTGGGCCGAAAGACGACCCCCTCTCCGCACTCGCACCTGAGTTGGGCGGTGTGTGGAAGGGACCCAACCGTCTGGCCCATTGGATGACTAGAACCACCCGACATCAAGCGGTCGGTTCCCCCCACCTTCAGTCCCGATTGTCGGCCGTCGGTTGGATAGCGTGTGGGCCGCTTACTTACTCTCAAACTCTGTAGGAGGAAAATAAATTCAGGCTATAGGTGCAGAAACAATGTTGCACCACCAACTGCTTGTCCCGTGCGTGAGGTTGGATCGACAGGGGCAGTGGTTTCATCACCTCCGCTCGTCATTTAATGTGTGAACAGAGGGAGGAGTCGTGACCGAGGAACTTGGACCCAACCAAGGTAATTAGGTTATCAGCCTTGCAGCAAGAAGGTGATGGATTGTTCTAGTTGCCAGTTCCCACGTCTGATGTATAATAAAGCGTGCAACACCCTGAGGATATCCCTTATGCTACAAGACGTCAGGTTTATGCTCAGGAGTATACCATCACGTTTCTGGGGCTTCCAATAGAAGGGGAGAGGGGAGATAAATGGAGGAAAAGCTCGCAAAAGACGCGAGAGGAATAAAATGTAATATTCAAGGGATAATATTTAAAGGATACATGGCAAGGCAATGCCAGGACAATCAATATGAGAGGATGAGTGGATCGTGACCTCACTCTGCTACCATGTAACATGGGAAGTGATGGAATGGTAAAGTTGCTCCTTCCAAAGGATGAGAAGATATTGCTTGCAAGACTCAGAGGGTATCACTGAAGCTATGAGGAGTAGCAGTTTAGAGCATTGGAAAGCAGAAAATATTTCATATCTATCACAGTTTCCTCCTCGAAAGTTCTTCCAAGGTGCAAACCTGTGGGGAGGCCATAAAGCTGACTCCTCAATACTCACTAACCTAACTTCCAAATTTTGGAAAGAGAGTCACTGGTTTATGTCCGGTAATACAATGTCAGAATGCTAACTGTTTCCTCATTGTCAATCATTTCCCCAACTTCTGCATTGATAGACTTGTCTAAACTGAGTAACCACTAGTTAATAGCATCTCACTTCAAGTGTCAGTAAGGATTTAAGAATTTTATATTGATAATCCGAGTATAATGTGAGGTTTACGGTCCAACATCAACTTATGAAGAATGTCTCATCTGTTAAGAAGTCACACGAAAACACGGACATTGATCATGTCATTGGAAAATGGCACCGAAGGTATTACCTCATTAATGCTATAACGCTCGGTAGCTCAACGCAAGCTCTGCGTCTATATTTTACCCTCAAAGTCCAGCCCATGCATTGTGGGAGCTGGTAAGTGGGAGGCCATTCATACTCACCTACTATATCACTACAGCTCCATGGGATCATTAAATTCACGATGCTATGGTGCCCATTTGTTCATGCTGATTGTCTCCCTCTCACTCCCGCATAAGACCTTCCGTTTGAGCTAGCATAACTCCCAGCACAGGTTGGTAAGGACTTACCTGATCAACCTAACTTTAAACTAATGTATAACACTAACTAACTAAGCACCCTTGCACTCATCACAAACGTGCTACGATTGCTTGTCTCACAGTTGCTAGCAGCCCTGAGCATGATATAATCTCTATGAGCAACGCGAAGGTTCCTCGATAGTGTAATGCGTCCTGAATGGAATGTGGATTGTTTGCCATACTCTACTCGGTTAAATTAATAGAAATCATCTGCAGATGTCACTCCTGTTATGGCAGTTGATGACACAATAATATCAACATCATAAACCCACTAGTTAATAGCATCCCACCTCTGATGCCAGCGAGAAGAATGATGTGTTGTGCTCGTTCTCTGCTACGGTCACTAGTCTCACATTTGCCTGCGCTCCCTGAACATGAAATAATCTCCAATAGGAACTCAAGGGCCTGAGCTATCGTAATGCATATCAAATAGAATGAGGCGATTGTTCACTCTATGCTTGATTCAATTACCGCCAATACTGCCGTCCTGGCAGTTGATGACAGCAATAGTGAGTCATTGTCAAAACTCAATAAGTCCATCTCCAAAATCAGCCTTTGGACCTTGAAAAGGAGGGTCAAACTCAACGGTGCACCCCTTCATACACATCCCTACTTTCCAGATTTTGGAAGGTCAAATTGGATTATTTAGAATGTCGAAAATTAAATTGTTTTCTAATCGCCCAACTTCCCTTTAGATAAACTTGTCTAGAGTGGGTAAGCGCCAGTTGAACGCATCCTGCTTCTAGTACCAGCGAGGATTTAAACATTGAATATCGATATTCCGAGTAGAATGCGAGGTTTACGGTCCAACACCAGCATCCGAAGAACGTCTCAGCTCTTTAGGAGTCACATGAAAACCACGAACGTCCCCTGGATGCCATTACCAAACTCCGGAGAGCAACAGAATTTATAACAGTTGGTGAACTGGATTAAAGTTGAAGTAATGTGGAAACTTTACACGTTTCCCGCTCCTCCGAGTCGCTATTAAATGCGGATCGGCGTTTACGCGTAGAGCCATTAATAAAACAGCGTTTATAAGCTCTCAGTTAGTTCGGGCGGTGTCGCCTTGAACGGCCTATATGGGACGGATAAGAGGAAGTTATGGCGGGAACGTTACTCTGTCGGAACTTTGAGCCGCTGATCGATGGGCCAGTGGGAAAAATACGCTCGGGTCCTTCCCGCTCAGATTTATCACCCCCGGTGTGTGGAAGAAAAGGCGACCTCAACGGTGGCGAAAAATAGATAATATTATGTTGGCAGCGGAGGTGGTGGCAGTCGGATTGTGATGTTTCCACCCCGAGGAAAAATGATGAAGGATTCGCTCTCCAAGAGTCAACCCGGAGGTGACTGAAGATGGATGAAGCCTCCTGGTTGAACTTCGAACAAGATCTATTTGTGGGAAGCTCTCCCAGCGAAACACGACTACATTCTACCTCTCTAATTTTCAATTTTTTTAAAAGATAATAGGTTAATTGTAATTATATATTACAGTGTAGTTTAGCTCATTAGTGAACATTACAGAGGTTGCCCTCGTAGATTCCAGACGGCTCCTACCCTGAAACCCCGGGGGTACACCGAGACCGTAAGGGAGAACCACGAAGGGAACGTAAGACAAAAATGTTTCTCGCCCAAATTCAATTGTAAAATACCAATCTGCAAGGGAGATCAATCTTGTCCGCTCTCTCGGCTTCAAATCGAGAAAGAAATGACTCAATCCTACCTATAAAAGAACTTCACTAGTAGGTACGTAATTACCCAGGAAAAAGAAAACAAATTGAAATGTTTGTCGAACTTCTATAACCGTGGAGGATGAAGGCCCAACTCCATCTTTAACCCAAGCTTCATTATTAGGTATTGTAGCAAAGTAGACAGGGGAAGAAGAAAAGTTTATTACTTACCTCACACCCAAAGAGCCAATCTACCTTTTCGTAGGACTGAGCTTGCACTTGGTAATCACTCTTTGCTCCACTGGCAATTTAGCGAACCCAAGTTATAAAGCACTTAATGTTTTCATGGAGTACTTACAGCTAGTGCAGTTCAGTCACAATGCAGTTGGTTGGGGACAACGAACCGACAATAGGATAACGCCGTGTGTTACGTGGAAAACGAATGCGAGCGACCAACGCGATCTGTTAGCGCGATCAAACAATACAATCCTATGGAAGGGTCTTACGTGGCAACGCGGCGTCGCGGTAGTCGCTTTCGTCGCGCAATCGCTCGCGTCGCGTGGTTTGATTTTCAAATCGGTTTGAATTTTGTCGCGCAATCGCGTAATCGCGTTATTATTTGTTTACGTTTTTGTAGGTTAACCTGCTGTTGTTAACGGCCTAAGAGTGTGATTTGGTGATACACGCATTCTAGTTCATTCAGCGAATGAATGGGCGCCCAAGTGTGCTCTCAGAAATTTCATGAGCTATATATTTGTTTTTCTTCCTTTTTAGCAATATTATGTATTCTTACTTGAAGCATGGTTCAGATTTGGACTATTGTATTTGGCCCCGGTTTGCCAGCGCTAGCTTAGCTTAGGCATACATTTTCCTTCAATGAGTGTAGATGGAATTATTTATTTGTTACCGCTTCTTGTTTCCTAATTGAATGTTATCAGCTGCAATTGAAAATTGTATGTTGTATTTGATGTCAGCGTTTTGTTATCATGAAGAAGAAGGAATAAAAGAAATTTCAATCCACTTCTGATGAGGCGAAAATTTGTGTACCATAGTAATGCTTAAAGTTCATTAAAATATACTAAGAAATATATGAAAACTCGGAAAAATTATAAATTGGAATAAAATTCCAAAATCTTTTCTTAAATAGTTTTGTATATTTGTGTTTAAATTTATGTTGGGCACTTGAAACACTTTTATTCCTCAAACAATCTGTAGTTGACGATTTCCGTCCCCAAACTGTTGAAGTTTCAAAACGATTTGACATAAGTACAAATTCCTTGTGATTTAGGAAAGTTCGCTCGTAAGACGCTCGACTGAAACTTTTTGTGTTGAAAATTTTTAAATTATTTAGTTGTATTATAAGGAATATTTTCTTTAAAAGTAATTGTGATCACTGAAGAAGGGACCTGCTGTAGGAGAATGAGATAAAAACTAGCTTCTAAGAAAATTATTCTGGAGTTCGACAACGGGATTCGGTTTGAGAAGATTCCATTCATCGCTTGCCCGCTCTCTGTCGCACTGGACGGAAGAAAGCGGGGAAAGAAAGAAGGCTGCAGGAATACTAAGGCCGGTACCTGGGATTGTCTTGGACTACCTCCAAAACCTTGGATCCGATCGAGTAAACCGATCCTTTCGATCCGCAAGCAGTAGGTGTTCCTAACTACTTTAGTGATTCCCTCATTAGTCTAAGTATGAATAATTGACTGAGAATCTGCAGGAGGTGTATAGATTGCATAAAAGGGAATGATCATCAATATCAATACCTACGATATATCGGACTTCAAACATCGATATATATTGACGCATTGCTAAATTCGATTTTCCTGTTGGTAGCTTTTTCATCCGCCCAAAACCAATGCAGTTTCTTGTTACCTACTATTAATTTTTTCAATTTTACATTACAACCAATTTGCAAAGTAGGTGCAGATATCGGATGGGTTCCTACCTACCTTATATGTATAAAACTTTGTAGAAGCAAATAGGTGTTCAATCAACAACAGCGAAAGTTGAATTTTAAAACTTGTTTATATCCCAGCACCAGAAAAAAACCAAGCGTATGCAAGCGGAGTTTGAACACCTTGAGGAATGTTGCTTCGTTGTTGTTCTCTCCTTGTTGTTGTCCACAACAGGTGAGATGATTGCCGAACGTATGAGAAGAGGGACGATGTAGAATATTTATGCTTTTTGTAACTGAGTCTGAATGCTACTAAATCAAAAAGAAAAGGTGTCAAAACCGCGATGTTTTACCGATTTTTTTCTTGATATATTCATTAAGAAATGTCGACAACCCAACATCGATGTAAAATAATCGGTTCTCCTTAACATAATATAGATATTTTTGATATATCGTTGCTCATGTAACTCCTTGGCAAATAAAAAAAATAAAAACGGAGTAAGATGGAACGTTGTCTATATTTCCACGAAAGTAAAGAGTTACACTGTTAAATCGATTTCGACGGTTAGATCATAATCAGTAACAAACATGAACTTTTCCTTCCTTTTCCTTGGCACTTTTCCCGCACCACACTCCACGCCAAAACGCAGTTGCAGCCATAACCTTGATATTATTAGGCACCACTCTTTTTAGCTGACATATCGCTTGTCACAGGTCATTTCTATCATATTTAATTTTCTTCACGCTGCTGGTCAGCTCCATGACCAGGCTGCTACTGACAACTTGGACATCCAGGATTAAGGCAGCGATATCTGGCTTCTGGCCCTGGTCACTCGGCATATGATATAGTCTCTCTGTTTAGGCAAACTCCGATCCGGAGATAAGAGAACTTTCTTTTTTTTTTGAAGTTATTTATTTAGTTTTTTATCTGATTGTTACCTCGAACTTTCGCCGAAGATCTTACGGTTCCAAACTCGAGGCGTCGAAGGTTTCGCCGCAGGCGTTTTTCAGTCTTCCCCCAGCGCCCACTATGCAACGAAGTGTATTCCTTCTTCCCGTGTCAACACGTGCTATATAATTTCCAGAAATCAGAGGCAACATATCCCTGATTCTGTAGTGCTGTCTCACTCATCAGCTACTTATTGAGGAGCAGCTCTGGTTGCGGTATCTTCCGTGCCAGGTAATTCGCGGAACGCTACAATTTTCACGTGGGCGTGTGATTTCGGCTGCATTTATGCAGCGTTATAACGGTTCAGTTCGCCATAAATCGGATCGATCCTTATTTATTTACAATTTCACGAAGACATTCCACGATTTTATTTTGCATTTTTATTTTCAACATTATTCAAAGGGGCTCCTTATCCTATGTATTGTCTTTATAGAAGTACTAGTTTAATGGCCCTGCTACGCAGGTTAAAAAGAAATAGGTGAATAACACAATTTTTTTTTTCGTGATTTATTAATTGCGACTGAAAAATCAAATACATTTCATCTAGCAATTTTACATATCAATAAAGGTACACTCCAAGAGGGTAGGTTTACAGCAAAATCTAGGCCTTTATTATATAGCTCAATTAATTAGCACTGAGTTCGATTGCACTTCTATTCACGCGGCACAACTAAATCCAGTGGTTTGTTTCGCTTGAGACGTCGGATTTCACCTTCGTTGTCCAAAACGTAGAGCATCCGTTCGCGATCATGGCGTATTTTGCAATAATTTCATAGACCCATCCTCAAATCTCGATGAATATCATCGACGCATGCACCAAGGGGCTCCAACTTTCTCAGTATTTTATTCTGAAAGGGTCGGATTTTCTTAATATTTGATTTCTTGGCACAGCCCCAGATCCCCATAGGTCCAAATAGGGCGAAGGATATGCTTATATATAAGCAGTTTGTTGTGAAGAGAGAGATGGGAATTCCTTCCCATTAGCCAATACATCCTTCTGTACTTGATTTTAAGTTCTTCTTTCTTCTTTTCTATGTGTTTATTCCAGTTTAATTTGAAGTCAAGTGTCAAACCCAAGTATTTAACTGCTTCAGTATGCGGTATTTTATTCGAATTGATCTCAACATTCAAGATTGGGACTTTTCGGTTAGTGAAGTTGATGTGGTCTGATTTTGATTCGTTCAGATTCTCCACATCTTGGTCCATTTACAAACCTCAGTAGTAGACGTCTTTTTGCATGTTGCAGCTTCATATCATCTCCAACAGAGAGGATAGCCGTATCATCTGCAAAGGTTAACTGTTGCACAACTTTGTGCCTTCTTGTTGGGGTAAGTCCCGTGTGTACAGGAGGTAGAGTACTAAACAACACAATGAGGGAGTATAATAACAATATTAAAAGTCAAAAAATCGTATATCCCAAATCCCCGAAGAGAGGACCATGTCGCTTGCCCTGGGAGGCGCTTCCCCCCGCTTGGGCCCTCCTTCCTTCACTTTCGGGGGGAGGGGGAGCAACATTATTGGGACACGGGGGCGAGAATTCCACCCGCCCAGCGTTACCACCCCCTGAAACGTCGATATACTCTGATAAGCTGGTTTTTATATAGTGTGATAGTTATTTTCTATTTCAATTTTAATTTGAGTTCTAATCTATTCATTCATCTCCTTCCCGTATTTTCGAATTCATATTGTTAGGTTTATTTCATTTATTGAATATTCGTAACAGGTTTAACATAATTTTGGTAGCAGAGCGTGGTTCTCTTGTTTTACGGGTGGAGAGCAGATTATTATCTTAATTTGTCTCATTACATTTTATTTATTTTGCTCTTTCCACAATTTCATTTTAATAAATATTTTTGCGATTGTTTCACTTAGGTACTCGATTTACCTTTATAATATAACTCACTTGTATTCATTATCATCACACGCTTGTATTTCACATGTAACTCACCTGTTTATTATTACTATTTTTTTTTTCACATAGTCGATTTACATTATAGATCGTCTGATAGTTGATTTATCCTGCTGGTACTATACCTGTCGTATAGTCATACATACAAGCCTCGTTCCCTTCTAAACGAATCTTGTCCGTGCTAGTCCTCGTTCCCAAGCATTTCCTTACCTACCATATTTGATCATTCTAAAATGCCTGGCGATGGTGAGCAATCTGCGGGACGTGCTACCCGTTCTTCTTTTCAACGTCAAATTGACGCGTTGAGGAAAAATCTCAAAAATGCAGGTCTTGAAATTCAAAATATAAATGAAAGTGCAAAGAAGGCATTGGAGGATGAAGGAGTGCTTTTGGAATTCAGAGGCATGTTTCACTCACTGCCTCGGTACGCTCAAAGGTATGAACAATTATGGGAAGATCTAATTACTGCATTCGAAGAGGAAGATAAAGGTGATGATTTCCCAACAGTATTGGACAGTAAACAACGTAAAATTGTTCGTGGCCTAGTTTATGAAACTTACACAATAAATGAAAAATTAAATTCAAAGTCGGAAAAACAAATACTTCCGCAAGCAAGCACTAGCCATGTTACTTTCAGTGAACCTAAATCGTCATCCCACCTTCCGAAAATAACTTTGCCACATTTCGATGGTTCCAAAATAACAGAATGGCCCAAATACCGTGACACATTTCGTTCTCTTGTTCACGAAGATGATAATATCTCACTTACACGTAAGTTTCATTATCTCGTTACTTCACTTAGCGGAATTGCTTATTCTGTTATAAGTGAATTTAAAGTTGAGGAAGCTAACTATGAACTTGCTTGGCAATCACTTTTAAACACCTTTGATAAAAAACGAGTACTTGCTGCCACCTATTTAAATAATATATTGTCTTTCAAGCCATTACAGGGAAAACCAACAACAGAAGGTTTGCAGCAATTCCTATCTAAAATTTCCGATAGTGTTGCGGCATTCAAGCATTTGAACGTGACTAAAGCTCTTGAATTTGTTTTATTCCACATTTCGATTAAATGTTTGGATTCATTTTCGCGTGATCAGTTTGAAATGCTCCATAAAGATGTTGAGTTTCCCACAATAGATGATTTGACTAAATACGTTCGAGAACGGAACCTATCTTTGCTGTTAGCTGCAACCACTACTTCCGTGGATTCGAATCTTCATCAAAATAAATCTCAGATTCTGAATAAATCAAAATTGTATGGTGGAAAAACTAATTCCTTAGTAAAATCTACTTTATTCACTTCTGAAAAGTCAGGATCGTTGGCCACCCATCAACGTACTAACGAGCCATTATGCGTCATTTGTGGGTCTCAACATAACTTATTAAATTGTATAAAATTCCATTCTATGTCAGCAAAACAAAGGGTTGACTCGTTAAACAAATGGAAGGGATGTAAAAACTGTTTGTCTGCTTCACATAATACTCATAAATGTTCATCGAAATGGAGCTGTAGATTTTGTCACCATAGGCACAACTCTATGCTTCACATTTCCACTCCGCAAGGTGAGGGAAATACCCAAGTCAAACAGAACTCCCAACCTTCTGGCTCAAATTTTGATACAAATAATATAGTGACGCCTGTATTGAGTTCCACGTCGCAAGTTGACGCTCAAGTTCTTCTCGGTACCGTTTTGATGGAAATTCAAGATTCACGCGGTCATTTCCATAAAATAAGAGGCGTGATTGATTCCGGGAGTCATTTTTCGTTTATTACTCAGAAGTGTTTCAACAAATTGGGTATGTCTCTGGCTCGTTGTTCCAGAAGAATAAGTGGGATAGGTCAAACATTATTCGAAGGTATTAAGGGGCAGATATCATGCAACATTCGCCCCCAAAATCGAGAAACACCCCAACTGGCCGTCGATGCGTTGGTAGTCAATAATATTACCAACTATCTTCCCACTGTTGCGGTACCAAAACATGTTGCTCGGCACTACTCCCACTTTGATTTAGCGGATCCTCAATTTTTTGAGCCCGCATCAGTTGACTTCCTTATTGGTGGCGATACATTCAGTGAAATTTGGATGGGTGAACCAATTTCGGTTGGAGACAATTTGCCCAAGGTTTTCAAATCTATATTTGGTATGGTAGTCATTGGTAAATATGAAAATCCAAATTCGGCTGGATCGTTCACTTCCTTATTCGTTACCCAGGAACCTGACTGTCTGACCAATGAGCTTAACAAGTTTTGGGAACTAGAGGAGCCAATAGCGTCACAAACCCCTATCCTGTCCGATGAGGAACGTCGTTGTGAAGAACATTTTTGTTCGACTCACTTTCGGCTTGCCAACGGTCGGTATGTGGTCAAACTACCATTTACTGAACAACCACCGGACTTCACAAATTCCTCTTATATAGCCTTGAAACGTTTCAAAAATCTCGAAGAAAAATTGAATAAAAATCAAGAACTGAAAATGCAGTATGATGTCTTCATGTCTGATTACCTCAAACTGGGACACATGACTCCAACCAATTCAATTTCTAAGTTCGTCATTCCCCATCACGCAATATCAAAAATTGATCGAGGGGAATTGAAATTACGAGTTGTTTTTGACGCATCAGTCAAAACATCATCGGGATCGTTGAACGATGCTCTTCATGTTGGCCCGAAGCTACAAAACGATATCAAAAGTATTATTCTTAACTTTCGTCGTCATTCAGTGGTCTTTGTGACCGATATCGTCAAAATGTACCGTCAGATTTTAATAAATCAAGATGATCGACCTTTTCAGCATATTTATTGGCGTTTTGATTGTTCAACTCCAATTCAAAAATTCGAATTAAATACCCTTAGTTACGGATTAGCCAGTGCTCCATACATAGCACTGAGGGTTATCCGTCAATTGTGTATCGATGAGGGTCATAAATTTCCTCAAGCTGCTGAAGTTTTAATCCAAAATTCTTACATAGACGATATCGCATCCGGGGCTTCGTCCATTGAAGAGGCACGTGATCTCCAAATACAACTGATTGCGCTCCTAAACCTTGGTGGTTTCCAGTTAAGCAAATGGGCCTCAAATCGCCCTGAATTACTGGAGAATATTTCGCGTAATTCCAACGATTCCTCTACTATCTCATTTTCTGAAAAGGGAGATGATAGTCTAAAAATTTTGGGACTTCAGTGGGACACCAAATCCGATAGCTTTACTTATGTGATTTCGCCTCCTACCCTCACGTATACGAAACGAGCGATTCTATCAACTGTCGCCAAAATTTACGACCCTATTGGATTCCTTTCTCCTGCTGTTGTACAGATGAAGTCTTTAATCCAGGATTTATGGAAGGAAAACGTTGGTTGGGATCAAACCATACCTTCAGAAATTGCTGAGAAATGGAAATGTCTGGTCGAGGAGCTACCTCATTTGTCTCTGGTGAAAATTCCTCGTTTTTTGGGAAAACTTCATCAATTCAGAATCGTTGGGTTTGCAGATGCGTCCAATAAAGCCTACTGTGCAGTTATCTATGTTCAAGGGTATACGGCTACGGGCATTCATCCACGTTTGATCATAGCCAAAACGAAATTGGCCCCGGTCAAACAAGTTTCAATACCTCGTTTAGAGCTTTGTGCCGCCTTATTACTCTCAAGATTGTTTGACTCGATTTCGCATTTCATATCAAGTTTGTCCGGTAATTGTTTATCTACTCGTTTTTTCTCGGATTCGTCAGTAGTATTGGGATGGATTCACACTCCCTCTTACAAACTTAAAACATTCGTGAGCAACAGAGTTACCGAAATTAACCACCTTACTCCGGCTTCGGCATGGAGACACGTATCGTCGGAAATGAATCCTGCTGACTGTGGATCGAGAGGGTTGTTACCGCACAAGCTTGTTGATTTTGGGCTATGGTGGAATGGTCCTTCCTGGCTCGCGTTTCCTGAAGAGGAATGGCCATCGTCGACGTTCGATATGCCCAACGAGCTACCGGAGTTGTCTAATAAAGGTGTGTCCCTTGTCACAGCTCCGAATCCTCCACATTTTATCAACTGGATTTCTCGATTTTCATCGTACTTAAAACTGATAAGGTCGATTGCCTGGATGAAGCGCCATATACAAAACTGGAAAAGAAAATATATCGGGTTATCAGTCAAAATAGACCGCATCAGTGTAAACGAACTCAACGAGTCTTTAGACGTTTGTATAAAACAAACTCAACTCTACTACTTCTTCGAGGGCGATATGAAGTATGTGGACAAGGCTCTATCCAAGTTTTCAAAACTTCATCCGTTCGTCGATAAAGTTGGGATTTTACGAGTTGGTGGGCGGCTCCGTCATTCGACTTTGAGTGAGGATCATAAACACCCTATCCTCCTTCCTTTGGAAGCTCATTTTACTAAAATTTTGGTAGATCATTATCATCGCCTTTATATGCACCCTGGTCCTAATGCACTCCAAGCTCTGATTCAAACGAAATTCTGGGTACCATCATTGAGAAGATTAATTCGACAAAGGAACTTTCTTTGCGTCACTTGCTATAAGGCCAAAGCGAAGGGAATAACACCAATAATGGGTGATCTTCCACCGAGTAGACTTCAGGGTGGGCGGGCATTTTTGAACGTCGGGATTGATTTCGCCGGCCCATTTACTATACGAGATTCACTACGGCGTAAGGCACAACAATCCAAGGCATACTTGTGCCTATTCGTTTGTATGGCTAGCAAGGCGCTTCACTTGGAAGTCGTTAGTAGTTTGACGACAGAGGCATTTCTCGCCACATTATCCCGCTTTGTCTCCCGAAGAGGTCTTCCTTCTGAAATTTTCTCAGACTGCGGCACAAATTTTGTTGGGGCATCACATAAAATTCGTGAGTGCTTGAATTGGTTCAACCAAACGTCTACAGCTGACGCTATAGATCAATACTCGTCAAAACTCGGGATCAAGTGGAATTTTAATCCTCCCCACACCCCTCATTTCGGGGGCCTGTGGGAGGCAGGAGTAAAATCATCGAAAAATATACTCCACAAAGTAGCTGGTGACTCAGTGCTAACATTCGAAGAGCTCACGACGCTTTTTGCAAAAATAGAGGCCATCCTCAATTCGAGGCCCTTATGTCCACTCTCTCACAGCCCAGATGAGACAGATTTTTTGTCACCCGGTCATTTTTTAGTGGGCAGACCTCTAGTAACAATCCCACGACCGTCTCTTGAGCAAGTTCGTGACAATCTTCTGACGAGATGGCAGCTGATTAAGAAGATGGAGGACTCATTTTGGGGCAGATGGCGCCGAGAATATCTTTCCACTCTTCAGGCTAGAGTGAAATGGCACCGTCCTTCAACGAATCTTGAAGTCGGAGACCTAGTTCTGATGAAAGGAGACGCCAATGTGCTGCAGTGGCCTCTCGCACGAGTGGCGCAGGTATATCCTGGGCAAGATAACGTCGTGAGGGTAGCTACAGTAAGGACTCCAACATCAGCTTACAAACGTCCAGTTACCAAACTTGTCCCTCTCCTACCCTTGAAATCTTTTCCCTATCCTGAGGCTCAATAAATTTGCTCACAAATTTGGTGGGCGGATGTTTAGGCAAACTCCGATCCGGAGATAAGAGAACTTTCTTTTTTTTTTGTGAAGTTATTTATTTAGTTTTTTATCTGATTGTTACCTCGCGAACTTTCGCCGAAGATCTTCCGGTTCCAAACTCGAGGCGTCGAACGTTTCGCCGCAGGCGTTTTTCAGTCTTCGCCCAGCGCCCACTAAGCAACGAAGTGTATTCCTTCTTCCCGTGTCGACACGTGCTATATAATTTCCAGAAATCAGAGGCAACATATCCCTGATTCTGTAGTGCTGTCTCACTCATCAGCTACTTATTGAGGAGCAGCTCTGGTTGCGGTATATTCCGTGCCAGGTAATTCGCGGAACGCGACAATTTTCACGTGGGCGTGTGATTTCGGCTGCATAACGGTTCAGTTCGCCATAAATCGCTGCAACCGTCGCGTTGGAAGCCGCCATATCGATCGGAGCAGACTACGGGAAGACGCTGCATCCGTCGCGTCGGAGCACCATCGACGACGCACCCATTGTGGAGATCATCCCGGACGCAAATCAGGTCGGATCGATCCTTATTTTATTTACAATTTCACGAAGGACATTCCACGATTTTATTTTGCATTTTTATTTTCAACATTATTCAAGGGGCTCCTTATCCTATGTATTGTCTTTATAGAAGTATAGTTATTTTCTATTTCAATTTTAATTTGAGTTCTAATCTATTCATTCATCTCCTTCCCGTATTTTCGAATTCATATTGTTAGGTTTATTTCATTTATTGAATATTCGTAACAGGTTTAACTCCAAGGAAAATGCAACATTGACGCTGACGATGATGTGTGCCACTCCTTTGGAACCTGCTCTGTGATGTAGGAGTTCAGGATCCGGTTCCTACGAGAGAGGGTGTTCGGGACGTCAAGGATGATACACCTTCTGGACGGCAGAGAGCGGTGGTTAGCGGTGGCGCAGTAGCCTTAGCATTCCTGGAAGTACCGTGCTTAAATCATTGAACCGTTCAATTAGTGAATAATATCTCTGAAAGCTATTGCGTCACAATTCAGTCCCAACTAAACCCCAAATGTGATTTTCGACCCAAGTTTCAGCAACCTTTGTTCAGTAGTTTCGGAGAATAGGGAAACAAGAAAAAGACACCTTCTTGTTACATTTTCTGTTAATTCTAAAAGGGTAAAACTAAAGGGTTGAAACATTCAGAAATGAAGGTATCGAAAATTATCGGAATAACGCAAATGTTTGTTTGTTATCGAATCATCTCATCAATGAATAACCCTAAGGGCTACAAGTTTGACAGAAATGAAGCCGGTAAAAAAGATACGTCAGCAGGGACTTGAACATGTCTGAAGACAGTCAAAAATCTATCGTATCAACTGATTTAATTACAACGGAATTTTGTTTTCAAGGGGTCATTTTGAAATCGAGTTAATGAAAGGAATTGGTGAATGGTCTTCGTCGTCAAACCTATTATAGTATATTATGAATCACGTTTAGGCAATCATGGTTATAAGAGAATTTGATCCAACCTACGAGTTCACGCCTTAGTTGTACTGGTAAAAAATGCCACGTTAATTTAATCAGTTTTGTACGACATTCGTTCTCAAACTCGTACGTATTTCATAATTTGAGGGAAAAAAGGCAAAATGTAATAAAATACTGTCAGAGCTCGCGGTCAATTTAGAAGGCGTTGCAATGGAAATATTTCTACTGAATGTTCTAAACTGTGGGGAGAAAATTCTGTTTCTCCGCACAATGGTCTCAAAACAAAACCGGACGGAAAACGCAGAAGGAAGCTGTGAAGGGAATTCAGCGATAATGCGTCAAGAAAACTCGAAATCGAAATGATTTATCCTAATTCTCTTTACTTGAACGCGTTTTCGCTCTTTGTCCAAGAAGTTCGCCTCCCTTTCGGGGAATAAATTCAGTTCTCCCTAATGCGAGGGAACATTACAACTCCCCTTAGGGAAAGAGATAAGCTCCATTTGATTGTTTCAAATGGATGTTACCGTATTTTTGCTTCTTATGGAATAATTAGCTCTCTCGTTGCCCTTAAGGGGTATTGGAAAATATCCAAAAGGTCGGGTTTTAGCGGTTAACGCTGCCAACGAGAAAAAACGGCTTTTGGAATACCTCGCTTTACAGTTTCGTTGTCAAGTTATTTTACCACCTAAAGGAGATTACAACTTGAATCCGAGTTACTTATCCAAGAATCTCAAAGTCTTATAATCACGAAGCAAAGTTCCGGGATCTAATGAATGTTTCTTCCCAACGTAAATCTAGAAGAAACACTTAAACTAATCATGTAATGTACTTGTGCGAGGTGAGCGGCGTGAATTAAACGTATCGTTGAGTAATGCACGTATTCCAGGGACGTGCGTAAATTCTTAATTGAACAAGAAAAGCAAAATGATTGGATGAAGATTTTAGTAGGTATGAGGGTAGCCTGAATGAATCGCTCATCCCCCCACCAACTATTACATCAAGAAATCTAATTTAAAATGTTCGAGTTTTAATGCCAATGAGCAATTACTAAAAAATCATGCGTGAGCTGAAATATTTTCAAATAACAAACCGTAATTCTAATTGAACAAAAAAAGAAACCGTTGTCTCATGAATTGGTCTCCAATGAAGACCTATGGAGGAAGGTAGGGGAAATTCCGATCGAAATTCAGATACGAAGACGGAAGTGGATTTGGATCGGTCACACACTCCGCAAAGACCATCCGGTAGAGCCATGCGCTGCAATGGAATCCCCAAAACCGAACGACCACCTGTTACCTGAGAAGTTCGATGCACAACTAGACAAACATTGGCATCGTAACGAAAGAGCCATAGGAAATAAGTATGGAAATTTTGGTTGAAAGGATTAGCTGTTAGACAACTACACAAACATTGGCATAAAATGAAATTTGCGTTATTTCAGCAATACCTCCTTCAGTTCCACTCTTGAAAATGAAGGAAATTGGAACTTGGACAGTGAAATTCGAAATTTCTGGAGTTTGTTGCACAATTAGGATGCAATTGGAAACGAACAAAGAAAGAAACATGAAAATCGGTTAAAACACAAATAGGTGAAAATTTGCCGCATACACACACTTACTCTCTCACTGACACAGCAATACACGGATTAAACAGATGTTTCACTGATTCGGTCCTAGAATGGTCTGATTTGACGGATTTGTATGCAGTTATTTTTCTTCTCATGTTTGTCTTGCTCTTCATCCACCTAGATCAATTCTTATAGGAATTGACGTCCTAAAAATTCACTTTACTGTTAATGTATAGGTACCAAGCACCTAAACCAAAGAGTGAATGATGCCATACGATCAAAACTCTATGGTACCACGCTGTATGCGAAGAAATATGGTTGCACTTACGAAAACGAATTTTTATAGTTCTTCTCAGGAATCTGAGATGGAATTTTCTTTCAAAGCTGATTGAATGGTCCCATTATCAGATGCTAAATTCTAAAATCTTAATAGATATAATGAAGGAAGCCGAGAAAATAATCATTAAAATATTGCCCGCGAAACCTAGGAGACGCTCCGGTTGACTAATGAACTTGCCCACCGATAGGGCAACCTCATGTGGTGATACGGATAATGGGCCAGTCAGTCGGTTCGAACTCGAGGTGGCACAGTAATTTTTTCGGAGAGCAAAATTTGTTTATCCGGCAATTAGGCCTTGTTAATTTGATCTCAAGTTCAACAAAAGTGTAATCGTTTACAGCTCTACAATATTTCGTGTTCTATTACTTTTTCAACAATGAAAGTAAGTTGTGAACATGGAGTAAAAAATGAAGAGTGTCGGAGGCTGTGAAATTGCTTCAGTCCCCTTGGTCCTCAAGACGCGTTCGTTACATACTCCGTTTAGGTTCAATTCCAACCCACCCGTTACAGTTCCGCTCTGGAGCTAATAGTTCCTCTTCTCTATTACCGCGTGTCCTTACAATCTCATATCATTTCGTCGGAGCGGTTCTATTTACTATTTATTCCTCATAATAAATGCCCCTTTACCTATGCTTTGATCAATTACTGTTCAGTGTAGTAATTACCGTAAAAATCTTTGAAAATTCATTCAAAATAATTTTAAGATTAACATAGCTTTAAGCTTCGCTGTTCCAGCTAGAACTGATATGGACAACATGTGATAGTCCCAAGTATTTTGAGATGCTGACTCAAATCCCTGCCATAAGATTCCCTTGACTCAAGAATATTGGCTCACTCCTCTTCAAATTTATGGATGGTCAGGCAGACTTATGTTGTTCATCAGCAACTGAGCGTCGGGCTGTTAGAGGTCAACGCCTGCATGAGATCATATACGTAGCAAAGGTGATTAGATACACCGATACGCTAAAGCTTGTACTGCATTGATCAGAAATCCGTCTACAAAATTGTGGGCAAGGGGATCACTCGTTTCGGTGAAAGTCATCTATGTCGAATGAGATGCGCTACGCAAGAGGCTGCAACACATGAGCTACAGATCTGTCCTTCAATTGTAAGATCTAGATGCGCCGGTTAGAACGCCGCTCCGAGTTTGTTAGATGGATGTGCTAGACGTGAAGGATGGCCAGCTTGGTTAGAACCCCACTTTAACTTAGAAGATAGTGGATACCATCCTGGCCTTCTGGTAGTGACACCATCAGGAGCAGATAGTTTGATGTTTCAGAGGTCGGGTTCAGAAAGAAGATCCCTTGCGGATATCAACTTTGCCGAAATGAGGAACTACCAAGTTGATTCAGCACAGCTACCAGATATACCACCTGGACAGATTCAGGTAATTGGTGGTTGGGTTACGACCATTACCTGGCGAGGTGTATGGTAGAATATGTCAATAAATGAGATGAGACCAGCAGGCTTTCATCTCACGATACTGCAAAGAATGACCACTAGGGTCCTAACAGGAAGAGCATTCATATGGTCAGTATTTAGGGCGACTACTCTCCACTGTACGGTTATTGTCCCTATGTAAGCTCCGGAGCTGAATAAAAAAGCATTTGCGGTTCGCCGTTTCAGATAGAACTGATCTTGTGGACGAGATTCAACTGTTCCGAGTATTTGAGGTTTCCCGTTCTAACTACAATTGATGTTGTATAGAAGATGTAATAGTTCTAAGTATTTGAGGTTCGCAGTACTATGTGGAACTGATGTCACGGACTTGATGTACCTAATAGTTCCAGTCTGTTTTTTGATACCCAAGGCAAGGTCGTAACGCTTTAGGAGGAAAACCCCTACCCTCGCCCTGCTCCTACGGCTCAAAGGAGGAAAAGTCGAACGTCCGAGCCGATGACTTTTCCGGGAGAACAAAAGAACTTCAGTCTCAACTCAGCAGCGGATCTAGACGAATAGCTCCCGTTGCAGGATCCCAGCTGTGATTCAAACTACTGCTAAGAGAGACTACTGAAGAGTCAAATTCATCAAAAAAGGCTGTAAAATAAGAAGGGATATAATTGAAAATCCACGCCTTCTTTTGAAACTTGTGAATACCCTGTATCCGGCACTGACAGTTTCGCCTTTGGACTACGATCCAAGGAATAGTTCCAGCTGGAACGTCACACCTCTACCATAAGGTTCATCTTTAATATAAAATCGCTCCAGTATATTATGGGGCCATCACGAGGAAAATTTTCAGGTCAAAATCGGATCACCTAAGTACCTACTTAACGAAGTTGTCCCTCATTATCAGAGTCGATGGGGGAACGCGCCAATAAAGTTCCGATCGCTCCATCTCCCCGGAGGGTCACACTTGACGATATCTAACGAATATGGTCCGCGGGTCAGGGGGCTTAACTCAGTTAACGAGGGTCCGGCCTTTTACAGCCCCATTCCTCCGGAACCCGAGGGGATAGGGGAAGGACATTTAAGTCCGTGATGTGGGAGGAGGTGGAGGACGTTAAGGCCACAGGGCCGCCCGAAGGTTCGGAAGGAGTGAGGGCGACTTTGGGGCTTCGTCCTCCGGGTCGCGCTCGCCGAGGGCGGACTTATCGAATTAAGCTCTCGACTTGGCGAGCCGTGGAAAACTCGGGTTAAGTCACTTAGCGGCTTCTGGGGTCGGCCGCGGGCGTTTTGTCGGAGCCGACTCTCGGCCACTTTGTCCGCCTCATGAAAGAACGAAACTCTAATTGGGTTATCCCTGGCAATAGCAAGTTAAACTTCCTAATTTGCAGGCCCCTGTGATTATTTAGCAATAGTTTCAATAAAAACAAACCTTTGTAATCGACCAGGAAAATACGTTTTTTCATCACACTCCCCCCTCCCCACAAAATTTGTATTGTTTTACGTTTCAAGATGAGTTGAATCTTCGAAAATACTGAGGAAAAGTTAGTTAAACTTGGGTCAAAAATGCCTTAAAAGAATCGAATGAGCCCACTCGGACCATTTTACGTTCGTCCGTTCTCTATTCCTAAAGCTAAGAGCATTAAAAGAAAACAGAACGGGAATAGAAATGTAAATGTTTGTTAATATTTTTTTAATGTTTTTACCATTTTGAGAGGATTATACTCGGACATAACAATAGAACTTGGAAATTCCTTGCTTCCAGTCAAAGCCACTCCTATCTCATTCATTCCTTGGGAAACAAAAAGTCCAATGAACTCCGGGTTTTCCTCTGTGAAAATTCCCTTACGAGTTTCCGTTCTCCAGTACATTTTCGGAGGCGTTACCAATAGTGAAGTAATAATTTGTGTAACTTACTTCCTAGCTTTCCTTGTAAACTAATCTTCTTAAATCATACTTTTTTTATGTTCCTAGTTTCCATTCTTCGTGTTAAGTTATGTAAAGCGTAAATATGGTCTAATAGGGATATATAAAAAAAAAAAAGCATTCTTAAGTGTGTGTTTTCGAAAGTGGTGTACAAGTGGTGTGGGTTTCCTGGTGGCTGCAACCCTACCGACAAAGAGTAGACAATATAATTTTCAGCGTTTTAGTTGTAAATTGAAACGTTAGTTGCTTCAACGAACGGAAGCGTGGGATCGGAATAATTTGGTTTTAGCGACAACCAGTTGAGGATGCGATCGCCGAAGAAAGACATCGTGAGAGCTAAGCCGTCGGGAAAAAGGTCTGGAAAGCCGCCCCCAAACCCAATTGCATCCCCTCGCTAAGAACGCACCTCCTTCTGCAGCTCCCGCCCGAAAATTTCCTTTATAAACCGACCAGATAAAATATATACGTCGATCCGTATCCCTCCCTCTCGCCTGACTCCTTTATACGCTAAATCCGCAAGCTCTGAGGCGCTTCTTCCATATTTCACCGGGAAAGCTTTTAAAAGGAGGGAGAACCTCGCCGCGGAGAGAAGGAAAAGCGGATATAAAGGCCTGAGAGGTGAAGGGATTTTTTTTCTTTGGGTTTTTTTTTGTTCTTTTTCAGGGCTCTTCGAGGCTACTTCGAGGTACTGCCGCCAGAAGTGTGAAACTTGGGTTTGGGAATATCAAGAGACGAGGAACTCGATAGAACAGACGTGTTTTGCCGGATTTGCGGGAGAAGGCGGTAACTCGATAAGCAAAATATAAAGTTTTAAATGGATTAACCCCCCTCCCGCTTTCTCACTAACATCCGCTCAAAGTTTGGGGATTCTGTTTTCCGATGCTGCAGATACTTTTCTCGATCTTTTCCTTGTCAAACGTGGAACGTATTCTTATACTATAAGGTATATAACAACGAATTCCGGTGGCATCTGTTGGACAAAGTTTCCATTCGTGTACCACCCTTACAGATTAGACCTTGAATTGAATCGTTCCTCGTGCGATTAGCGAAGTTGAGAACTGACAAACATTTTATCGGAACCTTTTCTGGAAATTGCTGATTACAATGGAGCAATCCGTATCAAAATCGATTCAGCGATTTGGTCGAGTGTAGAGGATAAACCGACAAGCTTAGAGAGATGCCAAAGTTAAATGCTGATACCTTTGAATCAGAAGAGTACATGTACCTAATTAAGATATTCCACTGTTTTAGCTTTCAGGCTGAACAGACATATGACACATTTGTGGAAAGATCTTTCGAGGCTGGTTGGATTCCTCTTGCAGCCCTGGGTATCCTCCAATCTCATAGTCCGTGTCCTCAATCCAAATCTAATAATTGTAGAGACATCCTCGAGTGAACAGTCAGAGTTGCATATTTCGAAGGAAAATGCTGATACTTCGGAGATAGATCAGTACATATAATCCAGACGTTCCAGGTCTCGTTTTCAGACTGAGTAGTCATATGATGAATTCGGTGAAGGACCAACCGAGAGTGGTTGGATTCTTCTCATGTCGGTAGGAATCCTCCACAATATAATGATGTTGGATAAGTCTTCCAGTCAAATCTGACCATCGTAGCGTCATCATAGGGTTCAGGATTCAGAGACTAACGACTCGGCTCATAAGGGTCCTCCAAATCAGTCCACCTCCTTGGAAAATAGGCTCTGACTCCCAACCGAGCACATACTGGTTCACACCAAATGGTACACTGCAGCCCAAGCTCTTCAAGGTCACAATTACCGAGATAACTCTGATATCCTTCACTGGGACTTATGTCAGCACTGCAAGGACTGGGAAGGCAAATGGTCCACTTTGATTATCTTTCTCTGCTTGCCAAATGTTTTCCAGAGGCCACCCTCCCGATCCTGAAAAAATCCCCTTATTAAGTAGTACAGAAATAAGGCACAATGGAAAAGCAGAGTTTTCGGACCAAATTAATAGAGAGAATTTTCAAATTCACCAAGTATAAGAAAAGTGTAAGCCTGATCTTCTCTATTATTCAGTAATGTATTTAGGTTTGGGGGTGCAGTTTGCTCTCTACTGAATAAGTTTCAAGTTTTCCAGAATACTTTAATTAAGATTATCCTGATAAAGCATCCTAGATTTTATACAGTCGATTTTATAAGACTTTCGATATTATGAAAATACGAGAACTTTTCCAGATGGAGTCTGTATTCACATGTTTAAAACGGGAATTACCTAGTGTAACACGTATGCATCCTAGGATATAAAAACTTCTATTCAATCTAACGGTAAGCTTCCACTCTATAATACGGAGTCATATGAGCGTGCCGCGTGTATTTGTATCGCTAAATTTGATTTACCATCATAAAATCAACTTGCGCCTATTCCGTAGCATTGTTAAACTTGAACAGCATTTATAAAGCATCATCTGCTCATAGTAAGTCATTTCCATTGTATATTTTACTTTGCAGTTCTGTTTGAGTTTCTCGTTTTCTATTTTATGCTAGGTACTTTTTCTAGGCCATTTTTGGCACAGGGGTTGGTGGTAACAGCTCCACCAATAAGCAAACTTTCATAGAACTTGTTTGTTGTTGGGCAGGATGTTTTTACATTTGTTTTGATGCAATTTCTTTTCTAGCTATTGTTGTATAGGTAATTTCTTGAAGATAATTTATTTTGTATTTTTCGTAATGAATTGTACTATTATTTAGTAGTAGTTATTGGTAGTATTTGTAGTTTTTGTAATGAGTAACATTTCATTTTTTTAATTTTTCTACAATAATGCTTTCATTAATTCATCTATTATAAAATATTTCACGGCGAATACCTTATTGAATTTTTTAGGAATTAGGAGTGAACTGAAATGATAGAAATTTGAACTCTACATTTGTTCTCGAAATTCCACTGCAATTCATCAACTGTAGGGTCATTTGAATAATGAAAGGTCAAAAACACGAAAACGATGTAGTTTAGACAGCTCAATTTCCCTCGCCAATGAATGATGGATATCAAATTGCTTTCTATTTATTCCGTTTCGGACTAACCCAACGTGAAACAGGGCCGGGATTCAATTGAGACTGAGAGTTTTCGGAATCCTTTTTGTAATGTAGTTAGTCGGAGGGTATTTTACTGGGTTGCCCGGTGATTAATTCCCGTCGGTGGTAACGAACTATTAGCCCTTCAAAGGGACCGAAATGGATCGCGGAGGAAAAGGCGAGGGATCAGCGAGTTTCGGCTGGGAGTCGAATTAATTGGCGCTTGATGGAGGCCAAGCGATCATCCGTGGGCGGCAAGGCACCGGTTTAAAACACCCCCGACTGGATTGATAAGGTAATGTGATTCCTTCGCTATTATTGTGGAGTTCTCGCGGGGGATCGCTATTAGAAAATATAATGAGTTCGGGAAATGGGGCGCCTGAACTGGGGTGTCGGAGAAATGTTCGATTCTCTACCTGTTGATTTCTGGGCAGTGCGTACAGCTTCTATTTGTGATACATCTGAGATTTGTCTTCAATTTGGCTAAACGCGTTGTCATCCAGCACCATAAGTTATTGGTGCATTTAAGTTAGAGTGTATCAGACCCGACCAGCCAAACTTCAGGGACTTGTCGTGCAGCATCTTGTTGAATGAACATTTACTATCGAGACAAAAACGACTAGCACTGTCTAGCAACATTCCGCGCGCCAACTAGATAGATTGCATAGTCTGATTTCTTTGTTTTTTTGTTGAGTTCTCACGGGAGATCGCCATCAGAAAATATAATGAGTTGATCAGAAATCTATCGACCGGCGATTTTGTGGTATAAGTTGGGTTGACGTTGTTGTACCAGAACGATTCTATTCCAAGTATTGGTGCATGTAATACAGGGGGTATTAGACTCGGAAAAACTCCAGGGACTGATCGTGCAACAACTTGTTGTTTGAACATTTACTATCGAGACGAAAATGACCATCATTGTCTGGCAACAGAGCGCTCTGACTGAGTCGATATCATAATCTGATTTTCTTGCTGTTATTGTGGAGTTCTCACAGGAAATCGAAATTAGGAAATATAATGAGTTCGGGAAATAGGGTGTCTGAACCTGCTTTGTTCTCGACCTGTTGATTTCTGCAAAGTGCACGTCGCTCCTATCTGAGGTACACCTGAGATTGGTGGTATAGTTTGGATTGTTGTTCTACCAGCACGATGTTATTTCAAGTGTTGGTGCATTAATACGAGGTGTACTTGACCTGACCAGCCAAACTTCAGGGACTGATCGTGCAGCAACTTGCTGTTTGGACATTTACTATCGAGACGAAAGCGACTAGCGTTGACTGGCAACACACTGCGCCCCGATTTAATTGATGTCATCATGTGATTCCTTCACTATTATTGTGTAGCTCTCACTGGGGACCGCCATTGGAAAGTATAATGAGTCATGCGTACAGCTTCTATATGAGTTGCACCACAGATTCGGTGGTAGAGTTTTTCTTGATACCACCACGAAGCCTTGCTTCGGACATGTTGTACTCCACATCTATAATTACTGAAAATGCAATATACGAAAGTAAGTGAAAGTTACGCATGCGCGAACGTGAATTTCTTAAATAAACATGATTCCTACAGTATTCATATGATTTGGATGGTACTTTGAGGGAATGTGCGGGTTACGATAGAGATGGGTCCAGTGGCGTAACAGTTTTTTCGAGCCCACCCGCAAACTTTATTAACCCCCTCCCCTTCCCCCAAGTTATTTTTTGATCATTGGATCGCCGATAGAACGAAAATGAAACAGTTTCGTAATTTCAATATAGTAAATGCGCAGTTATCATTTATCATCATAAAATTTTAGTATTTCGATCATAATGTTTCATTACAAAAGTTCGCCACTCTCCGGAAAAAGCGAGAAATAACAGGGTAATTCCTGTTAATGCAGCTAGCAAGCATTACATCGCGGCCGTGCTCGGTCGGCTCTCTACAACGAAAGCCCGCATTTGTATTATTTGGGAATGGGTTATGAAACATTGTTGACAACTTCCTCTTCCTCTTCGCCTATAATTAATCATTTCACACTCCACAGTGTTTTTCTTTGGTTTACCCATTACATAATTAACGTCAACATAAGGGAATGCAACTATTGCTTCCGGGTCTACCAAGGTAGCGGAAGCATTGTTTTCACTTTTGAATGTGAAAATTTTTTTGTCTCCAAAATCAAAAATTCCACTCGCATTTTGCGTTTCAGACCTTTCTGAACAATTTTGGTTCCGTGTCTGTCTGTGTGTCTGTCTGTCTGTCAGCAAATCCTTGTTACGGGCAAAACTACACGAAGTTATACCGATTTTGATGAAAATTGTTCGGTTTGATGTGTAGATGTAGGGGATCATCTACGGGTTGATGTGTAGATGGTCCCCTATGAGTTTCATGAACCCCGGATCAATAGTAGCCTCTGCGCGTGCGCAAACGTGAAATCCTTGTTACACGCATAACTCCGGGAGTTCTTGATCGATTTCGATGAAATTTTCAGGGTTTATTCGGTTTGAGGGTGTAGATGGTCCCCTATAAGTTTCTATGCTCCTGTCTATAAGTATGCTCCTGCATAACAATAAATTTACCCTAATTCAATATTTACTTCACCTAATTGAACGAAGTTCTTTAGTCAATAATAATTTTCAATGATCTATGCAGCCATGTTATGGATACGAGGAAGCCATGTGCCACACCCACTTGTTTTCTCAGGTTATGCTCCTGCATAACAATAAATTTACCATAATTCAATATTTACTTCGCCTAATTGTAAGAAGTTCTTTAGTCAATAATAATTTTCAATGATCTATACAGTCATGTTATGGATACGAGGAAGCTATGTGCCACACCCACTTGGCATTTGAAACTAGAACACCTCATTGTTCATTAAGTATTCTACACTTTGTCCCTCCTCGCTCCCGGGCCCCCTTGGATCCCGCATTGCAGGCCTTGCAGGCCCCTCTGCTACGCCACTGGATGGGTCGCAGTGAACTTGTATTTTTTTCGCCTGAGAATTAGCGGGACGGACCTGCAAAACATTTCGATATTTGAAGGAGTTGTTGCATGCCGTCGTGGAGGAGTGTGGGGTGTATAGTAGTGTGAGGAGGTGGCAGGACGGCGGCCGTACGTCTTCCAATTGTCTGGCGGGTCGACCGCGGGGCTCCCGAGCCCTGTGGCGCTCGTCCAAACGAGTAGCGACGTTAACAAGGAAACCGCCCGTTGGGAGCAACTGACAACAGCTCTACCGCCTCCCTGCGTCATCCATTTGTCCTCCTTCCCGTGTACTCCTTTTTTTTTTCTCTCGCTTCCTCCTCCAAAGCGTTTTGTACCCACCAACTTGGCTCTCTCATCTCCAGAGAAACGACCTCCCGCTCTTAACGACTCCCTGACGACCTCCCCCGCCCTTCACAGTCACCACCACCTGTCGGCTGCAACTTGGACTTGAGCCCGCACTGCTGGTAACTTGGACCCCCCCCCCTCCCCTCCATCAACTATTCCACCGTAGAAACGACACAACTTACCTCATAAGTCTGGAAGACGTTTCGGGACGCAGAAAACCTCATCGGGCCCCAGTGACCTAAGTTGGACATCAACTGAAATTGACCATTAGCTGAAATTGGCCAACAACTTGAGTTTTCCATTAGAATTAAGTAATCTTCTTTCGAACACCCAAGCGCACCGGTACTTGAAACACTTTTCGTCAACTATTTGAAAAATCTGCTAATTTTTTACAGCAGCTGAGGAAACAAGTTTTAAATGTAATATAACCGCACAACCAGGATGATGATGATGCAAATGAGAATTATGATAGAAATGTATGCCCATTTTCCACTCAACAGAACCCCAACATATTGGTAGTTAAAGTAAAGCGCTAAATCTAGCGAAAATAGGTCTGCCCGCCATTCAGAGCTTCTATTAGGAACTACTGGACTCATAGAGGATTGACCGCTGCTGAGCTCGAAAACGAGCATGAGAAATTCATGAGGAAGCCTTCCCCACCCCAATAGCGAAAGAAACCCTGAGCTTCCATCGTCTTCCTATGAAAACTCATGCCCTAAACAAATCCAATATTTCAGGGCCAACTGACTGGGAAATTGGGTATATTATATTTGTATACCTAATATTCTCAAAAACGGGGAAATCCTTACCGAAAATGAAACGATTTAACTTATGGTACCAACACGTTACCCCTAAAAGTCGCCCTACTAGAAACTTGGATGCTCCCCCTTCCTCTCCCTCTCCTCCTACCACTATCTGTTCCACTATAGAAACGACACAACTTACCACAAAAGTCTAGAAGACGTCTAGGAACACAAGAAAATTCTCAGTGGTTCTGAGTGACCTAAGTTGGACATCAGCTGAAATTGGACAACAAATTGAATTTCCCAACCGAATTGACGCAATCATCGCTAATACACCGAAGTACATCGGCACTAGAAGTGCTTGTCATCAAGTATTTCAACCAATCCGCTAATATTCTACAGCATCTGAGGAAACCAGTAATATACGTACTATAACCGCACAACCAAGATGATGATGGTTGTCAGGGTCATTTAGGGGATAGAAGTTAAATTGAATAAGAGTAATATAACTGACTGAATTTAATTACAATTATTTCCTTATATTTAGACAAGATTATTTCTCCTACTCCTCTACAGTCTCTCCTCAAAACTTCACTAACTTTGCGAAAACGATGCTGAATCGCCAGGCTGTGGTGATGGTCCTCTGAAGTTTCGAAGGGCCCTGATGAGTGTTTATGAGACGTAGGTAGTGCCTCGGATCTCGTCCAATCGGTTGGGGATAGGAACAACGGGCAATTATTTCTCGGACAAAAACGGAAGATCCGTCTGCAGGTGATTCCGGCGCTTATATATCCTCGGTCGGAGGTGGGGACGCCGCTCTGGCCCATTCTTGTCAGCAGCTCCGACATGGTGATGGAAATGAGAATGAAAATTCAGAAGTCCACACAACTGAACCCCCACATTGGTTGGTAATGAAATTAAAGCTCTTAATCCAGCAAATCTAGCAAAAAAAGCGAAAAAATCTAGATTTTCAAGAATTTTGTGATTTCAACGTTGTTAAGCACGAAAATTGACGCTCTAGGACAACTTGACGTGAATCACGTAGATCTTCACTTGAAATTCAACAAGATAAAATACAAATATAGGCAAACGAATATATTTTTCGCTTTTTCTCCTCAACTGACTTGAACTTTGGGAAATGGGGTTACGAATAGTATAATCGTATAGCATCAACTGTGCTATTTGGTCTCTCACCAGCCACGCGATTCACCGCAAATCTAACTTTAAGGCTCAGCAGCCCGACCATCTACCTGGACGATTTTTTAAATGGAGAGAGACCAAATGGTTATGCAGCTACCTAAACAAGAAATTACCTTCTTAAATCAAAATGTTTTGAAATTTGAGACATTTTTTCAATAGTTTAATATGAAAATAGTATCCCTTTGGCGGCACTGGTTAGACAAGCTTCTTCCAAATCCAACCCATTGAAATGAATTGGAACTTTCGCACTGAAGATACACGTGCTTCGTGTCTCCTTTAAACATGATAAAAGTGTTTGAAGAGATCCGGCTGGTTGGAATTTCGGACATGTTTAATAGCATTGTGAGTTCGTATTATCTGCAACGGTAGTCCTCCCTGGGTACCAGGCACTCATAACACGCGTCTCTAGTCTAAATCCTTCCTCAGAAGAGCTGGTTCCATTAAATTGAAAAACTTCTCAAAATTAGTTTTTCCATTTTAAACTAGGCCTGAAACTTCCGTCGATGGGATGAACGTTCTTCGGACAACGGGCTGTGGTCGTCGGCTTTTCGCCAGTAGGGATGAACCCACAGTCAACTTCTTTCTGCGTATCCTCCTTCTCCTCACTATCGACAAAATGCTTAACTTGACGAAATACAAAAAGCACGTGTCTTTTCTGTGTGGAAGGACTTGTCTAACTTTTCAAGGGCTGATAAGCACGCCGAGATCGTCGAATACATTATTGAAGGAAGGTATCTTGAAACGTATAAGCCAACGACTTTTGAGGTGAGGAGGGGGGTTGACAATCTATTTTTCTTGGTCGTTTACAAAGGTTGATTATTGAAAGAATGAAGCAAAACGTAGTTCATAGCTCATCTCAGGGTGAAGATAAGTACCACTCATAGGCCAGGGGTCCTAGCGGGGAATCTAGATAGGCCGGTGTAGGCCCAGGATTATCGTTATATCGGCCGCCCGATAGCTATATACGGGGAAAATATGTAAATGCATTGAAATCCGCGGCGATTCCGCGAGGGAGTCCGCCCACGCCGCCGCCATCCAGCCAGCACGTTCCCTGCCAGTCGAACGTGCCCCGAAGATCAATCCCGTTCGCTTTGACGGAGCCTCATTCCGTTCACTTGGGGACACACTCGTCCGAGCCTTCCCTACGCGTTTCCAGCCTGGTCGGTCAGTTTTTATGCAGCACCTGTTCGGGTCTGATCAGGTGAGCTCGTGACGTGGAATTAGATGGAGGGATGCTTCGAGGTCCCAATAGGTACAAATAATTATAATGAAGGTAGATAACTGAAGGACCCTTGTAGTTATTATTTGTTTCCTGATTGACATACTAACGTGAATCACATACGGAGCCCTTTTTACGGCATCTGGAATACATTTAAAAAGTATGTAATCGCTGAGTTTAGAAGTCTGTGATACAAATCTATAAGAGAATACATAAATAATGAACCCTTGTGTGATAATTTGTAGCGTTTTTATTCAATTTCCGACTTTTTGATGTCGGGTGTGTTCCTTCCGATTCCACTCACGGAATCGCCCGTTTTTTAACTCTTATCCAACTTTCTCAAAAACGGATATTTCCCATTTTTTACAAATCTGCACACCAATCCTTTTCAGGTCCTTGGCCTCGCAATGCAGTAGCGAAATAAGCGCAGCTTATTGTTGAAATTGAAACGCGTCTCATGGAGTTTTTATTTGAGCCCTTCTTTTCCGTGCAATGTCACTTTTAAAATTTTCAAAGCTAGCAGTCCAATAGCGCTCAAGTTTCCTGGGTAGTCGGGGAAACCGGTCTGATAATTATCACATATGAGAAATGAGATACAAACAAATGGGTTAGTAGCTACTGCGCAAGCTCAAAAGTTAAATCCTCATTAAAAGTTTGATGTAAATGTGTTGATTCGGTTATAGATGGTCCCCTATGAGTTCCATTTAGAATCATTACATCAAACTGAGTATGTGCGGAAAATGTACTGCACATGAAATTCGCAGATGCTAGTGGTCCGATCTCGCTCAAAGTTTCGGGGTAAAACTGGAAAAGTCTGATAATCTCATATGAATATCAACTCCTTTGTATCAATAACAGCAGCTTTGTATCTATAATTCCTACGTTCTTCATCTGATTTTGATGACACTGTGGGGAAATGTGCTACCTATCATATTTTATTCGTTTTAGAATTGGACGGACTGGCCCATGGTACGCCGGCATGTACCGGTTTGACGGAGTCACTGCGTGCTGGAACATGTTTTGAATTATTTCTGTCCAGTAAATCTTCATAGAAAAAATTTTTATTGGTAATGAATCTTTCGAGATTATCTCAAACATTACAAAAGATCTATACGTTTGCGTTAGTTACCTAGACGAGAATTGTGTGTGTTGGTAGGGACCTACCCACCTATTTCGTAGATGTCTTATTCTTGGTCGATCGCATCATTATTTTTTATAATGAACCAAGATAATCAAAAATTTATGTTAAAGCATAACACATTGTTTGCCTTGACAATAGCCCCTAAGAACTAAACATTTGCAAACAGTTCAATAAAAATAAGATAAATCATGAAATTTCGCACAAACGGTAACTGCGTGATTGGACTATGTTATTGTCTTCTTCACTGTTTTTCCCGGAATATTCATCACAATCCAATCTTCCACAATATTAACAATATGGATTCTTCAGAGTTGGTGACCCAGGTCTTTTTATGATGGTCTATCACTGTGGAGGGAAAACACGATATGCACATGATTTATACTTCGTTCATTAACTCTAGTGAGTCACATTAATATTTCTTCACGTTCTGATTCAGAGAGCCCGTTCCATCCCAAAGTGTGACACATCCTAATGCGTCTTTTAAGCTTTATCAAACAAAAAGGTAGGTAATCGGACAGATTCCAAGAGAAAGTGACTCCAGAGGAAATGAGGTTGTCAAATAAATGTGGGAGATGGGCGGGATTTGGTCAGAACTGGTGACACCTCATTCCCCCTTCCGTTGTTTTATTATGCATGGAAGCACCTTCCTTAATATATTATAAAACGAAGCCCCACGTGTCACGTTTTGAGAGTTAGTGGAGGAAATTAGGGTAGAGGTTCTTAAGAGAATATCGGTTTATTTGTAAGGTATGAGTAGTGTAAATGTCAAGAGGCAAATGATCTTTGATCCTACTTTGCAAATTTGATGCTAACTTGACTAGGATTGCCAACGATCAGAATAAGAGTGACGAGGATCGGTTGAGAATAATAACCTAAGCTGCGTCGACAAAATCAGCATCATACACTCTTATATACAACAAAGAAAACTCTGAAATTAACAGCACATAACTAGTTTTTATATTTCTGCTATTCCTTTTGCCAAAGCCACAAAAGAGAATTATTTATCCGGAGTTAGTAACCACATCAAAAGAGAGGCCTATGTTACCATGGAGCTTTGCTTGTTATTTTTTATGTTAAGCCCTGGTGAATCGAATTCACCCAAAACGTTGCAATGAGCTTTTTCGGGTCGATGTGGCATTCTTCTATTTTCGTGGGGTTTCTTATTCATTAACGTAAATCTGTTCTCGACCGGAACTGGTACATTCAATAATCGCTCTATCTCCTGTGAAACACGACATTGCAAAGCTTAGCTATAAATTCAAATCATGCGGCCAATTGAATAATAAACCCCAGTGGAGCAGCGTCGTCAACTGATCTCATTATGGGACATTGCACTGAAGCACGTCAACTGATCTCACCACTGAAGTGGTTGTTCACCCTCAAGTTGGGTCGGGTTTCAGCTTTTCCAACGTAGAAAGCAGGGCATTCTTTGCTGAGCAACGTCTCGTAGCCCTCTCATAGAAACAAAAAATTGATTTGTGCTAATCAAATGATCGATACAGCGTGTGAATTCCACCAAAAACCGAAATCTGAAAACTAAATGAGTTCATGGTAATGCTATTTCAATAGGAGAAACCCCTTATTACAGGAGAAAAATGTATCGCATCTTGGTTGTTCAACGTTTCAACGTTTGTTATAAGAGAGAGTGCAGTATTGGATTCAATAGACAAAGCCTTTCAACATATTTTATACGATTTAATTATCATAATTTTCTGCTCTATCAATTTGAGCTCAAGATCTGTCCAGAGGAAGATTTGTCCAGTGTTCAGTACATTTAATTCATTATACGAGAGTAAAGTAGAATACCGAGATGGTTTATTAAGGATACATTCAATTATGGCATACTCTATAACTTGGAGACATTTCACATGGGAGCAAGTACGAATCCAAATCAAAATTCCAAATTTAAAACAGAATATGGCGGACAAAAATGAAATTTCAACGATATTTGAGTGATTTCAATCATAAAAAACTCTTCGCAATCCTAGAAACTTTGGTAATATTTAAAAAATAAATTCAATACGCCATTTGATTTTTCAATTTGATTTTTCACCAAATAAAATGCACAAACACTAAATTTTTGCATGAATTGGTATCGCAGGACATGAGCAACCTGCTAATTTAGGACATTCAAAACCATGAAATCGGATTGTGAATTGCGATACAATATTTTTATTTGAAAGGGTAAATTGCAAAACTGATGTTTTATCAATACTCAAGGTGAATAACTGAATATCTATCCAACATTTAATATGCAAGTTCTTTGTTTATCTTCTTAATCAATTCCTTCTAATCAGCATCCAATAAACTAATGAAATAATGAGGGAATTGAGATTATTGCTCAAATAGTTATTTTTGTAGTTTTCCTTCTGATTAGAGAAGCAGAATTCACCTTGACTGTAGATTCATGTTGTGATTTGGTTGATTGAAATATTTTGAGACGAATAACTACCGAGCCGGACGGTTTTATGTAGCAAAATCGAGATAATAGACGACCGAATTCCTCGGAAATAATGTGAAACTAGTTCTGGCGGACGTATAAATGCGATTCTATTAATAGAGCGACACAATGAGAGGCGGGCGATAACGAATGTGAATAATAACACCGGAACCTCAAGACGGTCAGCGTTCATTACGCTCGGCGAACCGTCGAAGATAAGAAAGGAGAAGAGACCTACGTCAATGCGGAGCGAAGTGAAACCCAAACACTCAGTTCCTAATCAGAGAGACCGCGATCCAGATAAAAACGTCGAGAGGAAATTCAAACTTTGTTCAGCGATTTGGCCCGATTACAAGAGGAGGTTGAGCGAAGATGGGCAGCACATTCTTGCGGTTGTGGTGAAGGGAGGCGGATCGAGGATGTCGGAGGAGTTCGTGCTGTTGGCTGATATAGCGATATTCTCCATGTACCTGCTTACTCGAGGTAATCAAGTCTTCAATATTTGTGCATTGTAGAAGAAAATGAAGATGTAACGATGAATTTAGCAGTGTTCTTAATGGAAATCCATTTTGAGGCATTTTGAAAAAGTTACCAGTAAATGCATGTAAGCTAAACAGACAGTTGGAGTGGCTCAGTCGCACAACCACTGCTGACTGACAATTCAACATCTGGACAAATGCATGTACATACCAATATGTATGTGTGATTTTCAGTGCTGCTGCTGACCTTGAATTTTCAGTCACTACTTGTTGTGATTTGATCAACTCGAGCTGCTGCAAAATACAGCTCGTCTGGTGAGTTCGCTGCTGCTCAGATCAGATAATCTCATCGAGATCAAGACGATCTCATCGATCAGACGACGGTTAAGAACCCCGACAGTGCTTTGAATCTCTCATTTCCTCCCAGTGGGTGGAATCGTCTTCAAAGGGCATCGAGGTCTGGGACTACCGACATTTTCATGTCGTCCAGGTGGCTCAAGCTCGAAAGGTCAAAGGGGCCAGGATATGCTATAACCCGCACGACCTCCCGGTCTTGAAGGAGGGGTTGCTTTGTGCGCCGTGTGTTTTCAACCCCAATCTGATTTGGCCGTAGCATTGGGTGTTGGAATGTTGATAATTTGTTGTTTCTGGCCAAATTAAGTTTTAGTAAAATGTTTGTTGACTCGAACATATTATCCAGTTGTAGGACAATGGTTAGGTATTGGGGCTTAAATCGAGCTCATATAAAAAGTTTAAAAAAGATTGTTAAGATATAAACCAAAAAATGAATATTTAAAAATGAAAATGAATATAATGAATGAAAACGTTCGTTTGTGAACAGCGTCTACGGCATTCCTAAGCTGTCCAGCCAAAGTCAGGGTAATCGAAGAGCCGAGAGACGGGTATTGTTTGTGTTCATTTACGATTGATTGCGATGATTTGCTTTCAGTTGAGTAGCTATACTACAAGTGAGTGTGTTGACATGATTTTTGTGTACGGTTTTGCCAATGGTAATGCTTCTGAAGCAGCAATGGAGTCCTTGCTCTTTGTGTGTACAACACGTCGGACAGTATGAAGAAAAAATATTGGTGGATAGTATTGTTTATATCACTGATCCTTTTTTTATCTAGTAAGCTATCTTTTTTAAAATTTACTAATCCTTTTTTGTCACTAAGGTTGTGGTTATTACTACCAGCTATTTTCAATAGCTACAGCGCACCATGATGAATGGGAATATGCAATAGGGAAACCACGCTAAAGAAAATACAGCTAGGAAAGAGACGAAAGGGAAGAGTTGATAGTGATACGGAAGCCTGGTTTGATAAGGGAACATAGTGTCAGAAGATGAATGCAACTCATCGCAATCAATCGTAAATGAACACAAACAAAAGCCGTCTCTCGGCTCTTGACTTTGGCTTAGAAAAGCCGTAGACACTGTTCACAATCAAACGGGTTTATACATCCGACAAAACTAACTTAAATCGTCACTTGAGAGTCATCATTCGATTCGGCGAAAAAAGTTACGCATATCCCGCCTCCAACCTTTTTTCGTCGAGACTTTTGGAAAAACTTCAATTTCAACAGAAAACGCGTTTTTCTGCTAAACTAAAAATATTTTTAAAAACCAGAACGACTTCACAATTCGAAAGCTGACATTTTGGTTCACGTTTTACGAGGCCTGCAAGTTCTGCGTCAAGAATTCATAGAGTTTCTAGGCGAGATGAAAAACAGGGGATTTCAAGATTTTGACATAATTGCCTTTTCGCGTTTAATTTTCAATGCAATTAAAAAAATGTTTTCTGACATCAGATAGATAGAAAGTTTAACGCTTTTTCCAACGGTGTCGTCAAATTGGAGCTATCTACAAAATTGAGCGAGTTATGATAGTTTTAATGACATAAGATCGAAAACACGAAAAAACTCTTAAATCACGAATAACTCGGAAACGAGGCCTCTGGCAAAAAACTGCCACAAGGCATTTTTGTTAGGAAATGAGTTGTAGGACACGTAGGAGTCGGATTGTGCATAACTCCTGGGACACCCTGTATAACCATCCAGAAACCGCGCTCCTGAAATATTTATCCTTCATGTTAAAAAAAATAATTAATAAAACTTGATTGGATGAAGAAAATAAATAGATGAAAATAATTAATTTGTCGAGAACGTAGGCAATGGTGTTTCTCATTGACATCACAATGGTTAATTCACAACCAGCAAACTCTCGAGAGATGTTTAATGAAGATTGTCCATATGGTAAGTGGGCGTTATTGGTGAGGGTATCTGGGGATGTTGGACGTCAATCCGCTTTCATAAGAAGTGTCAACACGAAAGTCAAAACACTCTGTCGATAATTAAAATCTAATGGGTGTTATCTCTTGTGTAATGATTGTTGAGAAGGTCAAACCAATCGGTTCGAAGGTGTTCACGGAAACAAAGAACTCAACGCGGTTAGAGTTAGAAAACAATTAACAAAAACAAACAATAAAAAGTACGAAGAATAATTAAAAACCCTTACATTTTATATACATCGCAATCTCCACTCGTTAGGTGATATGGATCGGATTTAACATGATTCTTGTTAGAAGAAAATTGAAATCTGAATTGTTATTGATAAGGGTATTATAATTAGCCAATGACGCAAAGAAACACTCAGAAAATGGGTTAAGCAAGTGGAACAAGCGGATGATACAACTAAAATTAAACGACTTCTTATATTTGACAGCTGTACTAATAACCGATTCATCAACGTGGAAAAGATTAAATTGTGTGAATAGACAAATCCAAGTGCCAGTACACTTTATAATTAGGTTGTAGGAGCTCTTCAAAAAATGTTAATTGTCATGGATTTCGATCGGTGTTCGTTTCACCCATGCAACGTGGGCTTCTTCAGCATGTATTTTCTCAATTTTATCTCTTTAGTATTAGACATTCTTCGAATTCATTTGAATCGTCGTCAACATCATCAAGATCATCTAGTTTATTTATATGTGTTATTTTGGTTATCTTCCTTGCATATATTTTTGTTATTTTTTTTTGCAGCTAGTCATCCTCCTGTGAAGTACCTTGGCAACAACCCAACCTTATTCCAGGGTAAAGAAGGAACTTTTTCTGCATGTTGATGGCTTTGCAGAGCTTACTTTTGTTAACTGCATTGTCCACCAGGTGCATCAGTTGATATGTTACTTGGTTGACTTTGATTAGTTTCGAATTAGTAGTAGTAGTCGAAAAAATCTATGGGAGGTGAACACGTTTTTTTGAACGTACACCGATCGAAATCCATGACAATAAAGATTTTTTGAAGAGCTCCAACAACTTATTCGATAAGAAAAATGGTCAATCCATACCCCACCAACTCAAATACTTTATAATTGTGCATTTAAGAAAAATGATAAATACACATCATAAGAATAGTGAATGAACATTTATGAAATGGTACAAATGCAAAACCTGTTTGAAGCACTACTTTCATATTAGCGAATTTCCTTACGAAAATGGAGCTGTTACGATGAATCCGAAATTTTCAAAATAATAATCTAAAAACAATTTCACTCCTTGGAATCCATTTTGAGGTATTCCGAAAGGATTCCTGGATGTTAACAGTTTTATTTTAAAACTAATGCATGTATGTATATGTCATTCCAGACAATAAATCTCATTAAGATTGCGACTAAAAAAGAACGTCGTTTCTCTGCCAAAAATCGATAAGTTCGTTTGACAACACTTTTTGAGGAAATTATATTTATAAAATCGTACAACGAAATTCACGAAAAATGATGAAACACTTTTTAAAATATTTAATTTTATATTTTTTAGCAAAACGTAAATTGAAAAAAAAACTTTACCGGACATGAACTAGGTCATTTCTAAATTGAAGCTCAAATTTCTGCTGAAGATTGTTTCTAAATTTCAATAGGATGTACTAAAAAATCGACGAACAATGTACTGAATTCTAGGAGTCTAAAATAAAAGAATATTCTGGAAAACCAAGTTTTTCAACAATCAAATTGATTTCAAAATTTTTTATTCCATAAAAAGTTCAAATTTCAACTCAATTTAACTTAAATATGATTCAATAGTTCTGGAAAATATGCTCAATAGAAGTTGTCATGTCGCTGGAACTTCCATATTAACTTTTGAATTTAATTTTTTTTTTATGTGGATGATGTTAGATTGGTTCGTTTTTTCTCATATTTTCGGGTGTATGAGCGAAAAGAGGTTTAATGCGGTCCCCCACAAAATTTCTTTGAATTTCAACATTTAAATTGGCTGACAACATAAGGAACTCTGAGACTAATAGATGAACCGATTTTGATGAACGTTAAAAATATTGTGGATTGACTTTCTGAGTACTTCCAATCAATTCCATTGATATCGAATGCATCGTAACAAGAGGGAACGTTGAAATTTGAATTCCTTATGACGTAGAATTTGTAAGATCCAATGGCCCAAATTCTTTCGGTTTCGAGGAAATTTGATGTTCAGTTTTTAGGTCACGAGTAAGTATCGACAAGACAGGCTTTAGGAATGTAAAATATGCAATGTACATAATATATACTTGTGGTTAAGTGAATCAGAATATAATTCTGTGATTCTTCATCAACATCTAAAACACTCACATCAATAACTTATGTCTCAAGACGGTATTCTTTTAAATTCCATCACAATTAAGTAAGTCGTAACCAATGCGCATCAGAAAATCTTCATTCGGTCATTATAGATGAAACTTCGAGAAAAATTAATTGAATTCGATGAAATGGTCGGGTAATTTGTCTATTAGCTTTGGTTGTTTCCTTAACTTACTTCAGATGTAAAAAAAAAACTGTTGGATAGATAGTCGAGTGAGCGGCAGTGCAAACATGAAATATTGGCGAATTTATAACCACGAAAGTTATTACAATTAATAAAGTAGACGAACGTACGTACGTATACTGTGGAACCTCTTTGGTCCGTACCTGACAGTAACGACAGAGAATAGTGCCAACCTGCAACAATAAAAGTGATATGAAAATCAATGTACATACGAACACACATACGATAAAGAGAAGCCCCATTAATTGTAACATAACATGTTGTTAACAATAAACCGGTGAACGACCACCCTAGAGTCGAGGATTATGGGTTTTCCCCGATCAGGGCGGAAGAAATGGGGAATACTACAGAGGGGTCAGACACCCGTCTTAATAAACCCGGACCAGCCCAAGGGGGTTCATTTACACCCCCTTTTCGAATCCGTTAAACTGTCCAAAATCTTCTCCAAATCTTCCTTCACTATCTCTTCCTCGCCTCTTTTTTATTGTTTATACGAGCTAACGTTGTAATTTTTCTCACTTACATTGTCGTATTAAATACATATAATTATTGTATTTGGCTTTTCCGGTTTTATAAATAAATGAATTTGTGATTTTCTACTCAAGTTTTATCATGTTTGGGAAAATTAGTTTCGTAAAAAAGGGAAAATAAATACAAAAATAAATTTGTATTGCCGAATTTACGGATCTTGAGATGTAATAACACAAATTATAAGGGAGTGGAGTATACGTTTTTTTTTTTTTTTTTTTTTTTTTTTTTTTTTTTTTTTTTTTGTCTTTTAGAATGGTTTGTTATTACGTTATTTCTCAAAAAATTGATCTAATCCTCAAAATCTCACGAATCCAGAAGCTTTTTTCTGCCTATTTTGGCTAGAATTGCACGAATGCCAATTCCATTCATCACCAATAGTGTGTATTACCTGCGATTTCGATGAAATACTTAAGGTATAACAATGTGTAACTGATTCAGAAACGGGCCTGAATTTCTTTGTATTCCGATTATCAACAGATAATCATTTGTATTGATATGTCTTTTCTACATCTAACGATTGATTGAAAAACATCAATAATTTATTTTTGAAATGATGAATTTACTGAAAGTTGTACTCCTACGTGCCTATGTTAATTTATGGATTTTCTTGATTCGTTCCACAGACTTGACCATAATAGCGGCGCGAAAAGTAAAAAATGTCACTACGAAAAGAAAATGGAGAGCAAACTTGTCACTCAAGAACTCGTGCGCCAAGGAATCGAAAAATCATAAATACAGTAACTTGAAGAGAAACTACAATCTCAACCCCATCTGCATCGAGTATTACAGCTAGCAGTCACAAAGGATACAGAACAATAACCGGCCAGGTGGCTGTTAACGAATTTTGGAACTATGGGTTGAACGAAATGAGAAATACCTACCCGTGACGATGCAGCTGAATGGGAAATACAGCTGACGACACAGTTTTCAAAATTCTAGCATGAAAGTTTTGTTTCTAACAGCATCGGCGTGGTTTCATTACAATTTTACAAATGTTTCCTTCAGATGAATATGATATGGGGAATAGCGGTTGTTGTTCTTGGGACTTAGAATTTAATGTCAGCCATAACGGAGAAATTAGATGAAAATCGAAGTATACGCAAGGTATTTGGTTCGTAGTATTGAGATTCTTGATGTATTTTTTGAAATTGATATAAGTTACACTTGTAACAGTATTTTGAAAGCAAGATGTTTGGTTTTTGAACCATTTATGGAAATGAGAATGTATTAAATGTTGAAACATGAAATTATGGTTCGCTTCAACGTGTTTTTGGATCAGTTAGTTTCGGTATGTTACGGATTTAGTACTATAAACCATTCAATATGGATGGGATAGCACCATAATAACTACAAGTAGCCTCATCGTTCGAAACAAACATATATGTAGTCCGAATTTTGGCTATATGGATAGATATATGCATGCAGGTCAACATAAATATTTCATGTATGACTTTGGTGCCACGTGCACCCCAATCCAAACTCCAGCAATCCAAACGCATACCGGGTTCGTGGTTGAATTTCCAAATACTGTTTTCGTTCTATTTTAAAATGTTCTTATACTGCTATTTATGTAGTCTCAGACCTTTTCTTAATTAGCGGCATGTACTGTACGCATGCAACCAATAACATACATTTGCAGTTGTATAAATGTGAGACCTGTTTCACACACTTTTTCTTAGCACACTCGGCAACTTTGATATAATCCAAACAGGTCGCATAATCTAGCAGCAATGTGACAGCGAATTTTCATGAAGTCATACATTTCCTAGGGCCAAAATTTTTATTACCAAAACAGAATTATAAGGGAGGAATTCGTGGTTGCCAACCTAATTGACTTTCAGGTTTGGTTGAACATGGTCCTCAAGTTTTATCATTTATGCCAATATGTAAGAACCCGAGAGAATGAGTAAGACTGTAATTGTTGTACATATCTAACTGTGATTTTATTTTATAAAAGACTAAATTTAAGTTGACAGTTCGGAGAAGAATTTGAGACCTTAGAATTGTTTTTCAACTCGAGCGCTTTTCCGATTGTTCTATGTAGAGGTAGTGTCAAACATGAGAAATAAAGTTGATTTATTTTTGGACTCCTGTTTTTCTTCATCTAACGAACCTATCTTGCCACAGGCATTCTCAGGGCTACATGAATATTTGATATTTCTGGAGCTAGTCTTCACCCTACTTCCGTGACATGAATACAACGCATACTTGTTTCACGCTTCTTCGAAAAAACAAAGAAAAAAACAAATATTTTTCCGAATTTGCGATTGTCTAAAAATTACAGAATGGTTGTAAAAGTAATGGACGTATTAGACAAGATTTTTATTCAAATGTATTTGACAACGGAAATGCAAATAGTGAAAAATCAGTTATGAAATATGATGGTAAAATTAACATATGCAGTTAGATCGACTTTCAATACATCTAATTTGATAAATTTACTACCTGCATACTGACTAGTTCAACGTTGGTAAGAATTAGTACTTTGAATGAGTACTTTAATCCATTAATTGATTAAATGAGATCTAAATGATATAGGCACTAAACTATTCCGATTAATATACAATTATTTGACACTTTACAGCGTTATAGGATTGTATAATAGAAAAGTTAGACCTTGGTGTAATATTTTGCAACATGTTTGTTGCTGTACAACAACAGCAACAGATATCATCATGAACAACAGGTTTTTTTTCTTCAAACTCCAATTTTGATTCTGAACTCTTGGTTTTTCACAACCATAATAAACCCACGTTCTTTCACTGAATAACAGGAATAATGGACTTGAAAATGTGTTTTTAAAGACTGAATATGGCTTTCCTCAAGGCCTTCATACGTTTCGCATTACAGTGTTTGAGGATTGTATAATAGAAAAATTATACCTTTTTGTAATATTTCGCAACATGTTTGTTGTTGTACAACAATTTGGTTTCAGAGTATCAAAGGATGTCATCATGAACAACATTTTTTTTTTTCAAATTCCAACGTCGATTCCGAAGTTTTGACTTTTCACAATCATAATCAACCTACCTCCTTTCACTTAATAATAAGAATAATGGATTTTAAAATGAGTTTTATAAAGGCTGCATATGACTTTACGCAAGGCCTTCTCTAATTCACGGTTGTTGGTGAGAAAAAGAAATGCTTAAATTATTGCACACAAGTAAATTATTGTGCATTACACAACCCTTCTGTCAGACCGCTGGTCTATAGTTAATAAATGTAATCTATGGCACGTTATCTAAACATAACAACGCAGTTGCGCTCATCAACGGGAAAATTATTAACATAAAATGAAACACTTACCTATGCTCCACTAGTCCGTCAATACAAAACACAAGTTATATCAACTCGGTTTTTCAACAATTCGAATTGTATCAGGTAAATGTATCATTTCCGAAATCGACCAAGAAAGTAATAGATGTGGATATATATGTAACATAAGTTGCACCATTGTAGTTTTTAGATTTCAGCTTTCGTTACGAATTGAGAGACTCGTGAAATGTTAGTGTGTTAGGTACTGTATCATCTTTAAGACGTCTAGGAGTCAATCACGAGATATAAAGACACACTGATCACCTGAGGATCCTCAAGACTAATTTCTCTCCTAATCGATGTACGCTGGAATATTAACGGAGCTCTTTTCAGGGTATTCTAAGGCATCTAGAATATAATATAATATAATAATATACAAGTTATAGAAGCGTTTGGATGAGTGCCATAGAGTACGTTTAGTTTTCATCGTTTTGAAATGAAACTGAAATTTTGAACAAAATTAAAGTTTCACTATACAAATTACTTATCTAGGTTTCTGAAAGATGGGCGTTGTGGTTATATTAAACACATAAGTATGTACATAATAAATGTCTGCAATTAAAACTACTATCGATAAACTTGATAGTGTAATGTATGTAACTCTATGGTAACCATAATGATTGTTGAAATAAGATGTACAAAGATGATAATAAGGTTTCTTTAGAAATGTTGATTGGGTATACATTTTTGAGCCGATTCATTTCAGCAATGATAACGTACTCTGATGAAAAGGAGTTCTTTACAACAAAGGTAATATTCATCACAACTTGTCAGCATGAATACGTCCAAAATAAAGTAGTGATTGTTTTGAGAAATCAAATGACTCATTCGAACACTTGGACCTATTATTAACGTAATAGTTTCAAGTGGATATCAGGGTATTTTTATTTTACTTCGTTCGTACCTCTTGAAACTGTCACCAGACAGAGTAGGGATGTAATTAGGAAAAAAATATGAGACATAACCGTTCAATAACATTTAAATACGAATAAGAAGCTAAATTCAAGACTAGATCGGCATAAAAGCAGAATTCAGTGAGAACGAAGATAACGAGGACTATTCGTTATCACACCTTTATACTCGAAACTCTTTTCTAACAACATATTTAATAAGACGAAATAATAAATGATTAAGTCTCCAGGAACCTAGTAATATGGTGCTGAAATATCTATAACGATCTTTTCCAAGAATCTAGAACACAGTTACGAGATAAATTAGGGAGATGCGAGTCGGGGAGATTGGAAAATGTTCCATCTGAGCGGTCTAAGTGGATGGTCAATGGCAGAATCAATAAACCTCTCTGTAACAATATCCAGCGTTTTGTATATATAATTAATTCAAATTTTGTTACTAAGATAGAACGGTTCTATGATTTCTTGGTCACTCACGCGTTGACGTTATTTTTTCCTGCCACAGGAGGCTAATTTTATATTTCGTGGATATATAGCGCTGAAATATAAATAACTCTCTTTCTAAAGCATCAGAACTCAGGCACGAGATAACTTATGGAGAATCTCATAGTCCAGCAGATGCTACACAGATGATAATAGGCCTAGACCAGCGATCTAAGTGAATAGTGAATAGAGTGCAGAATCAATGAATCTTTCTGATACAATATGCGGCGTTTTGTAAATATAATTAATTCAGATCTTTAGCGGAGCGGAGGTAACGGCTGTTTGCTCCCTGAAATGTAATATTACAGTCAGTGCTTATATAGAAAGTGAATACAAGAAAATCGGTGCCCATGTTTAGTGGGCTAATTCGCTATTTCACATCTCGAGGGAGCAATGGAACTCAACACGATCCTCGCATTAAACTTTCGTGTTTCGCCAGCTCGAAACCTCTTTGGTAGATCGCGATGGATACAAATCCAGTAACAGAACGCACAAGCGGGAACAAAGCCGGGAACAATAGTAGCTCTGCCCTCTGATTCATAACGTGGTGGCACCGCACGGGCTGGCTGGATTTCACACGTCAAGGCAACACAAATGTATAGCCGTACATACCTGTATGGTTGCGGAATCCCCGCCCTATGTTTGGATTGAATTATGCGGACGATGGTTGCGGTTTGTTATTACAACCCTCGTATTCACCTCTCCCCCATTTACATAATACAGATATGTCTTCGGTTGGTTCGTGGAATTACTGAGCTTTTCAGTCCTTGAGGATTTTCTCATACTAGGCAGACAATACCGGCCGGATTGATATCGATTATTATCTTTCGGTAATCTGGTATAACAAAATTACGATCAATTTTCGAGTAATTGATAGGATGAAATAAAGCAGAAAAACAATAGTTCCAATTTGATCGACCATAAAACCTGAACCTCTAGTTTAATCACAAAAACGTTTTCGTCATGATGATCAGCAACTAAATCCTGACCAAAAAGTTAATTTGATTTATATTTTATACCCGGCGCAAACAGAAAGATCCCTGGTTTTCTAGAAGGATTGCAGCAACCCCACTTGCCCTAGACAACGGAGCAAGTGCGCATATTTTTTTCCCGTGTCAAAAATTCACTACCAACTAATTTGTATTTTTCCTTATTACATTTAAGGAAGAACGAAAATTTGAATGACGTGTCAGTATAATAACAAACAAGATCTTAAAAGATCTTTAAATTAAAAAAAAAAAAAAGTAAAGATCTGGCAGCTACAACATCAGGTACTGCGACATTTGAAAGTGTGATTACATGCCTTACAAAAAATATAATATCGTAGCATTTGCAAAACTTGGCAAATATCGTAGCGTAGTATGACATTATGTTACGATAGACATTATCAAAATTTCAAAGACTTCTTTTACAATAACAACTGAGATCCTATCCTGAGTTACCTATCTCCTGGAATGGGAGAGAACGCTAGGCAAGGGTTACCTTATAATCCGTTGGACCGTAGGAGCCGGGTCCCGGGTGAGCAAAACACATACACACATGTATGTATAATATACTGTATGTATGTATATATTTAATGTATGCATATACTTGGAATTGCTGTATAATATAATGTATACATATAAAAAAAAACACAACACATGAAATATTATTTCATGGTTATCTTGATAGTACCGTATCAACACTTGTAAACTCAAGTGACGAATTTTCGAAGGAGCTCTAGAAGCTGAATACTACAACGCTTAGCACGTCTGTGTTTCGGGTTTTCACAATACATACTCATAGCGCAAGGAGATGAAGAAATTCCTCCATCCCAGTAACTAAAATTATTTACTGTTCAAATACAGTAGGAACTATACTTTTATCGCTTCCTTTCTTTCCCTTTGGACCACCACCAGTTATTTCAATCTCCCTGACAAGATGTAATGTCGGAACTTTTCAAATCAGCTTGAACTGCTCGTACATAACACACGATCACGTCAGTTATAAAAAGTTGGTTTACTGTAACGTGATAAACCAACAAGATTAATGACATGTATTACACATGCATTACAGGTTAGGCTTTTCCTGTTGTAGTTTTATACGCCACCTGCTGAAGATGAGTCGGTAAGCGGCGTGCTCACGAAAGCATTGCGACCCATAACGATACTCTGGAACAGTCAATTAGCAGACCGAGGTTATCCAACAAGGGGAAGGACTTGAGAGCGGGGGTTCAGGCGCAAGATAGCGAAACCAAACGAAATCGTTTCCTCAGACTTGGCTTGGGACCGAAGCTCTCAAAGGCGTTCAACTATGGGCTTCTGAAGGGAAGTGAAAAGGAAGATTAGCGAAACTTAATCCGGCTCCTCATAACAACCGTTATCGGTCGTCGGTACACTATTATCATTCAACTTTCTCAACAATTGAGAGCAGAATGAAAGTTATAAATCGGTGTGAAATTCTGGTTTTTGAAGTGGACCTTGCATGAGTCCAATATTGTTGACAAGTATGCGTCAATAGTATGACAACGTGCTTTGCTTCCAACCAATGCGTTGTTTGTTTCTAAGACGTTGGCCAATTTTACTCTTCCAACAGAACGGAAAGTTCAGTCACAACCGTTCAAGAGTGAACATTGAGACTGGTTATGAACATCCACACTTTAGTACTGAATTTCAATTAAATAAATTTCTTTACTGTTTAACTAATTTTCATTTCTTAACAGCATGGGAAATCTTAAATTAGGAAACAGCCAATTCTGTTGGCGACTGGATGATTCTTCTCATGTCATTATCGATCCCAACATTACTCTAGTTGTGCAAAAAATCTCGTGGACTTCGAATTTCATGACGGAAAAGGGATATTTGAGACTCTGAAGCCGAAAAAAGTGTTTTTTTGTTTGATTTTTTCTCATTTTACTTTCTCAGCAAAACGGCAAGTAATGAAAATATAGTCTACAGCTAATTCTGTTTGAGTCTTGATAATATCAAGACATAGGCTTTGACCTATTATTTCCTTTAGTGGGAAGTCATTCCATATACGTGCCGAGAAAATCAAAAAATTTAAAGCAACAAGCACCAATAAACTAACAACGTGGTGCATTTACCTACTTCCATTGTCAGGGAAAATTTTCCCTCTCTACAATTTTCATGATTCATAACTTTTTCGTTCCCGATTTTCCTCTGGTTGTGCTACAAACCTCTTGAATTTCGAATTTCATGACGAAGAAGAGGAATTAAAGGTGTTACAGGTTAAAAAATGTTTATTTGTTCGATTTTTTCCTCATAAATCTTGTCGAACCTTCTCAGACTACAATTCTCAACCGATTTCCTTGATTATTATCTATTTACTGCACGGAAATCTATTTACTTACATGTATCACAAAATGTATAGCTAGGTTATGGACATACCAACTTATGTCGTGATTTCCGTATGTAATTTTCAATGATGCGCCTCTGTAATCGACCAAACAAAAAAATTCGTCATCCAGCCCGAATTCTTTGTTTTATTTTTCAAAATATGCTCAATCCAAAAATCAAATATAACAAAATTCGTCCTTTCTCCGTCCTGAGCGTTTCTCGAAAACTACTGAACCAAAGTTGATGAAACTTGCGACAAAAACCACATTTGGGGTCTAGTTGACACTGAATTCTCGACATCACTTTTAGTAAATCCTAAAGGGTGAATTTAAAGCACTGAAATATTTTTAAAAAAAGAATATTTAGAACTTTTGAGATCACACTAACGTTTTTGTGTTCGCCATTGATAGAAGTCCCTGCAATCAATCGAATAATCGCACCAGAACCGCTTTACTTTCAACCGTACACTCTTCCTGAGGGGTAGAACTGTGACAGAAAAAAATAACGTCAACACGAATGTGAATGTGAACATGATTGTTTTTCTGTGCGAGCGGTAAACATACTCCTAATTCCTTGTGAAATCTAAGCATCCTGATTTGACATGGATTAAGTATTTTCATCAACTTTGTTTAGCATAATTTGTCTTTAGCATTTCAATACGACTCCTTTCATTACAAGTTTAACTCTAAAGTGGTGAATAGCATTGCACATCTGGATAACTGTTCTATAAACAATTATTATTATTCATTATCGTGAAAATATTCATTTTACTCTGGCATCTGATATATGTTGATGTAATTCTGTTTAAAGATTTTCAATTATCTTTACATCAACGTAGCAGTAAAAAATTCAATCAGTAAAATGGATTCAACGATAAAATACGTATATTTTGATCATCTACAGTGGCACGACAGCTTCTCTCATCCATCTTTTAAAAGGGAACCAAATTTTTTTATAACTCAATTGTAAACAATTCAACCAAATGCTTAGAAAAGCCCGAGGAACGCACGAAGAACGGATTCGTATTGTAATGGTGTAACAGATAATAGAACAGGTTGTAGTAGGTAGTGAATTTTGATTGTTCACAAATGAATCAGGAAACCAAGTATGAACGTTCGCGTGACGAACGAGACACTCACGGAAAATGAGCATTCCTTACAATATCCCCATCAGCATTTTTTCGTCATTTCGAAACTTGAATAACCTCACATAACCACGTGCAAAGAACGAGAAAATTAGAGGTAATTCTACTTGCCCGAGTGGGTAATGGTGGTTCTATTTTAACATTTCAGAGGGAATTCCCCAGCGAGCGTTCAATGGAAACTTTTCGACGACTTGAACCGATGACCGTAAGCGGTTGATGCGCACGTTGGCCGTGGCCTTGGAAATCGCTCCCAGAAGGAAAACAGTGAAGATATTATCCAAGGCCACTCTCAACTGCATGCCCCAATGATAATTCGTTCTATGAACATACAATACAAACTTCCGATGTATAATGAATATGTTTCACTATGCAAATGAATGAATATGTGCAAATACATCCCTAGCATAGGTACTATGTCGTTACATCAGGCATCGATTCTGCAACAAATTTGTGGCCAAGAGTGCCTATAAGAGAGTTTTCCTAGAAGCTTTGATCCCGAGTAATTACAGTTTTAAATTTGTTTTCCTTTCCACGTGGATATGTCTTTTGGCGGGCGTCAAGGAATTTTTCGCGACACTATTTTTTCTCCACACAAAATGCATCGCTCCGGCACTTAAGAAGTTTATTAACTTGAAAAGTGTAGGAATCAATGAAGTTCATTTTTCTTTGAAAAACCCGGTTGTTTGTCTTGATTTGCAAGTTTCTATTGATTGTCACTTAAAACAATGCGTGATCGGCTTCCAATTAAAACAGGACATTTTATCTCATACTTTTCTTACCATAAACTGTTATTGAGCGTAAACTGCTAATATTTCCAAAGCTTCTGCTAATAATTTTGTTCGTTAATGTTCAATGCCAATAAATTCTCCAGAAAATATATTGTGTGTATTTTATTTATTTCATCATTTTAATTTTCTAATTACACCCCAACAATGGACATATCCATGATCTATTGTCCCCCCCCCCCCCAGGAAAAATTTCTTCAAAACTTCAACTAGTTTGTCATAGATATAGCCTTCCCGCTGGGGTCGAGAATTTTTTCAACATTACTTCACTAAAATGGCCGTAAATCTTTTAAAGTGCCAATGGAATTCAAATCTGAGGATGCTGTTGGAAAGAGCGCTAAATTTCCTTTCTTCTCGATGCGCTATCGCAATTTCATAAACGAGCAGGTTGGGTGAAAAACTGGGACAAAGTTAACATTTTGTCAGTTGCAACTTTTCGGGTGAACATTATTGTATTACAATCTCCAGTGAAAGAATTTGCAGCGTTTTACATTCAGTTATCGTTCATAGCGCTCCATGCCTATTTCACGCATATACCACATACTTACACACTTGTAACAACTAAGTTACTCTATGTTTACACTAGAATTTATCTAGAAACTATAAATAATTTATAAAGCAAAACAACGTTTGCCGCCAACCGCCGCAACCAGAAATATTTCAAGCTGTTTGGTAATGTTTAGTTTCACGTTTAGTTTAGTTTTAGCCACTACTTGTATGTTATCCATCAAATACCGTCCACCATATCATATTCCCTAAACGTTCATCGAAACTGAACTGCAACGCGATACACCGTAACAACAGACTGATTTCAGATCATCAGCCTTTAATGCTGAAAACAAACACCAACACGGTTAGTCACTCTCGCGTGATTACGATTCCCGTTACCTACACGGCCATTTATTGACAGATGTGACCGTAATGGGACCTGTGTGTACAGTCTCGGGATCGTTAGTGCCCTTCATCCTCTGATTAGCGCGTATGGGTGATTGACTAGACAAGGCGCCTGATATGGGGCGATTTGAACACGAGCTCTCCCTAGTATCAACCACGCTCATAGGTACTTTGAGTGTTCAATAACCGACATCCTCGCAAATGAATATTGATGACATCGTAAATTTTATATAATGATATAAAGCATTTACTAGTTCCAACTAATTTAAGAATAAAGGCCATGACGATTTGAACGTTTTGAACTGATATCGCTCTTAATAGTCTTAATCTATCGGACAAGCTCTTAAGGACCAGGGAGGTTGCAGTATTATCAATAAGTATTTCAAAATACCGATATTTTTCTTTCGATTACCGACATCCCTCACGATATTTTCCCAATATCGATATTTTTCCCCCCGATAATCGAGAAAATATGGGAATTAGATTCGATGATATTTGCGAGTTTATAATCGTAACTAAAAATTATGAGCTGAAGTTATTATATGAGGAAGAAAAAATGCCATACCCTCTTCATTTCATTTAATCACGCATTTGCAAAAGTACCGAAGGTGAAAACGCTAGTGTCAATCGTGGCTGCTGGGAGGAATCGGTTGTCCCCAAAATAGATGGACAAATTGCTGTTCTTACAAAGTGTTCTCGAAAAGTATTTTTTAAAAGGAACTTTTAATTGCTTTTTGACTCATTAATATGTATTTTGATTGAAATGTATTATCTACCTACTTGATTTAAGCGAGATTTCAACTGCGTTTACTTCTGTGTACTCTCCTTTACAGTAACGGTTTCCGGTAATTTGGGATGTGGACATTTGTTTTCGATATATATGCGTATATACATCTAACGTCCCCGTGTAGGAAACGAGAAGCAAGAAGGCCAACATGCTGCGAGTTTTTAGTTCCCCCACCTCCAGCAGCAGGATAGTGACTGAGCGGCGTTAGCAAATATGATGTAGCAGACGGTATTTGACGTATAACCTACGGTCATGGGTTTGGTCGTGATGACCAAAAAGCATTCCTTGGTGGTATTAAATCCCTCTGGCCTCTTTTATTTGTACAAGGTATGTTCTAGAAGAAACGTGCAAATACCAATTTGGAATCCGTCGCTACCTGTTCACTGCCTGTTATTAGTGGTTCAGAGGTCCCATCACGGTAACATCTATCAATAAAGGTTACGCAAATCGTATTCACTTGTGAATGACTTAACGTGTTGGTCTTTGTTTTAGGCATTAAAAGGGTGATGATGAAATCAGTCAGTTAATCCGGTGTATTTCGTCCTGGTTCAATTTCGATAATCGTTTAAGGGGCTCATTCTCGGTCCAATGGTTAGAAGTGGGGAGAGCGACGAAGTTCTCCTTCTTCACTGACCTGCCTCAAAACACGTTCTTCACACAGAATCTGGCTTTCCGGCACAACTTCTAGGACGCCATGGATTAATAAGGGAATTCTCTTTGAATTTTTTTAAAGATAAAGTTAAATAACAATTATAGAAAATTTATGAACAGTTTTGTGGTGTGAAATGAGAGGAAAAAAACATGATTTGAATGGTTTTATGCATCAAAACGAGTTTTACGACAACCAGTAAATTTCTCCCAAAAGACACAACCCAGAGATCTACGACTAGTTGCATTTAACTAATAAAAAATGGTTAGATATCAGACAGGTATTTGATGGATAGCCTACAATTAGTGGCCTGACAATGATGACAAACTGCAGTATTTAATTATCCGCTAAATACAGTCCGTAAAAAAACATCATTTCTGATATATGTTAACACCAGAAGAGAAAACAACGTTTTTTTTTCTCCCATTTATGATTATCGTCGGGTGTAATTTTGTGGGTGATGGAAGAGAGGAACTGTAATAAACTGATTCTGTGGCTCTTGAAATAAAGATAATGGAGCGCTGAGAGAAAGTTAGGAATATGAGCTTCTCTCGTAGGTGTGCCCCCGGGGACGTCTTTCTTCTTTAAAAAACCACGTTTAATGTATTTTTCCGGCCATTAGAGATATTGAACAACGTTGTTATTACGTCACTTCAACATAATACACGAGATTACTGCGTGAGTTTGTTGAAATTAATTTTTAATTAGTAATTTTGTATACAATATTCCTCAAAGATGGAAAGCACGCGGTGGTAGGGAAAGGGACACCTTCGGAGAAACTGAAAATTCAACTTGAATAAGTAGGAAATAATCCTAATAACCGCGAGCTATCGCATTTATCAAATCATCATCATTTGACAAGTTGAGGATAACACAAGAATAACTCTGATATAAATGAGAATCCGGACATGACGAACCAGTTATGAAGAGCGAACGGATGAACGTACAGGTACACCGGTGATTTTATTCTATTCGATAACAGATCATCTACTAAAACCACCAAGAGTGATTGATTTTGAGAAACATCTCCCACTCTTAAATTTCACCCCTTAGGGTAGATAAAAAACTCCTTTGTCATTGATTTTCGTAATGATGGCGAGATAAATGGCACATTCCTGGCCGATTTATGATTTTGGTTTATTATTTTAAAATATAAGTATTTGTTATCAAAGAGCAATTTTTTTGTCAGACAACACCCCGAAATTGTTGGGACTTTACGTTGCAACATGGATAGATTCCAAATCCGCAGTGTCTTCCGTACATCAACTCCACGTGGGGTCAAGATAGTCGGTCCTAACGTTTAGCGAGCCCGATCGCCTCCAACGAACATGTCTCATGGGTCAACAATTGGTAAATTCGTGGATTTCCTAGGTTTTCACTGACATAGCCAAGTGAAGTGTAACTTGCTAGTAATTTTTCACGAAAAATCGCCTGAGATAGGTTTTAGATCAATAATTGCGATTCCTGAACCTAAAAGTGAACAGCCAAACCTCACAAGGACACCAGCAATCACGTATTGTAAAATTACAATTGTAAAAAATACACCCATGGGTCACGATTGCAAGATTTTTATTCCCAAGTTTCAGGGGGAAGCTTTGAAAGGCAAATAGCAGGTTTTTTTTTCAATTTTCCTAATTTACATATTATTTTGTAATTTTTTCGTAGTCCAAAGCACAAGTTCATTATTGGAGATTATAAATTTTAAAAATTGAAAACTTCCATGAAGCCGTAATTCGAATTTCATAAGTCCCCTCCTAGCTGAATTTTTATTGTTTTCATCCAATTTTGATGACATTTTTATGGAATCTGTTAGGGAGGCTATGGAATCCATAGTATGGATGATACCCAATGTATTCAACTCACAAATCGATACTACACTTTGTAGAAGAGGAAACCTAAAATCAATCCATCGGTTGAAATTTGGAGGACAGATAGTTTCATTCTCTCTATCTATTACTACTCAATTCGTACTATTCCTTCTACTATAGACCTTTACTGAGCTTGCGATAGAGTGAAATCATTGTATTACATGAAATTTAAATTTCATTTTGAAGATAATTTGAAGAACTTGTTCTCACGAAACACTCGCTTTATATTTTTATGACATGCATTGCTAAAAAACTACATATTTTATTAATAATCGTGGTTTCCACTGAAAATCGATAACCACGCCGAGTGGCCGGGGTCGAGATTATAAAATATTCAGATTAAATAAATGATAAATACCGACGATCATATAACGACACTTCAATTCAAAAGGAAGGGATTTCATTCGGTATTTGAACACGCAACTTGATAAACGAATACAGTTTTTTTAAAAGCTTCACTCAGGCTCTGAATGATGTGGCGCTAACGAATTTCAATGGTTGTTAATCCTATTTGGGCCGCTGTATTCCATACGTTTGCGTACGCACTGAGAATGTAAAAAATTATTCTTGCTGCAGCTAATTTCTCATAGTTACGTTTCAAATTTGACTGTGAAGTATAGGAAAAACCGTGGGATAACGAGGTTACAGGAAAGGGTGACAGTTCATGTAAACTGTGGCCGATCACTGGAGGTCAGATTGCTCCACATGTTGATATAGCAGCAATGAAACCAATTTTCGGCCATCACGTATTCCGGTTGCATAGCTGAGGGTGTGAATTCGACCAATCTCCAGTTCAGCCGGGGGTTGCTAACACAGCGTGCGTGGGAGCAGGATGAATCTGTTGCCAGGGCCGGCGAGATTAACTTGAAAACGTTCCTCTCGTTATTACTGGAAGCCAATCGGAAATCCGAAGTAATCTCCGGCCGTGAGTAATGGCGCTGTGAGTGCGGACTCCTTCTAATGAGATAACGGAAAACCCTCCCAGTCAATGGTAGCCCTTTGTAGTTCGGTTTGGTAACATCCCCGAGTGGAATCAGCACATCGGCAATAGGGTCACTTGAATTGAAACCCTTCTGTAGAAGAGTCGTCGGGATATATCAACACATCTACGGCAACGTCAGCTTGTTAGCATCCTTTAGCTTTAGCATCAGCGCTCAACTCTTTAATCTCGTTGAAGCGATGGGTTTTTGAGGGCATGAGGTCGCCGGAATGCCATTTGGGTAATTAAAGGATTTAGGTCCGATGTTAGGGGCATTGACTCGTCAAAATCTAATACCTCTCCCCAGTCTAATTAGAATGGAGAATGTTCAGTTCAGATTCAAAAACGATGCAAATTATCCCGCTAAGGTTCATTATTTTGACCTCCTGGTAACCTTTAACCTTTTCACGCGTTATTGTGGGAGACCGAAAAAACGCTGCAAAATCTTTCACTGGGGTTTATTATTCAATTTTATTCATTTGGCTTGCATTCATGATTTGAATTTCTACTAAGCTTTGGAGTGTGCGTGTTTCACAGGATAGGGCGATTATTGAATTTCAGGAGATATACATGGAGCACGTGAATCTGTTCTCGACCAAAATACCTATTTGGATTGATCAGTTGATCATATTTGTGTGCCTCCTGAAATTCAATAATCGCCCTATCCTGTGAAACACGCAGACTCCAAAGCTTAGTAGAAATTCAAATCATGAACGCAAGCCGATTGAATAATAAAGAATTTGCCCCAGTGAAAGAATTTGCAGCGTTTTTTTATTGAACCTCAATACCCCCCCCCCCCCCCCACAATAAAAACATCTATAATTTATCAAGTCCTTTGGCACTCGTATTGCGTTAAAACTTCCCCATATCCAAATTTGAACGATGTAGCCAAAGGTAGACAGATGTAGAGGGGGCACACAAATATCATCAACTGATCAATCCAAATAGGTGTTTTGGATGAGAACCGATTTACGTCGTCTATGCATATCTCCTGAAATTCGATAATCGCTCCATCACCTGTAAAACACGCACACTCCAAATACCTATTTTTGAGATTTCGATTTTTTCAATAGTTTAATCCCCAAATAAAATCCCTCAGGATTGATAGATGATTTTGAGACAAATTTATTAAAATTAAAGTTTCGAAAAAAAAAACACTTTTTTGAACATATTACCAACCTTTTTTTTAAATTTGATTTTTGAAATTTAGGAATCTTGAAACGTAAGCTTTGAAATGTAAACTTTTGAGGGGGTTGCATTTTTTTTAGTGGTCAATTACGAAGGTTCATTTTTCAAAATAGTAAACCAGGATTTCGTGTCCCCAATTTATAAAACAAAGTTGGCGTTAGCAGGGTACATTTGGCCGGGTGCAGCAACTCGCAAAAAAAAAAAAAAAAAAAAATTAAATTAGAATTTTTAAAAAGATTTTTTAGTAGTGAGTTTGATCGTATTTATAGGGAGTATGTTTCGAATATTATAAAATATTTACATGTATTCATTAATTTTATTGTGAGTAGTTTGCAGTTTTCATGAGTTTACCTTACCTATCACAGTATTGAACTTGAGTTTCAAGACAATAATTTCAGAGGCCTTGATAAACGGCTTTATAGATTCCCTAGGTCAACAGCTTGTACCGGAAGCTATGTTTTTAAGAGCAGACAAAGTGACGAAGTCGAAATTGCTTTTTGACGGCCTGCGCTTAAATCAAAGGGTGCATTATACAAAATGTCAACGAAAGACTGAGCTGTCTCCTGGTTTACATGGAGCCAGAGCCACACGGCTTTTCGCAACCTTATTGTAACACTTTGGAGGAATAAGCGCACCTCGCTTCACTTCAAAGCACCAAAACACTTGACTTCATGAGCAGATTTTAGGTCAATGTTACAATGCAGCACGTGGGACCGGGAGAATATGGTTTCGATGCCTGCTCATCCACCGTCGCAAGGGTGCTGCTCCCCGGCTAATTTATCGCTCTCCCTTTTGAATAACTCTCAAGCGGAAAATCCCCTTCATCGGATATTTCTCGCTTTTAATACAAACGAAGGGAGGCGTTAGTCGGAGGGAGCGAGAAGGTGTCAGACACACGAAAGCCTCATCGGCCCCTCCGAAGCTCCCCGAAGTGCGGCGGTTCGGAAATTAAGGTTTTGTACCCCCACACCGTCCCACAGGCACTAACACCAACTGACACCCTCCAATAACCGAAGGAGCGGAGAAATTCGGAATTCCCTTGTCGTAATAAGCGAATGGAAATTTCCATATGGTTGAATGGTCTAATTCAATAGACTTATGGGATGGGACCTGTTTTCCCTGTTTTATACGATCGCGAGAAGTGTAGGGGATATCACAATTCAACTCGAATCTCATTCACAATTCCGCTCAGACATTTTGTTGAAAATCCTTTTATTCCTGTCCCTCCGGTCTATTTTTTCCGATTCTTGTATTAGACCATATCCGTTGTTCCTTTTGTTTTTCTTGTTATCCTCCAACTGAAATCCAACCCCAAGTGTTGGAACCTTAGGGTGAAGCACGATGATCAATATCTGACTCGGTCCATTAAACCAGGAGTTCCGCAGGGCAGCGTTCTGGGTCCCATTCGCTACCTGCTTACAGGACATACCACAACATGAATATACGCTTGAGACCACATTTGCAGATGTCGCGACCATCCTCTCCGTTGGGGATGATTTTGAAAGCGCCACTCAAAAACTACAGACGTCAGCTAACACCATTGCCAAATGGAATGCGATGTAGAGAATGAAGCTGAATGAATCAAAACCAGCCACATAAATTTTAAAAAATGTTCAACCATTGCTGTTACGATCAATTCAAATGAAATACCATATCATGATTCAACATAACACTTTTCGATGAACATGATTCAAAACTAAATATGAATAATCACATTAAAAAAAAAGTACGATCTGAAGATTAAGTACAGAAGGAAATACTGGCTGTTAGGAATTCCCACCGTACACACTACAACTAACTAATAACGTGTTTGGACCAATGGCATTCAACTTTGGAGCTATGCAAAAAATCAAATATTAAAAAATCCAAACTTTTCAAAACAAAGTACTGAGAAGTTTTGTTGGCGCCCTAATTTCACTAGAAGCTTTTATTGGGTTCTAATTCAATATCGTTGGGAAAATTGTTGTCACTGTTTTGTACGATAGCTCACTTTCGAAGCAATTTGCGCAGGTACCCTTAATTCGACTCTGATGATTTGCAGCGTTTTCTTGAAATTTAAATGATAAACATTGATTTTTTCGATGTCAGGGATGCATTTGCCAGCAAAATGATGGTGATAACGAGATGACAGTGATAACATATCCATCAACAATTTTTAATTTTTCTCTACTCAATTCTTAATTCACTTAATTTACTCCTTGTTTGTTATTATTGTTGCTATATTGTTGAGTCTCACTTAATTGTGCTCTCTCTCCAATCCATTGTCTGAACAGTAAAATCCGCTCATCTTCGTCAAACACTTGAGCTAATAATGCTCTAATCAAGTCTCTGCGCTCATTAGTCACAGTAGCCCAATCTGTTGGAAAACACTAAACAATAACACAAAATAGCAGAAATACCACAAGGCGCCGTTACTGTGGAAATACCACAGTAGAAACAGCAAAACAGAATTTAGGAAAAGAAACAGAGATGGCGAAAAGAACAGGCATCAATAGTTCTGTAGGATGTTAACACACAAATTCAATGGGTTGGTTTTGACAGTTGATGTAGCGTGTATGATTGATTTGGAACGAAGTGGTTAAACTGACCACAGTTGTTTATTAACTGAGATTTTCAGTAAACGTCGGTTAAAAGTTTATGTGAAACCGGCCCTTAGTGTTGCAATCATCAATTGCCACAGCCCTTGGAAGGAACAACTATAGTATTCCGTCACCTCCCACATCACATGGTAGCAGATCACGGTTATGATTAACTGTCCATTCATGACACCTTCCAGACGCAGGGATGTCCTTTGATTGTTGCGGTCATTAACGCCACAGCGCTCGGAAGGCCCAACGACACAATTTCACCACTTCCGAGCTACGAGAATGAATATACTTAAAGCTGTCCCACGGGGCCCATTCGATTCATTTAGCGGATTTCTATCGAAAACGAACAAAGAAAGATTTGCGACACTCCATGGGTTTTCGATGTACTGATTTCAGAATAGTACAGCCCTCTGAATTCACTGTTTATAATTGGTCAAGACTGATGGCGGTGATGTAACACCATCCTCGACAAATTTCTGATTTCTGTTACAAGTCATTGACTTTGGTCCGGTAGTGCCGAGAAAAGGGTACCGAATTTGTAACGTTGAGGTGGGGGGGGGGGGGTTTAAAAGTGCAGTTTTTCCAAGTCAATCGCAAAGAAAATTAAAAAAAGATAGGCTAAAAGAAAATAAATCTATCTTTCAATATATAACGTTCGGTATAAATTCCAATAAGCTCTATTGATCACTGTCAATAGACCGTAATCCACTTTGCATATCCTCATTGACTGCGTAATTACATGAAATTATTATTTTGTATACCCGCTATTACTGGCTTGATTAACTGAACGGGCGGTTGATGAATACATAACATCTGCATGATTACAGGCGCACCGGATAATTTAATATCTTGCAGTCCGACGAGCTAATCATGCAGTCTCTAGATTGGATACTGAATTTGTTATCGTGTACCTATTGAATGTTACTGGTGCAAAATATAAACAATAATAGTTTACAACAAATACGGCTAAAATACGAGAAAGAAGTAATTTCTTCAATTATTACAAGTTCGCCTAACGAACTCAATATCACTTTAGTTCAGACATTAATTTTATCCTTCATTCACGATATATGACATTTTGATACCAAGTTCTCTTGGTTTTATAAAATTAGATCCGTTTGAAAAATCGTAAAATTAGATTAATTTGCAGCGCCTTACATTACATTAGTTCGGAGCTTGACTGTCGAGTAGTCCGATAGGGCCCTGACAACATTAAATTACCAACTACTTAACACTCCACGCACTTGATAATATTACACTTTGCAACTTATAAATTTAGAAAAATTGTTCAAAACCCTAATTTTTATGCCCAAGCTAATAATTAAGAGTGAAATGTGACGAAGGAATTTTCAGGCCCTTCCCCCTGGCCGGAAGGGCTAAATTAAAAATATCTTACTAAATGAAATTCTCAATTCTTAATTCAGCCCTGAAACCCCTTAATTGTTAATCAAGGAGGCCCGGAAAGCCACCGTTTGATCCAGCGAAAAAATATTCATAAAATCTGATGCCAACTCATTTTTTTGGCATCCACCCGATTTTGCTCGAAAAAGGTCAACTTTAAGGTAAATAATAGTTAAACCTTGATTTTTCCGCCTTCGAATGGCGTTTCTTGAAAAAATATGATGTGGAAAAATTGTTGTTGCTCATGCCTCAGGCAAGCTAAGAGTTTGATTATGCTTTTCCAGCAAACCGCATTGGTTTCACTTTACAGGAAATAGGTCTTTCATTATGTCCTTGGATGAACTAGAAGGCAATTGCAGGGTATGGAGCCACAGAGATCAGCTGAAGGGCTAAGTTCGTTCCTACTTGACATACCGCGATGAAGTATGAATCGAGCTCTTTTTGTGGCACCTAAAATGCAATCACAAGGTATATAGGCGAGAGGGGCCGAGCTTACATAACGTGCCTCAAACTACCTCTAATATACGAGGATCTGTTTTGGGCTGTATAGTACAGAAACAATAAACCTCTGTGTAATAAATGGAAGCGTTTTCAAATTTCAGAGTGTAAACCATGAATGAGAGGGGTATGTGAGATTCACATTTAGCAAGTGCACTTGAACGGGGAAAGCGGTCTAGTGAACTGTCGAAATCACAGTGAAATGCTTGACGCTAGAGGAATTATATGCTCTATTTAGAATGGGAGAGAGTTAAGGACAAAGCTTAACGTGTTAATGATATTTCATCACAAAGGAATCCCACGTTTATAAAGTTCCACGGCAAGCAACGTTTGTACAATGGTGAACAACAAAGGGATTAGTTTACCTGTTGTATCACCTGTTCTTAACGTCACATGTTATGATGACACCTAACGTCGTACTACATAACGCGGTTGATTGCTTTTTGGCCGAAAGGTTTCAGCTTTCTGGTTCCGTTTATGAGTCAGTGTCTTACTGCCATCCAAAATGGAGCTAGATCTGGGAAGGAATTAGGAGAGTTGGTTGGAGTTCAGGAATTGGGTAGGCTTCGGGTTGCAAAAATCGGAGTATTTTTCAAAGAGAATCACAGGTGTGCAAAGCTGGATAAGTTAGATAGTTGAAGCAAGGGATGTGGTTCTTGTAGACTTGACATGAAATTCCTAGGACATATTAGGTTGACTTCTCGTTGACGATAGATCACGAAGATGGGAACATCGAGCTCATCGATTGGAATGTGGTTTGTACGTTTAATTTCTAATGCAAGCTTATCCGTATAACATATACGACTACAGTGAAGTATATTATGCAGGAACATAGGCCGTTTAAGTGGTGTTTTCTTTATGTTGGGCGTTTAGCAGGGCCCTTGGTATGTTGATGGATAGGGAATATGAAGCTTGTAAGTACTTCATGCACTAACAACATCTGGATTGTACTGCACCAATTGTACTGGATCGTTAAATTGTAGTACTGCAACAACTGGGCACTTGAGATTGAATATGTCCTTAATGGAAATAACGGAGCGAAGGTGGAGAACGGGTTGTGGTTACTTCGGTAAAAACATTTTTATCTGATTTCTCCGTTGTGATCACAAGCTACAACTACCTCTGTATACATTCATTACTAACCATTAAATTTATCAGAGTGGGATGGTGAACACTATACTTAAAAATACTGGCAACCTTTGAGGCAAACAATCTTATTCTTACCCGATTTATTCGAAGAAAAGAGAGTAAATCCCTTCTAACATTGAGAAAAGATTTTATGGAGGATGATCGTCCTTCAAAGATCTCATTAAATACCGACCAAATAGAATTGGCACCAAGGAATTTCGTCTAACTGACACAAATGTAATTGGAGAAGAAGACAGTGAACTTGCTGACAGAGCAGCTCCCTGAAATCAGAAGCGATCCTAATGCGACGCCATAAAAAAGACCGCCGTCTCAATGGGGACAGATCCGTTCAGTTTGGAGAAACAATGACGATAAGAAGGGAAAGGGATAATGGGGAAGCGCATTGAAAAGTAAACTGTTTTAGGATTTTGAACATTTTCCATCGAGTTACTGCTTTTCTGCAAGTGACCGGAGGAAAAAATCATACCAAGCTCTTTTATTTGAGATTTTGTTATGCAGTCATTTGAAATATATCAATTTCCATGAGTCGAAAGATAAAATGTTATTAATAATAAGCAAACAGTTATAGAAAAGTTGTGTATTGGTAGTAACTGATCACCATTAATTTTTTTCTTCAAATCAATAATTTCTTTTTACCATTTTTGAACGAAACAAGTTTTTAATCATTAATCTAATTCAAGGAGTCTATTCGACTACTTTGCCCTGGCTTGTGTGCTTTTTGTGATATTATTGTGTTTACTGTATCTGAATTCTGAATAAAATCTTCTCATTCACTCATACAGTTATCAGCGAGAGAGAACTTGGTTGCGGATGCTCTATCAGGCGAAACATGTTATTCCCGGGGTAGTTCAGATAACCATTTTGAGTCCTATGCATCTTTCAATTAGTGTGATGATCCTTTGGAAATCACAATTTATAGATAGCATTATTTTTGTCCTTTTCGGATGATATCTTCCGGTTTTGCAGACTCTCTGGCACCCGGTCAGCATTGGATAGCTGTTTTTTATTAAATACAAAGTAACTAGTACTCTTCCCGCCAAACTGTAGTACTTCTAGCAATTTTTATATCAGTTTTTCAGAGAGCACGAATACGAACATCTTCATAAACTGGCAACACGCATTCATTAGCAAATGGAAGGGAAAATCATGTGGTGAAAAAATAAAGTATTCCACTTTTTTGACACAACATCAACCAAATGATAAAATGATTTCTGTAAAACTTACTCAATTTATAACACAACAAAAATAAATAATATAAAATCACTTCATCAAATCAAATAGTTTCAGTTAGTTAGTTGAATTATATCGCTTCAAACTGCCGGTCACACCGATTGATCAAAACAAACATCATATTAAAATTTATATGTACAGACATGGCAACAAACAATTGGCTACGCCCAACAATTAATTTTGATTCGACATCAAGAAATAAGGTTCGAAATATCGTGAATCATCAAAATTTTAATCAAAATAAGGATTAAAAGTTAAAATTAAAGTACAATACCTGTCAATTTAAACAAACTCGAACATAACCAGTGTGCTTTTGATGTTTTGTAATTATGTAATTTTTGGTGTGGCATGAACAAACTTAATTGTTGATTAATGTGATGATGATAATTATCATGTTCTGAAACGGAAAAAGCAAGTGGAAACATTGATTTTGTCGACCTCTTCACGTTATATTAGTTTGGACGCAAACTAGAAAAACCATGATGTTGACAAATGCTTGCTTACGAGTCTGCAACACATTTGGACATTTACATGAGTGTTTTCTTATTCCTGATCGTTTTGAAGTGGAAGAAGTACGGAAATGGTTGAAACTAATAAACCAAAACAAAATGTCTTGTTTTTGAAATCGTGTGAGCAAGTTTTCGTGATGATTTTTCAATTTATGTGCCAAAGCAAAGACATGAACATCTCAAAAAGGTAACTCTGAAACGAGGTCAGGTTGGTAACAATGAATAAAATTGCTCTTTAAAAAAACATTAGAATCGCAAGAACAGACAAAATTGTATAAACTTAGGTACCTCAAGTTGGTAGCTATTGAATGGCAAGTCGTTTAGCAGTCTGAACATGGTAGTTTTCCGAGTAGGTGTGAACTGTGCCTCGATCTCTTGCATTTGTAACTATTTTTCTCCGTTTATTGTGAAAGGGAGGAAATCACAGAACCGCATTTCAGCCTGTTTTCCAATCACCTCCTAGTAAAGCTGTAACTGCGATTCAGCAAAAACTCTTTCTAGTCTTGATGAGGCAGAAGAAGATTTTAATAGAGGAACAGTTCTTGATGGGAACAATAAGACGATTTCTCCCGATGAAAAGGGTTCTGAGGAAATGAGGAGCCAAGTAAGACAAATAAAGGAGTTTTGGATGTTAGGGACTGCAGATAAACTGCTACTTTGCAAATAACCAAGCGTATATTGGAAATAGGAAGGCAAAATGGCGGTGCCTCACCCATCTTATTAGAAACGGGAGCCTTTTTGACTGAACGCTTCGGGTTATTAACTTATGTCACGGCCCCGCAACGGTTTTGAAGGATCGATGACTACCACCGCGTAGAGGTGACATCCAAGGCGAAGCATTTATGGGAGTGGATTTCCCTACTCTCTTCCATTATGGTCACCACACTAGAAAAAGTACAGGCCGGAATAACTTTGACTCCACTCCATGATTAACAGAATCAATTAGTGGTTATTCGTAAGTTTAAAAAATGTTAAATGCTGAAAAAACTAAGTTGAAGTTCATTGCAGGAAAGATTATACTTGAAAACGGTGGTTTGTAGATTCATTCATGCGCCCTAGTTTCCCATATTGTTTGGCCAAGGGTGTCTTATGTTTTAACTTGAAAAAGTTTCTTGAATACCATGGAGTCGTTGTGGATGCATCTCTTTCCTGGGATCAACATGTTTCCTTTCTCTTCACCAAACTACATAAATTCGTACATCAACGCTATCATGCCAAATTAGAGTCGGTTGGGGGCAATCCGAGCCACGGAAAGTGTTAATACGGGTCCTAATACAGGATGCTATATTGAAGGTGATGCTAGATTAACAAAGGAGGAATTTGAGTGACATTTGAAGAAGCGCCTATAAACATCCAAACACCGTTAAGAGGCCCTCCGGTCACTACGTTTATCGATTTTTTGAATAGTGGCTTTGAGCAATTCTAACACCATCTAGTAAATCAGGATGAATACTCCATCGATTGAAAGAAAAAACAATATTTGCTGTTTTTGGACAATTTTTCCAAAACAAGTTTTCAGTTGAGTAACAGTGCATTTGCGGAATTGTTTTTGTTCTGACTAGAATAGCACCACTATGACGATTGGAGAGGAAATTAACGAAGCGAGAGTGTACGGAAGGATGAAGAGCGATGCTGTTGGTTTGAGACAATACAAGTCGCTTCACCGGGGTCTCCTTGTTCAAACTTGAAACCCCTTCAAGTTGATGTCTTGCGACTGACAAAATGGGTCCCTCCATTTCCCGGCATCTCCGCGGGAAATCGGCCGAGAAATGTAACCGCGAGTGTTTATGGGGAGCGAACGTCGGGGCTGGAAGACATGCGGGGGCACCGATACGGTGGAAATGCCTCGTGAAAAATAGCAAGACATGTTTTCTTCTTAACTGAGTGAAAAATCGCTGAAATGAAGCATCCAGCTATTCAGCATTGCAGAGCTGTTTGTGTCCCATCCCGGAGCGGTTGCCTCATCCCTACCCCCAACCATCACATTTTCTGGACAATAGTATAAATTTCGAGACCCTTTCGCCAGTTCCTTTCAATATTTCATGAGCTGCCATTTGTTACCGAAATCCTAAACAGCTTATGTCATTTCACGAGGATATCTCAACTCCAAGAAAAGATAAATTTAAGATGTAGCTGCCTTAATGGTTATATTTTCCCAAGCAAACCACAAGCCCCTATGTTGGATTCAAATCGCAGCTTCATAATATTTTTGTATGTTGAAATATTGCATATTTGCAACAAAATGGGATGAATTTAACATTTTTCCTTTAAATTTTACATTTGATAGAATAGTGAACAAGTAAACCAGCTATCCCTGTAATCCAAGAAATGTTGATAAAATTCAATACCGATACGAATTAGTAGAACATTTACATTTACTTACGACTATTATTGCTTTACGTTACCTCTTTTGATGATTTGAAACATCATTCAATTGTTGTTCACGATTGTTCCTCACCTGAAAACAGAAATTTGGGTTCATTATGATAAGAACAAGGTTATTGATATTATGATGTAACTTAAGGTATCAATCAAGAAATTAATTTGTTAATTATCTATCAGCTCAGAACCAAGCGACGCTGCACCAGAAAATACACCAACAAAAAAGTTCAACGCATGGAAACCTTTGAATACGCTTGTTGTGTATTTAAGGGGACTTCAAATTTGAACGGTTGAAAATTTTCCACATGCGAATTTTCGCTCTTTGGGCTGGTCCAGGCTGATTTATACGGGTGTTCTTAACCCCCGTGTGGGATTTCCCAACCCATGTTGGGGCTTCTCCTAACAGACGAATATTTCCGGAGGTTTGAAATCGGTGATTTGATATTGTTAATTAATATAATAAATCGTTCTGAAATCTGATGGAAACTTCACATATATTTCACGCTCTCGGATGAGCACCAGCTATTACCTAACGATACGCTTCTTTGGATATGGTAGAAGATTATTAGATTGTTTTCCCCTGACTGATCTCTTAATTTGAGCAATATCGGAACACTAGAACCAGGAAAAAGTTATGCTTTTAGGATTGTCTTGTATGTGCAGGCTCATAGTGAAAGATTTCCTTTTGAACAATGAATTTCATTGGGGACTCTGTTCAGAAAATCTGCAAGTACCCTGAATAATTCACAAAAATCCGGTAAAAACTGTGGAAATTGAGCGGGTTACAAGAATCTGCAGACACAGGACAGACACATACTACATTCGCAGGCAAACACCAAACGTAAGTTGTTCAGAATGGCCTGTAACATAAAATGAGAATGAAAATCTTGGATTCGGAGAAAAAAGTGTTCATTTCCCAATAGCGAAAACAAATCTAACTATAGGTGGACTGCGAAGCAAAATCATGGTAGATGTGTCGCAAAGGCCAAAAAACTTCAAGATCCTCATTTTAACTTTAGGAGGAAGCAATAGTTGCGAGCTAATCGGGATTGAATGGGGTAACAAGGCAGATCCAGTTGATCAGCCTGGCCCTTCGGAATGGTAAACAATATCTCAAGCTGACATAACTATCGGAGCAGAGCTCGGTGCTCGACTTGATTTCTCTGTATAGGAGCAGCGTTTATGGCCTGCACTGCCCTCATCAGTAACGTTCCTTGACAGTGGGATCCCCGTTCAACGACTCTCTTCTAATGAATCGATTCCAAAGACATCTTCGTTATTACGACATATCCTTTCATGGGCGACGATGAGTCAACGATAACGACCAACGCATGCGAGTCATTCCATTCATAAGTTTCCCAAAGAGTTCTCGACAACAATACCAAGTGTTTATGTGTTTTCTCAGGCCTTAAAAACACCCGGGTCTTCACTGAAATGGTTCTCAATAGCCTCCAATTACTCAAGAAGAGAAGGCGAAGAATTGACGTCAAGCGACGACATTTCATCTCTGAGTGGTTGGAGGTGTATAACGACTTTATTGGCCCAATTGACATGTTGCGAGAAATCAAGGACCAACCTGCACACAATCATGGAAGAAATGGCCATTGGCGTGTACATCTGTAGAATAGTATGGTGAGAATCGTGGTTTTGATTTAGATTTTGAATTTTTGAATGCATATTTTTCTGGTCATAATCTAACCGGGGGTATCCGGTAGCGAGAGGTCCTAGGAGAGGCATTGGAGCTAGGAAAATGCAGACGAGTTAAACACAACCTAATACGCGCGTAAGTATGAAAAATAGGGTCGAGGCGGCACCCAAGCCGCCTATGCGAGTCCCAGAAGGACAACGAGCACAATCGTGAGTAAGTGCAGTCGAAAGGCAAAGGATATGCTCATCGCTGAAACGAAAAGCGGTTGATGAATTGACAATAAGTCCAATAAACTTTTTCGGAGAGAATTAAGAGAATCAAGAGCTTCAGCAACGAGCAACCTTGAATTTAGTGATCTGCAGCTGGTACGTTAGTGCATGTATACTGCTAGAAGAAAGCTTTTGTGCTCTCTCAAAAACCACTAGATAAACATCATTGATTTTCTATTGACCTCAACTGGCGCAGGTTTTCGCTCTGAACTGTAAGTGAAGATTGCACTCAACTAATACCTAACTGACATAGAACCAGTTGTAGAGTTTACTGTGTTTGGCACCCGTTCAAGTGAGGAATCAATACAGTACTTCGTGCGATGATAGATAGATAGATGGAAAGATATATAGATAGATAGATAGATAGATGTATTTAATGTGTTAAAAAACATGTTTTTTCACAAGAGTTTGGAGATAAACAAACATAAAATCAATGAAACTAATAGTACCTAGTAATAATGAAAAAAAAAAAAAAAAAAAAATTGATGGAAAGACATAAAAAGCAATTTAGCCGAAAAGAAAACCTTCATTTAAAGTGAACGCCCTTGGCCGTAGAACAGTTTGCAGGAATCTTCAACTTCATAACCTCTCTCCTATCGTTACACAGCAGGAACGGTTGACAAATTTCTTCATGCAAATGTGGATTTCCAAAGTATTTGACCCGCTCATACTTATAAACTTTGCATGAAGAGATGAGGTGATACAGCGTGTCTGGGCTATCATCGTTGCAGATTGAGCAGCTTACGGAGTTGTCAAATCGGTTGATTATCCCATGAAGGATCACTCGACAGATTGAGGGGCTGGTACATCTTATTTGGCACAAAAGTCTCTCTATATATAATGGGAGTTCACTTTCGTTATACGAAGCACTTGTGCGATGAAAAGAGCAATTTTAGCAAGAAACAATTAGCACTCATAAACAATGAATACATTCCGGAAAGTTTTGTGAAGCCTCGCGTGAGATGTCATTCCATTGCTTGGAGTACTCGACCATGAATCACCGTTTGACGTTGTGTCGATAGATATTGGTTGGACGCTGCAGCTAAATAATTGCTCTTTTCTCCCGTTCTCGACGATTTATGGCCGATCACAGTGACATTTGTTTCAATTTCCTCTCCGATTTTTCTACCACCTTCGCTATCCGGAGTATGAAATGAATCAAGCGCCGCTAGGTGTATTTCGGATTCCAATATTCGGGGATTCAATTTTCAATCGTCAATCGGAAAAACAAAAAAAGAAAGACGCGACTATATAAATGAAACAAAAAATGTATATTCCTACAAGGGGATATATTGCTTAGTTCCCGAAATCTACGGGGCTTTGACGTTTTGCGATTTCCACAAACACGACTTGAAACTTGATAGATTAAACGGAAATTCACTCAGAATTAAACAGAACGGGCTCAACTTTTTTCGCACACTCTCCACTGATTTTGCGATCATCTGTGGAGTTAGTATACTTCAAATTGATCACTACTGTTTCGGTTTAATATTTTCAATAATAAACCTTTGTAATCGATTACAAAAAACATTCTGTCAATCGCCCTAAAAAGTGGTTCAAGTTTCAGGATTCTCGAATTTCAAAAATTAAATTAAACAAAAAGTGAAAAGTGAAAAAATCGTCCAATGTTAGAAAATGTGGCTTAAACATCCAATATTGATCCGAGATGTGACAGTTTTCGCGGCATCTTGATCAATCAACCCTATGTGATTCTATCTAATAGTTAATCTATCAAATGATCGAAATTTCAAAACATTTGACGTAGGAAGGTAATTTTTTTGTAGCATCAAGATAGAAAATAGTTCTCTGAATCTAAGCTGTACGATTATTCGTTCCCTCACCATTTGAAAAACCTCATCTTCGGGTAATGAAATTCGTTCGTCTATAATAAAGTAGACGGTCGAGCGCGAGAGCCGGTGTGCGGAGGTCTGAAGCTGGGCAGAGTGACTGGCGGCTGCCCAAGTGTTTTCATCTTGAGTGCAATTAGGAGGAGCCAGGTGTCGAGTGTAGATAACGTACCACAGACCACATCTAATGTGCAGAGATACATTTTTTACAAAGAAGGACTTTCTAACAGAAAAATCAAACCTCTGCACAATGATTTCCAGCGTTTTTAAACTTCGAAAGCCACAAGGTTATTTGACAATAAAATCGTTAGAACGTCAGAAAACTATGAAAATTCAGGTGAATCACTCTCACACTTTAGAAGATTATTCATCATCAGTTGGAATAAAAATACACATTCGGCACATACAAAAACATACATTTTCAATACATTTTCGGCTGTGAAAGCGCTCTAATTTACTCAAGGTTAGACGGCAGTTTTTCCCAGGTGAAAAACGAATAGCAAGTGGCCATATACATCTTCCTCTTTCTCAAAATCCACCGGATATATCAATATGAGAATATTGTGAGTAGTTGTAGGTATAAGTAAGTGACTTTAACCAAAGAAATTTAGGGAACAGGGATAATGGGAGGCTCGTGGGTTAATCCCAAGACGATGGCGTCATCCGAGACATGGCGAGCGATTATCGGTCGTAACTCCCTTTCGCCTGGGCCGACAACGAGGAAAGAAGGAAGAAAATCAGAAACCGGTATCACGGGTGATGTTTCCTCTTCAATCTTCCTTCTCATGTACGTTATAAAATAGCCGGAAAGTAAAACTACAACACTAGAGATGACATCAAATACGCAAGTGACATATGACATCAAATGCACCACAAAACAGCACATCACATCAAATAAAACAAGAATGATAACAATAAAAAAATACATCAAATATATGGATATAGTTGATAAAGGAACAGAAGAAACAGAACACCAAGTGAATACAGTTTAACTTGATGTGACGTGTAGTCCATTACTGTCAATTTTATTGATTCTTGTTTACCTCTTTTTGGCATCTATAGATTAGCATTTAGTCAGCCTATTATAAGTTTCACTACATATAGAATGTTTTTTCTTATGGTAGAAACTTTCTTTATTGATATTGTATACGTACATATTTACAACAACACAAATTCTAACACAGATCCGAACTATTTGTCACTATACATTACAGAAGGATTTATTTGGAAGGATTGATAGGCACAAGGTGGAATTCCTAGGTCCATTTTACCAGTTGGCCCCATCTAGGTGGAGTACAAACGAAGGGCTATACCGAATTAGCCTTGCAGTTGAAGGGTCCCTGCACCGAAATCCCAAGGCTAACCTCAAATTGGTCGTTTGTAAAGTTTTTAAATGTTCTTCGAAAGTTCACATTTTGATTTGGAAGGTTGACAATATGCTTAGGAACGTTCTCAAATTGAGTATAAGGGTTTTCTGTTCGGTTCGGAGAGATCGTAAATTGGTTTGCAATGTTTTTATTGGTGTGCAATTTGATTTCCTTAGTTGTCAAATTGGTTTTGAAGTTCAGATTTAGATTTGAAAACGATGACATTGGTTGTTTGTACAGTTTTCAGAAGGTTTTTGAAAGTTCATGCTTTAGTTTGGAAAGACGAGGAAGGTTGGAACGATGGTTGGATGATGTTGTTGAAAGTTGGATCGCCAAGGTTCAACGCATTGCATCAATTACGAGCGTTATCCCTCGCGGTGAATCGGCGTATTCAAATGGAGACCGTATGTTTCGGATCTCTGCCAGGACTCAAGACGATCTGACGTAGTTTGTGAGGCCTCCTCAGACCGCGTCTGAACGTCTGGTGAGCTGCCAACGCCAGATGCAGTCTCGTGCTCAATCTAAAATAACACCCATCCGCTATTTCGAAGTCTCTCTCTCTCTCTCTCTCTCTCTCTCTCTCTCTCTCTCTCTCTTTCTCTCTCTCTCTCTCTCTCTCTCTCTCTCTCTCTCTCTCTCTCTCTCTCTCTCTCTCTCTCTCTCTCATCTCAATTCTGTTATTCCATACTTCGTCGTCATTTCAATACTTTTATTGGTTTAAAATTGATAAGTATATTTTCTAAAATATGAATGACAAGGCTGTTATAAACTTCTGGGTAATTTTGAATTCCAACAGAATAAAAACGAATGAAAACCGTTTTTGCATAACCGGAGAAGATTATCTGAAAGAATTAGCCAACGAACTGATTTCACCATGGTTGAAAATTAGAGTTCAGGGGCCGACGATTCCTAATAGAAAGCATTAAGCAAATAGAACTGTTCTGTAACTCAACCGATCCTGATGAACTCTCGACTGAAGAAAAAAGTAATGACATGATTTATGTGGGAGTTTACTGTGAGGTACTCTTCTGTCTTGATCACCGCGCTTTGCTCTGCTCGTCCTGCCTCGAATTATTTCGATGTTTTTTGCTGTTTCGAATAATTCACTCGTCAGCTATGAGTCAAAAGTATAACTTAGAAGAAAATTAGGAAGTTATTTTTCGGAGCGAATTGTAGGGAAGTCGTTATTTTATTTTATTGCTTCCGAGTCTACTAAAGTAGCGGAAGCATTGTTTTCACTTTCGGAATGTGAAAATTTTTTTGTCTCCAAAATCAAAAATTCCACTCGCATTTTGCGTTTTAGACCTTTCTGAACAATTTTGGTTCCGTATTTGTCTGTGTGTCCGTCTGTGTGTCTGTCTGTCTGTCAGCAAATCCTTGTAACGGGCAAAACTACGCGAAGTTATAGTCCGATTTTGATGAAATTTTCAGGATTGTGCGGGTTAGGATGTAGATGGTCCCCTATAGGTTTCACGACCCCCGGATCAATAACCTCTGCGCATGCGAAACGTGAAATCCTTGTTACGCGCATAACTCCGGGAGTTCTTGACCAATGTCGATGAAATTTTCAGCGATTGTTTGGTTTGATGTGTAGATGGTCCCCTATGGGTTTCATGACCCCCGGATCAATAGTAGCCTCTGCGCATGCGCAAACGTGAAATCCTTGCCACAAGCATAACTCCGTTAGTTCTTGACCGATTTCGATGAAATTTTCAGGGATTGTTCGGACTAATTAGGTATATTTTATAGTGTGTTCAATAGTTGAACATGCCTACCTTTATTTTCTCAAGTTATGCTCCTGCATAACAATAAATTTACCCTGATTCAATATTTACTTCGCCTAATTGAACGAAGTTCTTTAGTCAATAATAATTTTCAATGATCTATACAGTCATGTTATGGATACGAGGAAGCTATGTGCCACACCCACTTGGCAGAGGTTTTTTTTTGTGTTTACTTACCATTTAGTGAGCTTTTTTAAAGGTATAATTGAGTCTTTTCTCAACACCAGATCAAGATCGTACTCCGAACCAATTTACGATCTTTCCTTACCAAACCAAGAACATTCGGCACAGATTGTGAACCCTGAAAACCAATTGATGACTTTTTTGAATCAAACCGTAAACTTTCGAAACCAACTTGACTACCCACCAATCCAAATTGGGATCATTCCACGTCAATTTGAGAACATTCCCAATCTATTTATGAACTCTAAGAACTAAAACGTGATCCGATCCAATTTGAAAACATTCTAAACCAGTCTACGATCATCCCAAACCATACTGAAAACATTTAGAACCAATTCGAAACCAATTTATGATCTTCCCGAACCAAATCGTGAACTTTCGAAACTAACTTGACAATTTATCTATCCAAATTGAGATCATTCTACGACAATTCGAAAAAGCTTTCGAAACCAACTTGACAGCTAACTAATCCAAATCGAAAGCTTTCCACGACAATTTTGAAACATTCCAAATCAATTTCAAATGTTTATGAACTCAAAAGGTGATCCAATCCAATTTGAGAACATTTTAAACCAATTTATGACCATTTCATATTAAACCGAGATCTTTCACAAACTATTTGAGAAATTTGAAACGATTTATGATCTCTCCAAAATTGATCCAATCCAATTTGAGAACATCATAAACCAATTTAGGATGTTTACATACCAAACAGAGACACTTCAGAACCAATTTCAAAAATCCCAAACCAATTTAGAATCTTTCCAAACCAAACCAAACCAAATTGAGATTTTCATGCGCCAATTTCAGAACATTCCAAATCAATGTATGATGAACTAAAAAAGTGATCCAATCCAATAGGAGAACATTCTGAACCAATTTAAAATCTTTTGATTCCAAATCGAGAACTTTTAGAGCCAATTTGTCAACGAAAAGTTCAACCACTTACGACGAGCCCCTTTACTCACCACTCTATACCGAGCTCTCATCCGACCAGGTAACCCGTTCTCCAATTATCATTGTATCTAAATCAAATTAATATCAATATCCTACGTACACCTTATTAACCGAACTCCTTACCTAATACCCCTGCGGTGCTACTTATTTCATTTAGAAAAAAAAAAAAAAAAAAAAAAAGGCTGCAAATTCTTTCTCTGGGGTTTATTATTCAATTGGCTTGCGTTCATGATTTGAATTTCTACTAACCTTTGGAGTGTGCGTGTTTCACAGGTGATAGAGCGATTATTGAATTTCAGGAGATATGCATAGAGCACGTAAATCTGTTCTCAACCAAAATACCTATTTGGATTGTTCAGTTGATCATATTTGTGTGCCTCCTGAAATGTACGACGTACGGCGGACGGACGGAAACATTTTTATTGCAGATTCGGATTCTACACCCTTTGAAACGTAAACCATGAAATTTTCAGGGGGGGATTAGAATTTTTTTTCAATAGCGATTACAATGGTTTATTATTGAATAATAAACCAATAAACGATAGTAAGAAATACTTAAATCGTTTCCACTTCGTGGTTAATAGGAGCCCCGTAGTTCTTCTTGGAGCAATAAATACGATTGTTGAATAAATAACTCAATCTTTTACCAAAACCTTGTGTAGAATTATTTCTTGAACCTTATATATCTTTATATAAAATAACCGAAGTGATTAATAAGGTCAAAAAAGGGAATAGTTTCAAGAAATCGTAATCAAGTAAAGGTAGAATTGATATAACAATTCCTTTCAAGTATTACGAAACCCAAAGGACGTATGAGAATATGGGGCCGCCTCCTTGGCGGTAACTTTTGAGTTTTTCCTCGAAAATATAATAATATCGTTAAATGATTACAAATGTTTACTTAACTTAACAATAACTAATGATATCTCGAGTAAGTGTTCAAAGCGGCACCAATTCACTCAGCAAAAACTTTATGAACAACTAGAGACTACGATATTATATCCTTGTTGGTTACTGTTCAATATGAACTCCACTAACTACGTATTACAAGCAAACCAGGCAGGGCAGCGCCTCGCTACCCAAATTTACTTTGAGGCTTAACGACCGTCCACGACTTCCTAAGCCAACGTACTGGGATCACGAAAAATGTAATGTGTTGGGATTGAATCTCACGGTCGATTTGGGTAAGGAATATAAAGTGTAAGTAACGAGTTAAGTGAGTCTTTCTGATTACAGTTCAAATTTGTATTCCCTGAGCGTTGTTCACAATTCTTCAACAGATCCCGAAAAAGAGCAATTCATTATTCCAAGTCCCCATAGAGTTCCTCATAACCAAGTTATCCTTTCCGGTTGTTAAAACCTTTGATTGGGAGTAAATAAGCCCGTTTTGGTACCCTTTCAATATGCTACCGTAGTGACTCAAAGGATGAACTGAAGTAATTAAAAATGCGTTAGTTGTGAGGTGGTGGAATGGCAATCAACCCCCTTTCATTCAGCTGAATGCGGTAACAATGCTCCGCAATGCTCAGAGGGTGACCCAGACGCTTGAAAACGTCTGATTCATCTCAGTGAAAGAATTTGCAGCGTTTTTTATATATTAAATTGAATAAATGGATCCATCCATTTTCTTTCTTTTTTTTTCATTAGAAGAACTGACTATGTGAATCTTAGTTTCTTTTAACCCTAGTTCATAACATAGCTTTAGATGTGCAAAATGAATAACATACTTTTCTTTCTTGTCGTTAGTAGTTCTTTCTAACGTAGTTAGAAGTTTTTTCCTCCTTCGAGGATTTCATATTTAATATTTCTTAAAGTTCTCTATAACGGGGTGATAGCATATCGTCCGCTATTAATATATTATCGGATGAAAATGGACATGAATTACGGAGTTGATGTTACTCTTTCGGAAAACCACCACCACCAAGACCTATTGGTGATGTGTTACCGACACCTATTCACCTGTTGGTGATGGGTCACTTATTTCAAGATTGTCTAGTTGACGTCATTCTGAAACGTTAAAGTTATTTTGACGTCAGAAAGCTGCTCATTAGCTTATCTAGTTGACTGTTGTGTTATTAGCTACAAATGAGCCTTGTGGATGAGGCGTGCAACAGGCCAATTTTTTGTTTTATCAGTTTGAACAATCTGTGGCATACTGAAACACCGGAGATTCGGTAAGTGGCATGCTGAAACGGTATCCGCGTTTTATATGGCATTTCTAGTGGTCAGATGGTACTTACTGAACGAAATCCATCTACATTCCACCCTATTATCAAATAATAATATTCCCATGGTCAACCAACCCGTTTACCAAGCACCACCACAAGTTAGCATAAGTTCCCATCACTAAAACTAAATAAGTAATTAATTACGCTTATCAGCTTTTTGGTTTCTGAATTGAGATCCATATGTCACCCCGCCCACATTTGGGATACTTATTTTTCAAAATGAGGAACGCGGCAATGCCTGTCTCTACCAGGAAAATATGCCTAAACTGCATAGTATCGTTCATTCGAACGATTTTCTGTTCATTCGAAGCGGTGAAAGGGGAAACTTCTCATGCAGATATCCATAGAAATGGATTCCTTGAAAGTTCTTCTTTTACATGATAACTTTTTTGAAATCAATACGTTAATGTAATTATGAATATCATTACATGAAGTATTTCTTCACCACATAATCAATAGGAAAATTGAAGATTAGAACTGATGAAGGAACACAATCTTTTGACCATTTTCACTAATAAAAAAACCACTTCAGTCTTGTCTCTGTGGGGAAGATCATTGAAAGGAACAGTCAAGTATTCTACAACGTAAAGTTTCTGCGGAAGTTTTCATTTACACTAACAAAACTGTTGGTATATTTCGTCTTCTTGTGCCAACATTTACGGGCTTCATTTTATCATCAAGATATTTTTTCAGTGGTAAAAGTTATCGTAAATTTTTCAAAGGGCGAGTGGAAATCATTTGCTTCAAGTTCTATTAAACGTTTTTCAGTTGAATATTTTGTTGAATAGCTTGGGAAATTGTTAATCAAAGATTTTAAAGTCACGAGAAGTGGTTGGAGATTTTATTTGGACGTTGCTTCCCACGCCGATAAGACGGAAGAGAAAGTCGATTCCATGGAAAACGAATAAAAACAGACGGAGGGAAGGTGCTTTTATGGTAATTGGTTTTTGTGGTGGGAGTGCAAGCAACTAAATTCAGATTGTCAAATTCATGATCTTATTTGTCAAGCCACATAAGGTAGAGTATCCAGGTTCAAGTCACTGAATGACATATACAGATTCTGAACATCGTTAATATCAGGCATTTGCTTATGTCAGCAATTTGTATAGGTAGCTGAATGGTGAACAAGTTGACCAGTTCGTATATTCAATTTGCAATGCCAGTAGTTTGGTTCATTTGGTTTATATAACTGAATAGCATACGAATTCTACACATCGCCAATATCAGCAATTATGACAGACGTTATGTCGGTAATTTTTGGCATTTTGTATACTAAATGGTGAACAAGTGGTTCAGTTCGTACGTTCGACAGGCAATGCCAGTAGCTTGGTTCATTTTGTATACGTAACTGAATGGCATACAGATTCTCCATGTAGCACAGTAAACTCACATGCAGGTATAGGTTGAAAAACTTGTTTTATGGGCAAATCGAAAGCAAATTTAGCTCTTATTCCAAAGATATTCCATGCCCCAATAGCCAAAATCACTCCTTCGCCATATTTTCCAATTGTTAAAGACGGAAAAACTCGTCGAAAAAATTGTTGTCACATGTTAAACTTGTAGATCATAAAATTTTGCTACCACTGGTAAACCTAAATGACTCAATTTATCATAAAATGGGGATGGGTTACCGAATTTCCAATTTCTCCATCCTTTTATACTCGTTGGTTTTTGTGGTGGGAGAGCAGTAAGTAACTAAACTTACTAAGTAACTAAATATAATTCAGATCGTGTTCATTCTGGTTTGTCAAGCCGCAACAGATAGAATATCCAGGTTCAAGCCACTGACATAACATACAGATTTAAGTAATTATTTCAGAAATTTGTAGTTCAGCACTTTGTATGGCCAGCTAAATCGTGAACAAGTGGTCCAGTTCGTGTCCAGGGGGTCCAAAATAAAAAGTCCGTGGATTTCGTCCATTTTTGTTCGAAAGGAGGTGTTCGGAATGTCTTACAGAAATTTGAAATAATTAAAAGGGATAGAGCTGGTAAATGTTTGAACGAGGAAATTTCTAGATACATTCTCCCATTAATAAGTTAATAGTTAATTGTTCCATTCCTTTCATTTTTATTAGGTTTGTTGTATTATCCTCATCTGTTTTTCCCCAATATTATTCGATCCCCCTTCCACCTCCCCGACCAATCGAATTGTATCTCCCTACACCTTCAAAGAAACCACATGATTGGATGTTCCCAACACCTCTTGACCAATGAAGTTTAAGTTCCCTTCACACTATATAAACATTGTTTTCTCGAATTTACGTTCAGTTATTGTTTTGTTACTGTTGATGGCTTTACTGTCGAAATCGATTTAACGCTGTAACTCTTTTTATATTTGTTTTATTGGTTGTTGCGTTTTCAAGCTATCCTAACGGTTTAGTAAATGTCTGCAATGCTTGCTATGTGTTTTACTCGGTTCTTGCGTTTTTCTTGGTCCAGTTTGTATGTTCGACAAACAATGCCAAACACACGACAAACAATATTTGGTTCATTTTGTATATGTAACTGAATGGCTTACAGATTCCCCCCGACGCCCGGTAGCCCTGTATGTGATTATAGGTGGAAAAACAGGTTTTATGAGCTTTCATATGGAAATTTCGTTCTTAGTCAAAATGTACCCCATGTCCCGATGTCTATAATCACTCCTTCACAATGTTTTTCTTGTATGTGTTCTTATAATAACTTTTAAAATTTATGCAAGACGAAAAACCAATGGCTAAACCAATATTAACGTACAAATCAACCATGCATAATTCAACATATACTTAAAACGTTAAGAACAGTTAAAACCCTAAGTATATTTCCTAACGGTTTATTAAATGTCGACAATGCTCTCATTGGCACTTACAAATTCAATTTGCACACCTCCTCGTTACCAAAAAATATTTTCTTTAACATATTTCCCAGTTATATTATTCCATGGAGATCACCTTAGTGACTGCAATCTTCAAACAATATTTGTCTTATTTTCTCAATCCCGTTATATGTTCTATTCTTAAATATGTTTGTGTTATTAATAAATCATTGTATTATATTAATTTGATTAGCTTCAGGACATAGATTAAAATTACAATCATCCCAATCCACCATGGTGATTGAAACTGTTGTTACGTTTTTAACACCGGTTTGTTCTGATTTTTTTGTGCAAATGTTCCTTCCTCGAGTTGTATTTGACTGAAAATATAACTGTTGAATTAGTTTGATGCCATCTTAAGCGTCAAATCCAATATTTAAATATTCAATATCAAATCAGTATTCAAATTCCTCTTCATTTCTTGGGGTCAATCAGATATATTATCTAGATAGACTCAATTTCTGATTATTGTATTCCATTAAAAGGGTGAAGTGGGGGTGTATAGCAATTGCACTTACTTGAGCGACGTTCAATCCAAAAATTGTTTTTCTGAACCTCGCGAGAATTGAATCGTTTACCCCCGAACACGAGTTTCATCCCTTACCATCAGAAAAGTCTCTAATCTTCCGTTCAATACCAAAAACAATTCATTAATGCACCAGCTGTTCGTTGTCGATAAGCAAACAAACACAAAATTATCAGCGACAGCTGCAGAAAAAAGAATTTCCCCGTCATAACTTTTCATTGTTCATCGGAGGCTCCGAAATTAATATTCAGGTGGGTCGGCTTGAGAGCCTAAGGTATTTTCCAATATCATTTATGAGCTCTTCAATTTTTGCACGGTCCTCAACCGAGTCGGCGGGAATGAGGTTTTGCCTGCCTGTTCGCCGCCTAATTGGAATACCGAGTTTCGACTAATGTGCCAAGTTTTCATTCTTCGTCCTCGCCGTAAAAAAGAAAACTTCGAGGAAACTTCTTGATTCGGGGAAGAAAAAAAGTTAAAAGTCGACGTCAAAACAGATAATACTTCCAGGAATGAATTTTTTAGTCAACCTATCCGAGAGCAGTTTTTGCAGGAGTCGTTTTCAGGTGATTAGCCAATTTCATCAAACTTTTGTTTCCCAGTATACTAAGGAAGAGGAAGGATTGTTTCAACTTTCGGTAAATGAAAAAAAAAGAGAGTCACCGCATTTCCTCTCGCTTTTATGCTTTAGACGATTCAGATTGTCTATCAGTCTGTCTGTCTGTCCCATCTAACAAGTTCAGGGCAATCAAGATGGTGCATGGTTGTGTCATTTGGCGTAGAAGTAGTAGTTACATACTACATGTATTTCGATTCTGATTCCATTGTGACTCTGCCAAATACCTAGGGATGACACTGGACACCAAGTGGAAGGAGCATGTGAAGAAGAAGGAAGAACTCAATATCAAGTTCAGGAAAATTTGGCTGATGGGTCGCAATTCGACCAACACCTAAGGCAATAAATACCATTAAAATGATATGAACGTTCCAAAATAAAGTACTTCGGGCAATCGTTAATGCTCCGTGGTACGTGAGAAATGAACCTAATAGGGACCTTCACGTTCACACTGTGTATGAGATGATTAATAACTACGCCAGCAGCTACGAGCGAAGGCTACCCAAGCATACGAAGCACGAGGCTCTCCAGATGCTAGATAACTCACAGCAAGTTTGGCGTTTGAAGATTAGCCTTGGATACTGAGCTCTAGCTGCAAACTTGAACTGCAAGATGCGTTGTGGGAGTCGTCATTGGATTGATACCACTGTAAAATATCACTTGATGGCAGAGAAATGGATGACACCTACGGCTAGCACCTCAACAAGGTCCCTTATAAAATCAATGTAAATTTCCCGACAACGTAGCACCTTCAGTATTCCTATTATGATCATTTTAATTTTATTTGATGTCAAATTAGACCACTGCTCTTTGCGACCAAGTTCTAAAAGTACGTAAATATACCGTCGAAGTTCATCCTCTTGACATATAGCTCCTTTTCAGAAATTATTTCAAGAAGGTTTGAAATGTGTCGATTTAGCCAAAATCGTACCGTTTTAAATCCCACCTGTTTTGAGATGGCTGACAAAGATTTACTTACACAAAATGGTCTATTTTAAGAATAAAACAACAAACCTTCTGTACTGACTGACAAACGATTCATTGTATCTAACCTCATTATGACAGGAGACGCCGCTTTTCTCAACGTACCTGGGATAAATGGGTTCTTAAGGCCTTGTAGATGTAGATGATAACTAAAACTCTCAGGGTGGGGGTTAGGGAGCCCCCAGAACGGAAGCCTGTTGGCTTATTGTACTTTCCTGAGAGTTTTGCTTTTAATCAAGGAGGTTCAGCCCCTTGGTGAGGGGTTTGAGGCCCTTGATTAGTTGTTCGCTCTGAATGGACCTCATTGGGGTTTGTGCCCCAAAGAGTTCAAATCTACGAGATGCGAGTGCTGGGCACTCAAATATTATGTGGGATGCTGTTTCGTCAGTCTCCTCACATAGCCTGCACAGGTTTGTACTTTGTGGGACCCCAATGCGGTGTAGGTGGAACCTTAGAGGTACAAAGCCGGTTATGAGGCCGACCATTGTTTTTAGTTCCCTAAGGCTTTTACCTAGTAGCCATTCAGTAATTTTGGTGTTGGGTTCCGCCACCATGAGTTTACTGTGGACATGTCTTTCGATATTTAGCCATCTACTTGTGGCTTGTTGCTTGACCCACATGTTGATGGTCCCTCTGAAGGCGGTTTTTGGTATACCGACTGCCGGCTCAGGGCCTACTAATGGAGTTCAGGAGCCCCTTCTTGCAAGCTCGTCAGCTTTCTCATTACCAGGTATTCCTTTATGCCCGGGCACCCATTCCAGGCGAACCAGGTCGTATTCTTAACGCCTTACCAAACACCTATAAAATAAATGAGTGGGGATTGCCAAGCAGACAATGTCGAAGGATTTCCGGGGATAAACAGAAATCATGGGAGGGAAGATGCCATTGATAAAACCAATAAAGAACCGCTTGCGTACGAGTCCGCATCACACTTAGACGTTCTCATGAAGGGTGTATGCTTGTAAAGCCCAACCCGTCCCACCGACTCGCAACACTTGGACACAGAGACAAGGAATAATGACAATGAAGCTCAAATTTTAACCAAGACAGATATTTATGTTAAATATATACAACAAACTACTTATAACAGCAATATGTGAATTGTGTACCAATAGTGGGCGTCACGAAATCACAAGCTTGGCCGAAGGGACTATTCAACATTTTTTTTGTTATGTTTGTGTTTGTGTATCTAGGGCGACCGTAATGTACAGCTGATATATTTTTCGTGGAAAACTTTCGTGAACAATTTTCGTGACGATTTTTTGTTTATGTGCCATAGCAAAGACATGAAAATGTCAAAAATGTAAATGTGCGAACTAAATATTCAGCCCCGTAAAGAGAGGGGGGGACTGGACCTGATGCCCCCGGGCCTAGGGGGGCCAGATTTTTGGTCGTTTGAAGTTTTTGAAGCTCTCTCGTTTAATTTTGATTTGGTTTGGAAGTATTGATACAGAATTAATGAATATACACATACAAAGCCAAAAGAACTCAATCATTCTCAATTTTCCATCATCGATATCCCTCCCTTAATTTTCCTCTCCCACGAAATGGCTCATAATATATTACGGTATATGATTACACTAGATCGCAGACGCTTTTTTTTTATTTATTTATTTATTTATTTTTTTTTTGTAGGGGCCCCAGAATTTTTTTCCTGGGCCCGGATCCTGTAAATAGCTTGATAGCTACCGATATAATAATATAAATTTGTAACTGCTTGCTTTGTGAAAAAAGAGGTTGAAAGGAAGAAGTTGAAGGTACCTGATGCAACGAATCTAAGATAAATGGAAGAAAGGTAAAAATGAAAAGGGAAAGCTATTTTAGAAATGAACCTATGAATGGAGGAATGTGTTAGAGATTTCCTCATTCAAACATCACCATCATCATTATCGCTTATAACTGAACATAACAAAACAAAAGGATGTTTTAGGACGACATTGTCCATGAAAGGGCTGTGTCACACGTGAAAACGTACTGTATAGAAAATTACATACATCTGCGTTAAAACATTACACTATCATATTTCTTCTTCAATGAACATGCGTAATGAGTAGTGGAAGTATCTCGTTTTACCATTTAGCTCTTTTATGTTAGAAATTCGCGAATTTTAGATTAGGTGTTGTGTAGGTGCAGTGAGTAACTCACTTCTTTGTCTGTGGATGAGTTGTTGATCCTCTGAAATAAAATACGCTAACGAATGTAAAAAAATTATTATATTTATATATATACATTTCTCATCCCATTGAATCTATTTTTTTATCGCTTACAATTCTTCTGATTGTACAGCTAAGCTAAGATATAACAGTCGTAAGCGGATCACGATGAACGTGAGCGGAAGCCCGTTCATCACATCCTCTCTTCGGTTTCCTTTGATCATTGTTCGCATTAATCATTTCCTTTTTTTTCGTTCGGGGACGATAACCCCCGATTTGCCTTCAAAGAGAGAAAAAAAGAGCCGGGGAATTGAATAATAGCCACCCATTAGTCAACGGTGTAAACCGGAGAGGCGACGTGAACCATTTCCTCTTGATATACGAACGTGGTGCTGCAGGTGTGTTCAATTGAAGAACCTTAAATTTATGTAAGTGGAGAATTTAAGGGAAGCCCTGACATTTGTGAAAACACTGTTTTTCCTCTCGGCCTTTCTCAGTAACCAATAAAGCAATCACATTTTTTTTCTTTCAAAATGTAAGGGAAATTGTCGTCTTCGAAATGAGCGTGCCACTTTTTTTGCATACTTGCTTCCCGTATGTCTAACCGAGTCGGCAAAGTTGGACTTATTTTAGGAATTCCGTAGCAAGAAATTATACTGTTTTATAGTGTTTTCCTTCGACTACGAAATGAAAATTCGGGCTCGCTGATCATACTTGGGAACGCGTTACTCATATAAAAGAAAAATCTTTACGATAATGCCAACAAGGCCGGAGAAAAGTGTAACAGGGATCTTCCAAAAAAACAGGTTTTAAGAAAGCGAAATAGGCACTTTAAGCAGGACGATAATAAAGGCCTATACAGGAAGATATGATTTCGCGGATGGCCAATTCTACTAGGACAAGAAACGCGCAACCCAAAAACTACAATTAAATGGAGAATGAAGCTGAACGAGTCCAAGTCAGTTCACATTAACTTTCACAGCCCCAGAACTTGTGTTAAACTTCCCATTCTTTTCAAAATTGACTACATCGAAAGAAAAAGGAGGAACTGAAAACAGGAAAATTCGGGCTGAGAGCGGATTCCCGTCTGATCATACTTTTGGACCTACAGGGTTCAACGTTTAACCAAACTTGTCAGAACAAAATCCTGAGAAGCATGAAACCATAAATGCGATTGATGACATCATCGTGACCTAAGACTGGAAACAGTAAACTAAATCATAATGAAATACGCCCAGAAGCACGAAAAACGCCTCCATCAGCATAAAGAACCCGGAAATTATAACGAAGGAGAACTGCATATACGTAACAAGCCACTGGACCTGATTGTGTTGTTCAATTATAGTGAAGTGTGTTCCAGTTAACAGTGTGTTACGGAACATCCACTTTATGAGGCTAGATGATGTATCCTACAATCAGTTGCCAATAAATAAATCACTTTTTTTTTTTCTTTCAAAGTGTAAGGGAAAATTGTCGTCTTCGAAATGAGCGTTCCACTTTTTTGCATACTTGCTTCCCGTATGTCTAACCAAGTCGGCAAAGTTGGACTTATTTTAGGAATTCCGTAGCAAGAAATTATACTGTTTTATAGTGTTTTCCTTCGACTACGAAATGAAAATTCGGGCTCGCTGATCATACTTGGGAACGCGTTACTCATATAAGTAAAAAAAAATCTTTACGATAATGCCAACAAGGCCGGAGAAAAGTGTACCTACCTCCGAGAAAAAAAAAACAGGTTTTAAGAAAGCGCAATTACTTTATCTTTCTCCTTCTTTGAAGCGAATGAGGGTTCGGATAATGATTTCTCAATGGCATGAAACCATAAAGTTAGGCAATTCGTAAAATGATTGAAGGCCACTCACACTACTCCGCAATCATTGTTCCCACCAATTATGTGGACACAGCGGAACTCCACTTCCTATAGGACAACCAACGCCTGCGAATCCTTCCATTCTAAACTTAATAAATAATTTAACTGCAGCAAGCACCCGAACATATCATTATTTGTGGAAGGTCGGCTTGATATTGAAATAGACAGTATGATAGTCTTGAACAGTGTTAGTGAACCAGCCCATGTAAAAAATATCAATATAAATTGCAGCATGTCGAGAGCTACATTCAGCAGTATATAAAGGGCCGAATTACGAGGGCGGAATATGTGAAGCAGGTGTCGTCTCTTAATATGCCGGTACTCTGATTGATGCAGGAGAACCTACGATGTAGAAGTGGACAGCACTTCGGATTTCATATTAAGGTATGTGCGTTATATGTGGCAGCGGACAAGCTGATATCACTCATCCAAAGCGTGATTTCAGCTAGTCCTGAGAGTGTGATTAACAAAACCGGACGAGCTGACGTACACCCGATCGGACGAGCTGACACTGTAATCGGAGGAGCAGACCGGGCCCCATTAACATTTCCAACTCAGCGAAATCTCGTAACCAACAGCGTTAACTTATGTTTGCTCAGTGCCTCCACAGCCATAGGTAGGTTATTTAACCTTCTGGGAAAGTATTTTAGCGTTTCACTACATCATAGAAGTTGTAGTTGGAACGTGCTCTATCGTAACCAAAATGCCCAGGAAGGGGTTCAATAAGCGAAAAAAGGCAAAAAGCTACTAAATATACCGTGAATATGCTTAGAAAAACCAACATTTAGCAAAGACAATTTGGGACAGGACATTCAAAGTAGCGGAGGACGATAATTCAGCTTAAAAACCTAGATTTCATTGACTTTAAATAGTTAATTTTAGTTTTTTTTCCTTCTTTTACATCCCGGTTTTCCACTCAGTAACGTTTGGTAGTTTTCGATCTGCCTTCCAGATAGACTTATATCTTCTTCTCTGATATACTACTTATTCTTGTTTGGAATTACAAAGTCACCTAGCAAATTTTCCAAAGCTGTATCATCATTTTGAGACTAACATTTGTGAACAATACATAAAAACTGAAAGAAGCAGAAAACCGTTAGACCTAAGTTCAGCAACTTATGAAAAAATACTTCAAAAACTTGGATTTAGAATTTAAAAACCCGAAATTTCCAGCAATGAATCTAGTTTCAGAATCTGTAAAAAATGAAATTTGATTTTTCGACTGAAAAAAAGTCAGGATTTCCTTGAAATGTCATTCAGTCACCAACGAAGGATGACCGAATTGAATGACAAAACGCGTCCTATAAAATTTTAAAACCTGAATTTTGAGGAAACAAACGAAAATCATGAGTGTTTGTACATTACTTTACCATTAGAGTAACATCTAGATTGTATAGGTAATAAAAAAACCATAAATTTAGGAGATCCAAATTTTTTTGTCAGAATCAAAACCTCGACCGTCCCGTAAAATGCGAATCACCCATATATCTAGGGAAGCTATTTTTCGTCTTGATCAGCAGTTTCATGGGCTGTATACGTACAAGGGAACTAATAAAAGTTGCTGTTAATAGAATAATGTTGATGTCGAGGTAATCATCCTATCTTTGGGAAATCTAGAAGTCAATTACAATGTATGAGACACTCTTCTCAGCTGAAGGATGCTTGTGGCTAATGTAACAATAAAACACTGCTGTTATTTTTAAGACGTGCAGAGTACAATTAAAAGTTATGGAAGCTCAGAGTTTAGATTAATGTGGCACAGACTGCAGCCAATCAACAGTGAGGAGTGATTTAAGAGGACGGGATGTCCAATATAGGAATAATAAGCATTGGGAGGGTTTTTGTTTTTAAGACTTCCTCTTTAATCGACTATGCAAAACCAAGATACCCAATTCAAAAGTTTTCAATGTATTCATCGTATTTTGTTCGAAAATGTCTATTTCATTCATGTTTCCGTTTCGAGTATTCTGCCTTCGACAGCCCCACAAGGAAGTCGCCCGAGTCCCATTTTACTTCCGCCTGCCACTTTATCTCTGGCGGCGGTCCCGCACCGACCGCCCCCAACTTGTTTAATATCGCGTTGTCTTGAGAGAGAAGGCAAACAGACTTTTCCCACCTCGAGGCTCGCCGGAGCCGCACATAATAAAAGCCGCGGGCTTCCGGCACAGGTGGGAGAATCTCAATTGGAATTTCAACGGACTCGGCTTCTAACTTCCATTTTGAGTAATAAGGGAAGGAAGACTTCGAGGAAGCAACTTTCGTCTAAATTGAAAACTTGTTCCATCAACTCGTTCATAAATAACAGTAAACATCAAATATGAGGGCACATATCCTTGTAGCACACGTGTCTGAAAGTGGCTGCCTAATCTTCTTGATTTTAGTAATTTTTGTCTGGAGTAGAGATATGGCGAATGTTTGGAGTTTCTCAAAAATCACAACTACGGAAAAAACGCTGCAAATTCTTTCACTGGGGTTTATTATTCAATTGGCTTGCGTTCATGATTTGAATCTATACTAAGCTTTGGAGTGTGCGTGTTTCACAGGTGATAGAGCGATTATTGAATTTCAGGAGGCACACAAATACGATCGATTGATCAATCCAAATAGGTATTTTGGTTGAGAACAGATTTACATGCTCTATGCATATCTCCTGAAATTCAATAATCGCTCTATCACCTGTGAAACATGCACACTCCAAAGCTTAGTGTAAATTCAAATCATGAACGCAAGCCAATTGAATAATAAACCACAGTGAAAGAATTTTCAGCGTTTTTTATGGTTATCAGAGAGCTTCAAACCGTGTATCTGCCTATTACGAGTTCACTCCAGTATCCACATTACTACATCACTACATCACTACGTCACTAGGTTACTGATATCAACACAAAAACAATAATAAACCAAAATAACGCGAATGTTGGCACCATAAATCGGGCCATAGATCGGGAATGGTTTGACCTACGGACCTGGGGAGGGGCTCATTCGATTCCTCGTAGAGTGTTCTTCAAAAAGAGTACAAATTGGCCGCCTTGACTTTTTTTTAGGTTTTTAGGGATTTTACAAAACTTTGACAGCCCTTGAAGGGCACTTTATATTAAGTGAGAGAGCTGGCTCAAGAATTGGGGCCTCGCCGGACCAACATGGATTTTTCCTGAAAATTTCAGCCCATCAACGATCATGCGAGATCCCATAATGCATCATCTGATCAGTCTTTTCGTGTGAAATATCTCCAAAAGATGCCACCAGGATCCAATGACAGACAACTCTTCCAGGCAGGCACATATGTTGGTTGTAAAAGCGAATCAACCTCCTGCCAAAACATTAATTATTGAAATTGACATTGTTGCGGAAGCCTATAAAAGTCCGCCTCCCAATCAACAACTCATCCCATCTCAAATACATATTTTTCTTTCTTTGTTCCATATTTTTTATGTTAAAAAAACTACCTACATAAAATTATAAATGTCGTTTTCTTGTAATTACTATCAATTAAACATTATACTGAATCCCAAACAATATTGGCTATAAAAGATTCAATATTATTCGGTGAAGGTCGCCAGACGTATGAGCCATATCGAATTTAATCGGAACTGTTTACGAGTAGGGATAGTACTCAATATTAGTATATCACTAGTAGGTACGTGGTGTGACTTTGAAGTACCTTTTAGCACCCGCTCCTCTAGCTATTGAGATCAATATATCACCATTCTGTCAGGTATGCTCCCTAGAATATGCCGAGTTGGTCCTTTGCGCTCGACAATCCCTCCACAAAAAATGTCTAACGGAGAATCTAATTTCATTACTGAATATAGTTCGATAAGTTAGTTCCTTCCTGGCTTTATCATGCGAGCATAATACTTCACCGTTCAACTCGTACGTTAGATCTCTCCCGTTCCAACTATCTTCGTTCCAACCTTCAACAGAAAAGAAACGGAATATCGGTTCAAATTAGAAACGAATTAAAATTCCCTCCATATGCCGAGTTGGCATCAGCAAAGGTTGTTTCGGCCTCATTATAAACCAAGAACAGACCAGGGAACCAGAGATACCGTGAAATGAATCAGTCTTTGAACAACAAACAGTGCGGTTATGACTTACATTTCTAGTACAGTGACATCGTTCAAAGCTAAGTAAGAGTACTTGACAATTCCCATTTGCCAATAGAATGAAATCTCTTTTCAACATATTCGAAGAGCCCAATAGATATAAGGAAGCAATACCTATGACATTTTATTTTGAATTTTCGCAGAACAAGTTGACATAAAGTGCTGCTAATTATTTTCATGGAATGTCAACCAACTGCATCTAGTTCCATCATCATTTATTAAAAGAAAGGTGAGGTCAACCGTCGCGGTGATTGTTTCGACGCTAATAACTGTGAATTCCTCAATGTCATCATTGTGATTTGCTAATGTAAGCATGTATCAACAGATTCTTATTTTTAGAAAACGTATTTTCCCCCGGGTTCGAGGTTGGTGAGTGTGGTGTTCGGTAATTCATTGGCAAGAGCAAATCTTCAACTGTATGAAAGGAAATTGGAGTTTGTACAAAGCATGAATATGCGATGCAAACGATAATGATGAAAATAACGGAAACTTCCACCGGATGTCACAGCGATCAGCAATATGGGACGTAAGAGTTTCATTTGATTGGAATATGGTTTGATTTGTTAAAAAAAACAGTTGCTTCCAGCTGAAAAGAGGTTTTAGTTTATTGAAAAATGGTATACAACAATAAAGCATGTTTGTCTCTCCGTCTGAGACAGATTTGTGTCGTGTGATTCTGAGAGACAGATGGTCGTTCGAAATGGGTTGGATGCGCTCCTACTTGGTCTGATTCGCTGACACGAGAGAACTAAGATCCATCGACCCAAACAACAGGTGGGCGTCACCGGCAGATTCCCACGTGCTGGAGCTGGGTCAAACCGCGGAACACTTGCATTAACGACCCGATACATAATTAAATATCAAGAGCCTCCTTGCTCGCGTCTCTCTGTAACTGGTCCTTGAACATCCCAACCGAGTACTAATCTAGGAAGGAACTTCAATTCCTTCGGAAATAGTGATTCCTGGGAACGGCCTCATATGACGCAAAGGAAGCAAGTTGGGAGGACGTGTGGGAGGTTTTGTGTTTATGGGCCCCTGGAGTAACTGATACTTGTCTTCTGCCCGGAGGCCCAAAACACAAACATTCGGGGCAAGTTGGGCTGCTATCTACGATCTAGATACATCCACTACCACCATGAATCAGCGCACTAGTGGCAGCTCCATCCTGTCGTGGTACCGTTCTGGCTAGCACTGGCCTGCCGACATCTCAGCCAGCTGAACAGTCCCCCGTTTATGCCTGGAATGGTCACAAGTCCGACAGAGTCCACCGCTTTTCATGACTGCTTGACTCATGGGTGTGGGCTTGTCTCAGTCCTAAAGCAGCCATGAGGGACACGGTCCCCTTTAAAAACCGCCTGAGGCCTGAGGTCCAACCCAGGGCCACCTCCGTGTTGATTACTCAAATTCGTCGACTCTGCTTCTCTACCTAATCCACTCTAACCTAGTAAGACCTAGGGGTAAACTACTCGATATTCATCTACCCTTCCCTACCTAGACCTAATAAAAACTCATCCATTCCTTAAATACATTCAGACATTAAAAAACGTTCATTCCAATAACCTGATATCATACATCAGCCATCCCTGGTCTCACGAAAGAGTGCACTGAGTTGGGAGTACAAACGAAAGGAACCGAATATCAGTAAAACATCGTACATAACTAACTTAATTCAGCCAAAACTACTAGATTCCATCATTACTACCACCCCTACCCCTACTTATTCCTTTATTGAGTGGTACGCATAGCCGAAAGCCCATGAGCCACCAAGCACTAGCTCTGAACCAGTGCTTCTGGTACCGGTAGTGATCCAACGCGTACCTAACTACCTCACGGTAAAACTGCATAGATGAGCACTAAACGCTTCAGAAACAGTCATCATGATGAGAACATGATGAAAACGAAAGACGAAATAAGAATTATTCCCCGAGTTCAGACAATCAAATAAACCTACTCATTCCCCCATTGCACCGTAAACTATTTGATACATTCTGACTCTTGTCTTTAGCAGCGTATACCACCTACTTCGACCTTCCGAAAACCCGTGTGTAGTGATTGAGGGAATTTATCGGGGTTACAGATTGAGCCATGCCTCTTCATCTTGAATTCGTCATAAACTTCCATCATGGATCCATGTTAGACGAAGTAATCGTACTTACACATCAGTCATGTTCACAAGTGCCTAATAACCGGCAGTGGGATTATCTTTATTCGATGGCCATTCATTGTGTTCAAGGTGTGTGTAGCGCAAAGTTTTGTTGCTTTTGTTCAACAATGGACATTGCTGAGACAGGTAAGACATTAAATTTCTACATTCATTATTGAATATACATTGCATTCTACCTGTAGATTTGATTTAGCAATTTGTAAATGTATGCCCTTTTTCAATAAAAAAAAATACCACCCCCAAGTTATGCCAAGATTTGTTTGCAGGATTTGTTTCATCAATCCTTCTAGTTTTTAAATGTTGCAATGAATTTTTGCGATTTTTTGGGTTTTGGGTGACACATAATTTTTTTTTTGACAGTCAAAATTTTTTAAATATCATTTTTTCCGAATTCAAAATCAATTTGATTTTAGACCACTGTGAGCTCGCCAATCGTGTCAAAAAATGAATTAGATTTTTTAAAATTATTTTTTCCGTAATCTGGGAGCCCAAAGGTGGAATATGGACAAGTTTCAGAATTTTGTCCACCTACATCGGTCATATTTTCCACTGTGCGCCGGTAGACAAGGGATTCCGTATCAGTTTCTCGCTCGTGCTCATTTCTTAAGGTTTTCTCTAAGGAGGCCGAGTCAATATTTTATCGGTATTACTATTTCCTGGTTGTTTTTATGAGTATATTTTCTTCATCCAGATTCCTGCTACTGTCTGAAGATGAATACATAGTTAACTATGTATAGCGTTAATAATTATAAGTTACTTCCCAGTCAATAACTTGCATCACAATAAGTGTAATTGTAGTCAATAACGGGGTCAATTAGTTGTCGATAACTGGTTCTTGCCTGTCAATAATGCGGGAAAAAACATGCACTCAAATGTTGGGCTAAATACGAGGAAATTCAAAATTTAGTCAAAAATATAAGGTACTTTTTTGAAAAGAATAGACCTTGTCAGAACAGACAAATTTTGAATCAAAAGAATCTGTTGATACATAACAAATATATCGAAATAATGATGCAAAATTGTTCTTAAAACGTCAAGAACTGGTGCCTTCACCCTAAGTCTAAAATTGACAGATCAGTGATTTAGGTAAAAGGGGGATCTAATACAGAAATGATAAACCTCTGTGTAATAATTTGCAGCGTGTCTGTCGGTTGTTGAACTCTGGAATTTTTTTTTTTCGGAGTGTAGAGAAAGACGTAGGACTTAAGGAAGCCACTTACGTAGGGGTCCGTCTCTATCAAGGAGTTGGGAAACTGACTAGGACGACGTGAGGGTGACGGATAGTTACTCAACTATTTGCGGTTGGAAACTCAAGACGAGCAGGAGAGCGGCTCCGAGGAAATACTTGTTCCACCGGAGACTCGACGTAACAGTTAACTTCCCCAACAAGGTGACGCGTCGAGAACTTTGAGATCCTTCAAGATACTTGAAGATACGTGTAGTTGTTCAAGACTTAGTAACCACATGACCTGAGTAAAACGCACGATTTGAATACTTGGGATATGATAGGAACTAGATACAACACTGGTCTTCTCTCTTAGTAACACTCTCTTAATAACTTGGAAATGATATTGTTTGGCGTTTGTTATTTTTATATTCCCTTATCGTTCTTAGCGCTCCATGATCTCTCGATTCATTCCTGATGATATGCCTCTGGTGGAGAGAATTAATTTCTGGCTTCAAATGTACTTTCAAATTTCTCATAGGAGGATCGGTCAATATGGACCATCTGGTGGCTCCCCACGCAGTCCTGACCTTACTCCAATGGACTATTACCACTGGGAGAGTGATTTCCCAGCTCCGCCTTTCTAATTTTGAATTTAGATATAGGAAAAGGTTGGCGTGAGATGAAAGTGAAGGAAAAGGTTGTGCTTTCTGGAGCCGGAAAACTTTATACAAAGAAGCCCGTAGCAACAGTAGCAGGAATAATATTAACCCGGTAAGTAATTAAACAACCGTGAGTTAATATTTGGAGATATTAAGAACCCGGTAAGTAATTAAACAACCGTGAGTTCCTAATTGGTGAGGTTTATTGAGAACCCGGTAAGTAATGAAACAACCGTGAGTTCCCAATTGGTTAGGTAGGAGTGTTCTTGGTCCGGAAACTTTTGCAAGCTCCCGTGGGCAAGAAGGAAAAATATTCTCCAGCCGGTAAGTAATGAAACAACCGTGACTTTTGAATATTTTGGGTAAGGAAAGTGAGAGAGTTGCTGGGAGAATTTGTAGGGTCTCTCTGAAGAGAGACGTGAAGACGTTGAATGAGTGTGAAAGACTAGGGAACCAAGCCTACGGCAGAAGGGCTTATATACAGCCCGGGGGATTGACGTCATGTCGCTGACCACAACGGTCGTTTGGGCAGGCGTCGTTTCCGCACGCATGGTTTTCCAAGCTAGATTATTAGGTTGTAATATGTACAGTGTTAGGTTCACAACATACATCATTGATTGTTCCGAGAGACGCATGAACTGCAATAGGAATGAAGCTGAGTCGGTGGTTCACTTCTTGTTTCTGTGCCCTCTTTACAGGCCTTTCCGTAACTACTACTTGGCTCCTCTCATTCCCAACTATTCTGCCACTGACACATTGCCACTGCTTACGGCCTTCCAGGCCTTGGAACAGCTTCTGACCCTCAGATCCCCAAATTCCTACCAAAGTATCTACGAATATGTGGTACATTCCTTGAGACTCAGAGCATTTTCTCTGAACGAATAGAGCACAGGAACGAGGAAGTCTCCAATCATCGCTTAGTCATCCTCAATTAATCGAAGGAGAGTGATTGAATGTGAATCGTTTGTAACAAATCCTAATTAACCGAACAAATAATGAATTAATAGAATTACATGAAATGTAATGCAAATGAAATAAGAATAATATTTTATGCTTTTCATAATTCCGGAAATTGAATTTGTTTTCTGAAGTATTTTTGTATGTGCGCTTTGTACTGCCATACTTACCTAATTTATAGGAGCGCAACTCCTTGCAATATGTACTTTTTGCAAATAAATATATCGTATCGTATCGTATTACCACTGGGGGAATCTCACAGCAAAAGTTTACGACGTCAAGATTGGGTCGAGAGATAATCACATTCGAAGGATAATGGATTGCGGAGAACAAATGGAACTAAACCAACGAGAGCTTCGAATTGCCGCCGATGCAATGCACAAAAGGACACGTTCGTGTATTCAACAATATGGAGGCCATTTCAAAATTTACTGCAATTACGTATTAGAAAATACGTGCACAAATTCAAAACTGCACCTTAAAAGAGAAAACAGATTATTTTCTTCATGAAAATGCATACCTTTTTGAAACCCATTACCTACTAAACGTCAAAAACCTCGACTAGCTTCTCTGTGTTTTTCATTCAAACAAGGTTTTCTCGACCACATAAAATAGTCAAATTTGATTTTGATATACCATTCGAAAGCTGACCTCTTGTCGCATTTTAAGCTACAAGCACCTGATCAAATGCAGAACGAAGTGGAGTACTGAACTTTTGAAAAACCTTATTTTTTCAAATTTTCTTGAAGTTTGCTTTGTAGAGTGATTTTTTCGCCAACCTGATGTGAGCAAAATACATCGGTTTGGCGCTTTAAAGAAAGGAAATTTAACGTACCTTCCTCAACTTTTATTTTACATAATACTGTATGTGAGATATAGCCGTTTTGCTGAGACAAGGTCGAAAACACGAAAAAAATCTTAGAAATGAAATAACTCAAAAACTAAGGGAGATAATCCCTTTCACTTGGAAATTAGTTGTAAAATACATGGGTGAAGTACTGAGCATCTTATCTGATACACCCTGCATATTCAGAATCTGCAATGAATTTCTTTCAAGATGAGAGAGTTACAAGAGGTTTGAGTGAATTTGGTCGTTACTAAAAATGCAGAGAAAAAAAAGGTCCAGCCCCCCCCCCCCCCAAAAAAAAAAAAAAAAACTGTATTAGAAGCAATTTGGGAAAAAAACTGCTGATTTTCGGATTCAGTGCTCTCAAAAAACCTAGAAAACGTAGAAAATCTCAATTTTTTGTAGACCATTGTAGTTATTTTGCAAGCCACACATATTTTAAATGTTCGTTTTTTAGTCACATGACACATTGATTTCATGAAACATGGGATTTCATTGTTATCTATATCTGTCTATCCCTTAATGAAATTAAACTTGACATTCACCGTCTTATAAAGTGTGGAAATCACGCAGAGGAATTTTATTTCACTATGAACGAATGTTTTCAGACAATTTTCGGTGAAGTTGTGGAAAAACTAAATTATCTCGATGACATGTTCCAGCCAGATTGCTTACGGAAAACAGAAAACTTTGGTTCAGTCGGATATGTAAAAATGTCAGCCATAATTTCCGTATGTGGACAAAGCACCAGATTTACGTAGATGAGCTATCTAACACTTATAATAAACCTCTGTGTTTTTAGGAAAATAATTTAAAAGCCGCTACAGAGCTCTTAGTCAGAAACAGTGAAAATTAGTAACGAGTTTTTCAATTGACTATTAGGGATTCCCGCTTGAGAACCTCGCAAGGAGGGCGTCCCGCTTCGCGTGTTCTACTTTCGCCAGTAGAACTTGACTCTGCTCGTCAAGCACCGTTCAACGCCCTCGAGTCCCTCCGACTCCACACTGTAATTGACCATCCTGACTCGAGGCTCTTTATTGATACAAAATTTAAATTGATTCGTTTAGGATTGAAACCAGATAACTTCAACGTTTCAGAAAAATGTTTTTGCACTTCTTACAAGTTGAGAGAGGTTCGTACTCAAGAAATTCCATGATCAAAACCGAATAGGAACCATGAGAAAAATGAAATGAAACAAGTCCTGTAATGCCTATATCGGACATGGGCTCAAAACCCGTAAGGCCATATTCACTAAATTCAATCTTTTCGATTTATTGGTGAATTTTATTCACGCCGTCTCTGAAGGGAATTGTCATTCGTCATCGAATCTTGGCTGCTATTTACATGGAACAACATGCTCGGTGTGCGAATCGTACTTTTCAATATGTTTTTCCAGACAAACGTTAATTTTAATTGATCTACTTCGCCTATGATTCCCCTCTCCTGTATTTATTTTGATGTAAACATCAGTTCAGTATTTGACCAGAGTGACCGCACGAATGACATTCCATTGCTACTGGGAGCTTACAAGTAAATTTTGAGGTTTTGTTCTCCCCACAGTTGTCTCTACAATGACGCTGTTGGATTCCCTCAGTGCCGCACTATTAGGGTGCCATGTCAACAATTACCTTAGAGAAATAAGATACGACGTTTTGTGGTTACCGAAGTCTATATTGAGTGGACAGAAGGGCAATCTACTACTGTAAATATTGCAAATGGTGGGCCAAGTGTCTGAGCGATCCAAATAGCTCCTCGAGGGACCTCCTCCATTCCACTCTCGATCGACTCTCCCCTTCCGATGGGAGCAGGTAGCCGAGCGTGTAGCCACGCGGTAACTGATATCGACCCCGTGAAAGCAGGAAGAGCCGTCACTGTCGCTCACCTCCGTTTATCGACTGCCGAGACGTCAGCCAAGGCCGCGATCATCCCCCGAGCTTTCTAAGGTCAACATTACCGCTGTCCCCTGACATTTTCATCTACCGCTAATGAACTGCCACCGACGAACGGAATCCCACCGGTCGATCCTATCGATTGGGATCACACGCGTTGTGAGCTCACCGCAGTCGCAGGAACAAGCGAGAAATCCATGGTATTTATCCGTTCAGTTATTCCATCCAAACCCTTCCAATCAACACATTGGCTAATCAAAGCAGGGGCGGCTGCTGATTGAAGCATGTGTACTCCCAAACCAATAAATCGAAAAGATTGAAGTTAGTGAAACAATACTGGCCTTTCGCTATTTGAGCCCATTTCCAAAATAGTCCTTCCAGGACTTGCAGTTTTAAGGAGGAACTTGAACCAATCAGATGAACATGAGCACTTGCTCCGAGGCCATACAATGCAGTAGGACACGAGACGTAAATTTTATCAGATATTTATTTTTTGTTTTCCTCAATTTAATGATAATAATAAATAACGCTGTTGTACAATTCTTTGGTTCGCCCGATTTTGGGGTATGCTAGTATAGTTTGGTCCCCCTACAGATATCCATTGGAGAGGGTTCAACGGAAGTTCCTGGGTTACTTTGCATTCAAACTGAGAATGCCGACAGAGCAGGTTGATTTCAGGCACCTGGCGGCCAAGTACGGGTTGCCCACTCTTGAAAGCCGTAGAAGAAGAAGAAGAAAAAGTTTATTGGTAAAATAAATTCAAAAAGATTTCGATGGCACAAAATAATCAATACTGACTTGGTTTTTTAACCGTCGGTCGGGGGTTTTAGCATTTTACAATGAAATAAGCAAAAAATTGTGAATTTAAAGAAGAACCATAATGAAAACATAGAAAATGAATAAAAAGTAAAAATCCACTTCTGGAAGTTGGAAATTGAACTCATTCACTAACATGGATCGGTAGCGCCAAGCCGACTTGCAAAAAACCACCAATTGAGGCCATCCAGTTTGCCACCAGGCTGCTTCATTTTCAAGCTCACGAATGAATTGAGTCCGTGGTAGATAAGATTCAGAGATTGAGATTCAGGATTCATACACTTCCAGAAACGATACCAAACGATTGGCCAATAATCCTGTCAGAAGTTTACTCAAGGTATTGATGAAGGAGAGGCCCCTGAAGTTAGACACATTTGTTGGATCACCTTTTTTGAATAGAGAGAAGATCAATGATTTTTTGAACGATGTGGTTGAAAGCCGTAGAGAGGTGTCAGATATTACATATTTTCACAAGCTTGTGAATGGAGTCCTCCAATGCCCATCGCTTCTCTCTAAAGTCAACATGAATGTGAACTCCCCAGACACTCTTGTCTCAGGTGCCTCGCGCAGCCCACAACTACCTTCTGAACCGACCGTTGTGTCATTTGCCTTGTGATTTTAATGCTTTCCTGGAGTCAAGAGACTAGGACATATTTAGTACCTCTTCTCACACTCTGAAATGTCAGCAAGCTTAGATTCTCTATTAATGATTTTTTCCTTTTTATTGTACTTATGGATCCATTCTTGTCTAACCGGTTTGTTCATCTGCTCCTGTTTCTATTGTTATATCATTTTGTAATTTATTAATGTATCGTTTTGTGTCTTCTATATTTACTGGCTTTTGCCGTTCATTTAAACTAATGAAGTGTTAATTTACACTTGAGTAGAACATTATGTTTGCGCCAAAGTAGGTAGTAGATACGTTTAGATAGGTACCTATGTTTATTTTCTACCCGCCGCTGTTGATTTCCGCGATTCGCATCATGGATGTGCCTGACACCTGAATCCAGTCCTTCCTACCTGATATCGTCACTCCGATCCGTCTCGACGCCATATCTTAGTACTGCTCTCTCGCCCTACCGACTCGCTCTTCAAAATCGTCACTTTTACTGATTTGGATCAGCAGCATCCCAACAATTAAATCAACATCCCTTGTTCCGAGGGTCGTCAGCATCCCGAAGAACTCATCTAGTCTGGATTCCTGTGTACCACAGTTCTCCATTTCGACGTAATTACTTGGAATGAGAGACCACCAACACCACATGGTCAAGCTTAATGCCCTTACTCATGGAACCCAGTCGTTCTCTTTATTACAGGATCCGGGTGATTAAGCAACACCGCTATCTAAAGAACGCAATCTACGGAAGCTGTTACTCTACGAAAATCCCATCGCAATATATCCGAAATTCATCGAGGTAGGACGCAAGTAGATCAACAGCGGACTGGCGCGTGAGGCTTACACTCCGTCGAAACGGTCAGACTATTGTTTTACTTTAAATTACGAACAATTCAATCACCCAATGATAAGAGTATTATTTTAAACACCTAGAATTTCACGCCAAAATTGTGTAAGTGGGGTCTAGGAAGGAGCTCTTTTTTTCTTTTGAACTGTTCATTTTATTTTCTCCATTTTTTTATATTTTACAAAAGGTATGTAAAGGCACAAAACCAAATAATGAAGTCTTGTAGCCCTAAGTATTTAGAATTTCAATTACGAACTCCCCACCCCCGTGCTATTCAAAACACATAATATGAATGATATTATGATTCAAATTAATGGTGACCAAATGAAAAGGAAGAAGGACGTGAGTTATGCAAGAAACGAAAACACAAGACATAACTAAACAGTTACAAACAGAACTTGCAATTAGCAGAAGTGGTTCCGCCGTTCCGCTGTTGAATCTTTCCAACTGGTTTGAAAAAACCGTCCAAAAAGGTGAGGTACCCGCCCAGGGAAAGAGAAACGGGAATGAACTCATCTACATTTCGCTGTTGTAAGTAATTTATTTGGTGAAAGTACAATTTTCTGGGGTTTTTTTAAAAAAAGGGTTTCCCCACCTCATTTCCTCAATTGGGGTGTTTTTTTGACGAAGAATTCGCTTATTAGATTGACGTCAGGGTATGAAGGGAGAAGAAACAAGTTGGACGAGAGGGGAGGGGGGAGTCACTTTAGGGCAAAATAAAATTTTCGGTCGGAGGTCGAGGGGCTCAGAGGTGAGGTAATCAATGGGCAGGTTATTATCTGCTAACCAGCTTTGGGCTTCCTTTGGGGGGCGGCGCTGACAATCTCAACTCCGCCGTCACCTAATAGCCACGGGAGCTTCGTCATGAGCCTAAGGATTACAGTTGTTTTTATGAGGGAAAACTCGTTTAAACTTTTTAAATATCCCACGACGGTATTTATTTATATTATTCAATATTAAGAGTAACTCCTAAAAGTCCTTATAAGCCCATAATAACCAGTTGTTTATGAAATTTTCAGTTTTTCATACTGGAAAAGTTTTAATTACCTCTCCCGTCCGAGAACGACATACGTTCTGTGGACGGGATTAAGACAAATGACTTGGATAAGGTCTGTAGTACGACCTAGTGGATTCCCGAGTGCCCCTTAGTTACGTTAAGATATCACAGAAGTTTGTTCCCACTAACAACATATAGAGTGAGGTTACATCTCCAGTCAAGGGCCAAACATCACAAGGTGGATATAAGGATTCCTATACTTCATAGTAACATATAAGCAATTTCTTAGACCTCATCTCAATGTTTGTCGTCATTTTGGGTTTTAACACGATTCTTCAGAACAATAAATAATACAGAACCCGTACAGAAATAACTGATGAAGCTTAAAAAAATATATGGCTGAGGGCTTACAGACCTCCATGGCCTCGGTAACTTGGAGCGAAGTACTTGAGAATTGAGAGCTTAGTGAACTGAGTGGATCCTAAGCCTAGTAGATGTTATGGCTGGCAGATTGATTTCGAAAATAGCGGTCGTAAGATGATCAACGGTTTCCGGCGCACAACATTAGCTAGGTCAGAACCTCCAAAGCATCTTTATTCTTCACAAATGGAGCCATCCTTCTCAACCAATTGATTTGTTTAGTTCTCGAATTCTCGGTAATATGGTTGCTAACAGGCAATTTCGTTCGAAGCACTGGCTTCCCACGAATACGATAAAAAAGTGTCTTCCGCAGACTACACACAACGTGATCCATCTAGTTCATGTCAGTTCAAGCGTTTAGATTTTATAGAGGGTAGCAAAACTAGATGGAGATTCACAATGGCTCCCTCTTACAAATAGCGGGAAAACTCATGTTTTTTTTTTTTTTTTTTTTTTTTTTTTTTTTTTAAGAAACCCCTATATTCAAAAATCCTATGCAACATATCTTCTACAATTCATTACTCTAATGAAGATTATAACATATTATTCTACAGAAAAATGATCAAATAAGAGTCAAGATTGATTATGAATAAAACCAAAGAAGAAATTTCCCAGTTTGGAAGATCACATAAAATGAGGGTTATGTACAATTTTAAATTGAATATATAATTTTCTTCATCACCCATACCTACGTCTGCTTCAAATCATTCAACAATCATCTTTTCCATACAGTGGCTAGAAGTCACCTGTTAGCTGTAAGCCATCTTTCCCACCACATGTCCCAAATCTTTAGTTATTTCAAAGTGCTCAAAACTGTATAACTTCGATTCTAGAATCATCGTCATCATCATTCTCCATCAAAACCGTTATTATCATCACCATCATCGTTTTATTAAAGTCTTTTGTGTTGTCATTGAAGAGAACTTACTCGTTCACGCCATCAAGATTTTACCTGGATATAGACCATTCTACCTTTGTGTACTTTTACCAAGGGGTCATCAGAATTTATTCAGCCTCTAACTGTTCATCATATCATCACCTGGATCTGGACACATACTCTCCCTCATCATTCATCACCGTCTCATCCTATCACATACACCCAAGCTTTATATTCCATCATCTCATTTCTTTCAATTATATTTCCATTTGTGGCTACATTCCTTTCTTTTTTTTTTGAGTAAAACCATTTATTTATTCCTGTAGCTCCTTCAATTTAGATTTAGATTTTTGAGGTTTGGATTTAGATGTTGATTGTTTTGATTGTTAGGTTGTTGATTGATTATTTTTTGAGCACTTACTTCAATACCGCCTAACATTACATTTTGGCCCCAATTGTGGCGATCCTTTGTTCTCTGCCAATATATTCAACCTTTTAAATCATATTAGACTCATATTGCACCCAGAACAGTAGATATTTTAAGTGTTACAGTCAGCCAAAAACCGATCTAACTCAAACGACAATGATCAAGGGACACCTAAGGGCAGCCAACTGAGCCTTGCAACTGGCTCTCTCGTTGAAGCAATTCTAAAGAGCTCTTGGTGTAATAGTCCCGAACTGATGTCCGCACGAAACCACACAATTCTTCTTTGAATCACAATGTACCCAGAAAATAAATATCCACCCGGAATCCGCTTCGACTATTGTCCTAGGTATATCATGATATACTGTCCTTGGACACAATTAAGAATCAATATCTTGATATTGGTTTATAATATTCCCCGTTCCCAGCTGTGCACCGCCGAGAGCTTCCGTCCTCCCGATATGGCGACTTCCTCTGGGAAACCGATCGGGACGCACAGCCGGCGGCTTACGCTCCCAAAGTGGCTCCCATTTGTGAGCTCGCAACCCTCCGTTGACATTAACTTTCCATCCCCCAATATCGGCTGTAAGATCCTCTTGAGCCCGAAAGTCGGGAAAATGAGAAAACGAATAAAGGAAAAATGGTGCTTGACGTTCAGAAGAAAAGCGTTTTCGTGTAATTGAATTTTGAGTCAAACCTTATGAGCAAATTTGTCGACACTTTTGCCTCCGAGTTTACCTGTACGTAGCTGAAGCTTTGTTTTCTTTATCGGGATATGAAACTTTATTTTTCTCTACCACCAATTTCCACTATTTTTTTTTTTTTTTTTTGAATTTTAGTAAATTCCGAACATTTTTGGTTCCTTTTTGTGCCCCTTTGTTCGCAGATCCTTTTAACAATCTCAGTTCTTACAGTTTTCATCTGGTTTTGATGACATGTCCAGGGAATGTGCAGGTTAGGCTGTGGATGTTCCCTCAGAAGTCTGCCCACACGTAAAAATCAAATCCACCAAGCGTTGTTTTGAGGTTCTAGTTCTATTTAAATTTGCAGGGTAGTCGTGGAAACACGGTCTGATAATATCGCTTTAATTTTAACTCCATAGCATCATTAAGAGTAGCTGCTGCGCACGCGCGGACGGGAAATCATCATAATCAGCTGAATTCTTACAGTTTTCTTCCAATTTTGATGCAATTTGCAGTACCTAGGCTATGAAATTGCCCTTTGGGTTCCATCTCTCAGAAATCAAAACATCAGTCGGTGCATGCGCAAACGTGAAATTCACCAAGTATCATTTTTTTTGGTTCAAGTCGATTAATAATCTCATGTAAATTTCAGAATGATATTTCATCATACTCTGCTAGAGAATTAGCGAGACAAACCGCAGTGCGTGTCGAATTTCTAGAGCCTGGACGGATTTGAACCGTGTTCCTCAATCTCTACTCATTCTGACGACTTCATTCTATGCTTTGACAGCTTCTTTTATCTCCTTCTTCATGTCATTCTTAAACATCCGGATCTTTGCTTGCTCCGTAGATGGAATGGTAATGCCCTTTTCCGATGGGTCCTTCCTGTTTTTTGAGCTTTCGCCCGATCCAACTCTCTGAATTGTACTCGTTTTTGAAAAGGCACTCGCTTGGGTTCTGCTGCATAGATCGGTGTAGGAGAATGAGGCTAGCCAGAAGACTTGGAGCTGCTTTTCTATTTCTACTGACATTTTATAAGTTCCACAGCCGTACAACTGTACCGACTGAATGTTTGTGTAAGGAAGAACCGCATAGTCTTAGATTATGGAATCCGTTCACAATGGTTAGCCCTGGTTGGATAATAGACGTACATCACAGGTGTGTGAATAAATCCACCCTTCCTCCTAGAAATTCCTTCCTACGAAGGGGCTTTTAGCAAAGTTTGTTTTTTTGGGGCCATTTGTCTTGAATCAAGTATGCGCTCCATCTTCTATCAGGCCTTGTAGCTTCGCCTCCTCATCAATGCACCCAAACAGTTCAGTCAGTAACATAGACATCCGTTTCTGCATGTTCCCAGTTCGTGCCACAGAAGGAGCCTGAACATCATTACATTGGATTTCACGATTCCTTCATAATGTAGTCTCGGTTGCTTTAAAGCTTATATCATGCATTGCAGGTTTGCAGTATTTTATCTGAAAAGTTTGGATGGTAATACAGATAGAACCTTCGGCGTTATAGATGAATTTTCCACCATGATACCATTTACCTTACCTGTACTACTGTTTCGGAGACTGCTTGCATCAGATATCCTACGCATTGCACCTTTTCTGAAAGCTCACTGTTATTTCTTCCTTCAACATAGTTGAAACAGCCCTCCTAATAGTTGGAATTTCCCTTTGGATATAACGATACTAGGAAGGTGCACCTTGCGCCGCCTTTCTCGAGATTAATACAAGGCTCGTCTTCGTTATTAAACCTCGTTTATATAGACGTGGAAACTGCCAATGAGAAAATGAAGTCATCCCCCTTCCCTCCCAGACCTTCCTATCCACTTTGAGAAAACCCATTTTCTCCGTGGAAACTTATCTGAACCTGTCTCACCACCGATATTTCCCCCACGCGATCGTGCATCCCAAAGCCACATTGACAGCTGTAAGTATTATATTTCCTACCCCCCCTGACGGAGTTATTGGCCTCCCAGTCATAGCACCTTTTATCGAAGGGTAATACGTCAGCCTCTAAAGGAAAAGCGATGTAAAGGTCGACGGGGTGTCTAGAAAACGGCGATCCCCCCCGCCCCTTTCAACCATTTCCCCTTTCAGCGTCTTCGTGAACGATCTCAGTTTTTCGCCTTTCTCCCCACCTCCTTCCTTCTTCATCTCTTCCCACCTTTCGTATCACCTTCTTTTTGTAATCTCCCATAAACTATCATTTTCGATTTGTCCCGTTTTATGGGCGGAACGTGACCCTGCAGAGAAGATGGATCATGGCTTATGAAAAGGCACCGTTCAACAGATGGTTCGACCTTCGGGCCTTTAAGGTCTAGGATTTTCCATTACTAGATGGTAGATGTGTATATTACAAATGTCATTTCTAAACTTAAAAATGTCTATCATAGTAAGGCACTAACATGTATTAAGTAAATTTAAACAAATGCTGTTTTTGTACATCAAGTATTTTCAATGAATATTGTTTTGCTTCCGAGTCTACTAAGGTAGCGGAAGCATTGTTTTCACTTTCGGAATGTGAAAATTTTTTTGTATCCAAAATCAAAAATTCCACTCGCATTTTGCGATTTAGACCTTTCTGAACAATTTTGGTTCCGTGTCTGTCTGTGTGTCTGTCTGTCTGTCAGCAAATCCTTGTTACGGGCAAAACTACACGAAGTTATAGTCCGATTTTGATGAAATTTTCAGGGATTGTGCGGGTTGGGGTGTAGATGGTCCCCTATAGTTTCATGACCATCGGATCAATAGTAGCTTCTGCGCATGCGCAAACGTTAAATCCTTGTTACGCGCATAACTCCGGGAGTTCTTGACCAATTTCGATGAAATTTTCAGGGATTGTTCGGTTTGATGTGTAGATGGTCCCCTATGAGTTTCGTGACCCCCGGATCAATAGTAGTCTCTGCACATGCGCAAACGTGAAATCCTTGCCACAAGCATAACTCCGGGAGTTCTTGAACGATTTCGATGAAATTTTCAGGGATTGTTCGGACTTATTAGGTATATTTCATAGTTTGTTCGATAGTTGAACATGCCTACCTTTATTTCTCAAGTTATGCTCCTGCATAACAATAGATTTACCCTAATTCAATATTTAGTTTGCCTAATTGAACGAAGTTCTTTAGTCAGTAATAATTTTCAATGATCTATACAGTCATGTTATGGATACGAGAAAGCTATGTGCCACACCCACTTGGCAGACTTTTTTTTTCTTTCCAGGGATAATTAAATAATGATGTATTTCCTAAAAAATTAATTCATTTTATGTGATGGAAACCCCCCCCCCCTCATCGATCAGTAATCTGTGTCAAGCAGGGAGGGAGGGATTAATTATTAAAAGTACATTTAGCTTCTCAGCTCATATACAATTATTTCATAAACTAGGTTACTGTATACCTATATACCTACGCATTATGCTTTAAAAAATATATATAAAAATAATGCGGCAATCTACAAAAATTATTCATTAAACAGTATAGATACTGGACATTATGGCATCGCATTCCGAGGCAGTGGAACAAGAATGAGGTACGAGAAGACAGACTTTTTGTGTACTGATCTGCTGAAGGGATATGTGTGGGCCAGAGAGGGTGGTACTGACCGCAAGATGGAAGGCAAGTGGTGATGCAAATCGAGACGTAGATAATAAACAGCTAGTGGGATGGGTATCACTGCTTGGGTTGTGAGTCTCACTGCACGGTTTCTCTATTTAGATGATCTCAGCTTGTTAGTATATAATATTTCAGGATGTTTTTGGAAGTATAACAAAGTGTGCTTTACGTAGTGTGGCTTCATAATGAAAACCTTGGTTCCGTCAAATAGCTCAGGGAGCTGTAGATTACCAATCATTCGGTTCTGATTCGTTTAAGGGCGCTTGTGGTGCGTTTCACGATAAAATTGATGTAACGAGGTCAATTCGTCCTTCAAGTGGAGCCTTCGTTAGGAATTTGAGGATCTCCAACCGGTAACTTCGAGTGGCGTAAAGGTGACGGATCGATTGGGAAGGAGAGAACGCAGATGATCGTCGATGTAAGAACATTGTTCACAAGGAGATTTATGGACGATTTTAGAATATATTTATATTTTTTTTATATTGCAAGCTAAAGTTTAATTAAGACTATTGACGTCGTCATTTCGAGGAAAAAGACCTGTTTTATCCTTCAGGAGCGTAATAAAATTCGGAGCAATTTCGCGGGAATGGGCAACAAAAAATGCAATTAAAAGTTGCAGTAAAAACTTTTTCCCCACGTCTGGCAACATTTTAACTGTTCAAAATTGTTCAATGTCGCCCGCAGGCCTCAGGGTTCGTCCTATGAGCTGGGGTCATTCGATTTCAGCGTTACCGGTGATGCCGACGATTTATGCTAGTGAGTTTTGTTCAAGCTGGAAACGCCTCTGGTGTCCTATGTGCGGGCACAACACTTGAGAGTGAAGGAGAGCGCATATTGATCAAGTTAGTTCCGTACCTACCGTTTTGAGGTAAGCCGAGGGCTTTCCTCAAAGTGACATGTTGAAGGATATGGAATTACATATGGTTTCGCACAAAGGGACTAGTAAGGGTTGGTGTTCATGGAGTTATATTGAAGATAAAGTCATCCTGTCTTTGGAAATGTAGAGGTCACGTACAAGTTATGTAGATCAGTGATCAATGAAGGCCCGTGTTGCTAATTGCAAGTAACAGAGACAAGTTTAGATAATACATTGTTAAGGTGGAATATCCTATTTTAGAAATAATTAATATCCATGTAGTATTTTCGCAGGGTTTTTTCATTCTGAAGAAATCGTGTATTTACAAAATAATGAATCAAACACCCTGGCGAGCCACACAAGTTGGATACCTCAAACCTACAATATTACACAAATATTGGTTAACGATATCAAATATGACCCTAGACGTTGGTTGATGCAAAATAAATGTATTTTCTCACAGGTCAGTCGAACGAAATGGCGAAGGCACATGACGATGGGTTCGACACCCTTGTCACACCCCGACCCGATATCGAGGGCAGCCCATTATTATCACCTCCCCGACCCCTTGTGCCCGATGGAGGGACGGATGAGGTGGAATAAGTGGCGTATTGATTTCACATTAGGGAAACATTTGTAACACCCTTCAATGCCCAATGAAAAAGTATGGCCTGGTCTCTAGCATTTAATCTAATGAATACGTGTAGAAATGACAGGGTGTTCACTGCGAGGGTGGAATTAGGTGATAAAATGTATGTCTTCGGTCAGTCATTAATTGTCAGAAATAATGTCAACCACCTGGCCACATAAACTTTCCTCTCTGCAGAAGCAGCATTTGGTCTGGATGTAGACTTTGGTGGGGATTAGTATAACCATTGATTAAAAACGATAAAACTAAGTTAATTGTTGGAAGTAGGCTCAAATTTACCTGAACGAACCTAAAGGAGTAAGAAAGTCGATGAAATATGTTGAGAATAAAGGAATGAGATGGACTGCTCCAATAGAAGGACCACCAATTAAGGTATGAGCCTGAAAATACGCGGGTGGACACACCATGAAGCATTCCTGCCGAGATGCAAAACTCCGTGGAATTTTCAAAGAAATCAAGGTAGTTAGAAAGGTCAGAAGGGAAAGGAGATTTTAAAAAAATTGTCGCAATACAATGATCACAATTAGGGTACGAGCCTCAATGGACAGGGTGGGCATACCACGAGATACTCCTGCCGATATATCAAACTCAAGTGACTCCTTAGTATTTTTCCCAGGAACACACCCCGTACCGTGACATAATAGCACTGACCTAAATGATGTTTGTTGCAACCATCCTAGCTAAAACACGACTTGCAACAGGTCATGCTATGCATTTATCATATGTGAAGTCTGCTCTACGTCACACGAAAATTCTATAAAAAATTTACTCACTAAAGTTTCAACAATTTGATAAAAACTGCGAAAAATTCGTTGTAAATTCTAAGAATTGTTTCGCGCAGAAAACTATAAATTCCGCAAAAATTGTTTGCCTTAACTTACAAAATTGCTGATAACATCTTCGTTCAGAAAGTGTGACAATTCAAAACACGTTAGAATAAATACAATTTTGGAAAACAAAACGATATTCTCTCAAGGAGTAATAGTACATGACTGGAACATTTGCAATGTTTTATTGTTTTTCAAAATAACTATTTCAAGGTTATATAGGTGAAAAAGAGTTTCACCATCTCTCGAAATGATAATTCAAGGGTTGAAATATTGAAAAATAGAGATCTCGAAAGTTTGTAACATACGATGATTGGAAAATATGTTTGGTTTAAAATGGAATTAGTTCCATAAATTGAAGGAGTCCAACCGAGTTGTTATACATTCATCAGCTCTCTTATCATAAGTTTTCTCTCCTTAGGAAAAGAGAAAAAATGTATTTATTGCTTTAGAGTCCACCTGTAGGTAGCGGAAGCTCTATTTTCTCTATCATCAAAATCAAAATATCCACTCACCCTTTGCGTTTTATACCATTCTGGACAAAATTCGTTTCGTGGCTGTCTTTGTGTGGGAGTTTGCGTCCGAAGACCCTTGTAACAAGGTTAACTCCTAAAAATGTCCATCAAATTTTTATGACATTGTCGGGTTGTGGATATATTTGGCTTAGGCTCTAGATGGTGCCCTATGAGTTTCATATCTCCCAAATCAGGAACGCATCAACGCGTCTGCGCAACTGCAAATGCGCTCAGCACGAGCATAATTCTCTCATGTACTAATGGTCCGATCGGGCTAAAATTTTTGAAGCTGTCAGATTACAAAGATCTATCAATATTCTATCCGCTGTATGATTATCGCGACGTACCTGCAATACACGTCGGTGCCCTTTTGTAGGCGTTTACATATACCGGTACATGCCCCACGGCATTTCTGTCCTATGAATCGTTGTAACAAGGTCACATTCTACTTCTTCCGAGATAATTTAAAACAAATCTTTGATCTATACGTTTTTCGTGGAGTTTCTTTCAATAGGTGATAATAATTGCTTTTAAATGCGTTCTTGCATCTTCAAAACCTCCTAGTTAAGTGACAGACTGATATTTATTTTCCATTATTCGACATAAAACGTGATATCGTTGTTTGGTACATATTGTCGCCGATAGAAAAGGTTGATGCGATCTTAACTTCATAAAACCCGGATCAAAAACGGTTCTCCATCGAAAGAGGGCCCAAAGCCGCGGGCTATCCCGCGATTTCAACCCCTCGACGCCGTTGATCCGCCTTTTTTCATCCTCCATCAGCCGCCTTCATTCCTCGTAATCACTTTACTTCATCCTTCGAAACGCAAAAGAGAGGACGCGGGGGTAACTTTGTTAGCTGTGACATTTTCTTCCAACTACACCCTCCCACGTGCCTCAGCCGGAGTTATCCCGCCGAGAGGGGATTCACTTTGCCGGAGCTTACCTCCCCTGTCGTCCCCATCGCCTTAGCCATTTAGCGCGAAACGTGCGAAACCCACCACTCCGCTTGGTTACTTTAATATGGTTTTATAGTGGAGTCCAATCGATTGATCCAGGTTAATAGAATCAGGGCCACGCCCTCGCTCCTGGGCTTTTGCAATTAAGCTTCGAATTATTTTAGTGAAAAAGCGCTGGAAGGCCTTTTACCTCACGTTCGCTTGGATGGCACTAAAACCTATGGCTTCGGAAGCCTGTTCGTGCTTTTTTCTTTTACCAGTTGTTCACCCTGCTCAATGGAATCTCTCTCTATCTCTCTTCCTCCTCCTCTTCGCCCGTCTCTCTTTCTTTCTCACTCTGTTTCCGTTTTGTTCCCCGCCTTCCCATTAAATTCACCTCACATGAAACGCTCTACTTTTACAAACTCGTATGCCTGATAATAGTTTGGTTCGGTTTCACCTAAGTTCTCAACCAACATGTACCCATTAAACTGGAGATCTGAGGTGTTGAACATCGATCTTCAGTGTCACCAACTCTGATCGGACTAAACAACGATGAAATTTGCTTAAATTTAGATGGTTAGCTATTTAAACGCAGATCAAAACCAGTTCTTTTCGCCATCATCGTTTGCATTCCGAGCTTCTGTGTTGCTGCGTTACTGTTCATTGCGGTATTTCTGCTATTGTTTTTCGTCAGTTATACAGCTTGTTAGTGTTTTCCTACATATTGGGCTACTCTTGTTATTGGCTATATTGGCTGATTTGCGCGAAAAAATGAGCCACAGAGCCATCAGGACGAGTTTGATATAGATTTTACTAATCAGATTTTGATTTATGGATCAACCATATGTAACGGTAACTTTCGCAATTTTAAAAATGGTGCTTGAAGTGACATAATTGAAAGTATAAATAAGTTACCTCAAATACCAGCTTCTCTGTATTGTAATCCCACAAGATATACAGGAGGCAGAATATAAGTTTTTAGACAAGATGCACTATCGCAAATCGCTAACATGCACACGCAGCACGAGTCTTAAAATCAAAAAGGTTTGTCTTTTTCTATCTCCTCCCGCCACAAACGCGTCAATTATTAACATCGGTTATTGGGATTGTATAAAGCTGTTTGAGTCAAAATCGTTTCTGGGATGTTTGCAAGGTTAATCAGAACAATTTTGTAGCTACTTAGCAACGAAATAAGAAAACAACCGTCTTTCTGGGGTTTCAAAAACAATCCTCACTTCAAGAACAGGCTGAAGAGTTATGAATTCCCCGAATCAGGTCCTCGATTGATAAATTTCATGAGATGGTTGCCTCTGCAAACGTCCAGGTATTCGATATGTAATCGAGCAGAGCTGGGCTACTCCAGGCTAACGAAAATCACTGATCGTATTGATTGACACGGTAGGTGCGAAACTGACGTAACTAATACACGCTCTCCTTCACTCGTAGCAGTTCAACCACATAGAACACCAGCGGCATTTTCAGCTGTGAACGATTGCACTCGCGGAAATCGCCGATATCGCCAGTAACGCTGAAATCACTTGACTCCCGGTCACGTTGGACGAGGTCTTCTTTTGGTTTATTATTCAATAATAAACCATTGTAATCGCTCTGGAAAAAAAATCTAACCCCCCCTGAAAATTTCATGGTTTACGTATCAAAGGGTGTAGGATCGAATATGCAATAAAAAATTTACGCCGTACGCACGATATCTCCAAAATGGCTGGAGCAAAAGATCTGAAATTTTCAGGAAAAATCCATCTTGGCCCGACGACGCCCCAATTCTTGAGCCAGCTCTCTCACTCAATTTAAAGTGCCCTTTAAGGGCTGTCAAGGTTTTGTAAAATCCCTAAAAACCTCAAAACAAGTCTAGGCGGCCTAGATTTGGACTTATTTGAAGAACATACCATGTGGAATCGAATGAGCCCTTCCCCACGTCCGTAGGTCAAACCATTCCCGATGTATGGCCCGATTTATGGTGTCAACATTTGCGTTTTTTGGTTTATTATTGTTTGTTTGTAACCTAGGGATGCCGATAGCGTCGAGTTGTAGTGAATGTGGTTACTGGAGTGATAGCCGATGTGGATACTTGTAGTTTATAGGCGATACACGGTTGAGCATTCTGATATGTATGAAACGCTGATAATATATAGGTAAATATTATTCAATATTAATATTATTACTGGGGTAAATATGTATTCTTTCACTCGGGTTTATTATTCAATTGACTTGCGTTCATGATTTGAATCTGTACTAAGCTTCGGAGTGTGCCTCCGGAGTGTGCGCGTTTCACAGGATAGAGAGATTATTGAATTTCAGGAGATATGCATCGAGCACGTTAATCTCTTCTCAACCAAAATACCTATTTGGATTGATCAGTTGATCATATTTGTGTGCCTCCTGAAATTCAATAATCGCTCTATTACTTGTGAAACAAGCATCCTGTGAAATAAATGGTTATCAGAATGCTTCAACCCGCAACATTCATATCTCCTGAAATTCAATAATCGCTCTATCACCTGTGAAACGCGCACACTCTACAGCTTAGTAGAATTCAAATTATGAACGCAAGCCAATTGAATAATAAACCCCAGTGAAAGAATTTGCAGCGTTTTTGTCGTATAAATCAACGTTAAAACATAATTGACATCTTATAGAAATGCTGTAAATCGAAGTTTACTGCTCTCTGATCAATTGAACGATTATTGACTGACTGGAAACGCAGTTTGGCCATGGGCAGCCGAAAATGCATGAACCAAAACCAAGGAGGGGTTCTGGAAATCAAATACCACTACAAACGAACATAGAAGGAACACGCAGGTCATTTGTCAAATGTCTTGATGTTGAAATAACAATGATTCGATTTCGAAAAGTATCCCCAAATGCAAACTGGAATTTTTCCAAAACTTTATTTTCCTGAAATTCAAGAAGTTTGATCTGAGTAATCATATTTTCTGTCTTTATTCAATACTTGATCGAAACATTTGACAACCAAAATTAACAAAATACACAAGTAGAGCACAGGAAGAAAACCAAGATTCAAGAGGTCATATACGATCCTTAGCTCCAAAAAGGGTTAAGTAAGGAATTTGATTTCATTATCGAGGAATAATTCGATAGAATTCTCTTCCACCCCTCTACTGACTTCCATAGTAATTAATTCCATTGGCTCATTCGCCTAAGGTCCCGAGATCACTGATCCGCTTATTGGAAGCTCGATCCCTTCAGCTTTCTATCCGATCTCTATTTTCTATTCCACTCCAGTTCCGTTTTGGAGGAATGAAAAATTTAATTAAACTGTCTTCCAAGTCAAGACCCCCGTATAATTGGTAAGTTTCAGCGACTGTTTTTCCTTCGTCTTAAGACACTTTCTGACTTCTCATTTCTCCGTGGCCTCCTTCCAACGTGATTTGTTCGGTTGTTGTCCGACAGTTTCAACTCGTCGTGTTTTAGTGGAAACTCGGGCGAACATAGTAGCTATTTATGGAGGGGAGATTTCAGTACATCAACATTTGGACCTCATTTCAATGTAAATAGACCTCCCGGCATTGAGACGGGTGATTTGCTAGAGTGGAAAGCTTCCATTTGTCGTAATACGCCGGTTCAAAAACGACAACGTGACAAAGATGCAAAGCACCCGCCGTCGTCACAGTTGAACGTCAGTTACGCTGATTACTCGGGTCGATTTCCATCACCTGAATTACCCCTTTCGGAACAACTCGTTAACTCATTCAGTTCGGCGCAACTTGAAAACCGCAATATGCGAAAAAGGGTCCAACAATTGTCCCTTAATCACTGGAGGAGAAACGCTGAAAACGATTTCCCAACGGTTTCCTTGGAAAAAGTAGCTATAGAAATGGCTACAAAAGTAGTAAAATACTGGTATATAAATACCAGTTACATCTAAATTTTCCATCAGTTTCATATATTAAAGTGAACTCAAGCACTTGGTTCAACATTTCCTTTGTGACTATGAATAGTGCAAGTAATCACCAGCTTCTCAAAGCATCGCTTGAGCATTCCCTTTCGACTAAGTAAGGACTAGGAATTCTACCCTCACTCTAGCATGTAGACTAATAATTGCTCTTACCCGACGGTGCATAAGCCTCGAATCAGCTGAAAGAATATTAAAACTAATTTCTGAGCGATCTGTATTTCTGGACTATAATTTAGTATGTTGACTGGTTACCTGAATTTTACCTAACGACGCGTAGGTACTTAGTGCCCGGATTAATAGAGAGACTGCCAAAGCTAATTTCTACGTTGTTTAACTTCGCAATCTGCAATTCACAGGACATATTGAGGTGATGCCTAAATTCCATTCAGATAGAACACAGGTTGTCACACATAAATGTGGACATCCGGCGAGGAATGAATTCTACAACTAATTTGTGACAAAAAGTGTCTCCCCTCCTCTTTTCTGAAAATATTTTTATGGAGGCTTCGTTTCCAAGCAATTCACAGTTTAAGATTTTTTCGTATTTTTTACTTTTCGTAAAAAAAAAACCGTAATTTCCTCATTATACAACGAATCTCAAATTGGAGGATAAGCTTGGAAATTGAATTAAATTACATATCTTCTTGATGCTAAACCAAGAGATTTCGTTTGTTTCGTTTCCAAAATACCTATTTGGATTGGTCAGTTGATGATATTTGTGTGCCTCCTCTACATCAGTCTACCTTTGGCTACATCGTTCAAATTTGGATTTGGGGAAGTTTTAACGCAATACGAGTGCTAAAGTGACTTGATAAATTATAGATGTTTTTATTGTGGGGGGTATATTGAAGTTCAAAAGGAAAAAAGCTCCGCAAATTCTTTCACTGGGGTTTATTATTCAATTGGCTTGCGTTCATGATTTGAATTTCTACTAAGCTTTGGAGTGTGCGTGTTTCACAGGTGATAGAGCGATTGTTGAATTTCAGGAGATATGCATAGAGCACGTAAATCTGTTCTCAAACAAAATACCTATTTGGATTGATCAGTTGATCATATTTGTGTGCCTCCTGAAATTCAATAATCGCTCTATCACTTGTGAAACACGCGCACTCCAAAGCTTAGTAGAAATTCAAATCATGAACGCAAGCCAATTGAATAATAAACCCCAGTGAAAGAATTTGCAGCCTTTTTTTATAAATGGTTATCAGAATGCTTCAACCCGTGTATCGCCTAAAAAGCCTTTTAGGAGTTTACTCCAGTATCCACATTACTACATTACTGGGTTACTGCAATCAAAACAAAAACAATAATAATCCAAAATAACGTAAATGTTGGCACCATAAATCGGGTCATGCATCGGAAATGGTTTGAGCTACGGATCTGGGGAGGGGTTTTTCGATTCCTCGTGGAAAGTTCTTCAAAAAAACCCAAATTTAGGCCGCCTTCACTTTTTTGAGGTTTTTAATTTTACAAAACTTTACAACCCTTAAAGGGCACTTTAAATTAAGTGAGAGAGCTGGCTAAAGAATTGGGGTTTTGTCGGAAAAATATTGATTTTTCCTGAAAATTTCAGATTTTTTGTTCATTTTCTGTAGGAATTAAAATTTTTTTTTCAAGAGCTATTACAATGGCTTATTATTGAATAATAAACCAAAATGGCATTGTATTTGGAAAAATAATTATATCATTTAAATAATGTGAAAGAGTTTTTTAACAAGAATCGAATTATGAAAACTTGGGTATGAACTGAATGGGAAGCGGTTGGTGATATGAAGGAGATAAACAGAATGTACTCAAAAATTCTATAGTATTAACACAACTACCAGAAATTGAATTTATAATCATTCAATTAAACAAATTACAATAATAAAAAAGTAATTCAACTTTTGAACAAATAAAACAATCCAAATAGGTATTTACAGGTTGAGAACAGATTTAGATAACTCCCCCACACATCTCCTGAAATTCAATAATCGCTCTGATCAAATCCTGTGAAACGACTGACAGCTCCAAACGCTTAGTTCTATGAGCGAAATCATGAACTGTTCAAGCCAATTGATTATAAAACGCGCATTTCAAAATAAACCCTCGTGAAAGCATTTTTGCCTTCAAATCGCTTTTTTTTTTTGTTTTTTTAATGGTTATCAGAATAAATTTCGTTCTTCGCTGATTCATCGCCTTTGTGGTGTATTTTAAACTTGTATCGGCTATAAACACACTTCTCCAAATAGGTATTTAGGTTTTGTATCACATCTCAATAATCGTATCCACATTGAATAATAAACCCCAGTACATAGTGGAACCGTGTATCGGCTACATCACTACGTCACTAGGTTACTGATATCAACACAAAAACAATAATAAACCAAAATTGTTAAATCAAAATTTTTATTGCAGATTTGGATTCAACTCCCTTTGAAACGTATAAACCATGAAATTTTCAGGGGGGGGGGGGGGGGGCGGTTAAATTTTTTTTTTTAAGAGCGATTACAATGGTTTATTATTGAATAATAAAAAAATATAAAAAAAAGCTTGCGTAGTTTCATAATAAGAGCTGATATACGTAAATCAAATTGGAGGTGGGGATAAAAATAACATCAAGATACCCTAACACTAATACTGAATGGTAGGGGAACACATGAACTGACATTGGGCTGATGAGAACATTAAAATTGATGAAAATACACACTTGCAGCATATGAAATGCCTCGAATATCTATGCTATTCACACTTACGAACTACAATTCAGAAGGCTGATGCCTCAATTCCATTCAGATATTTACTTGTGTCTACTTCTACTAACAACGTAGCTCTCCTAGTTTCCAAACCATTCTCGCGGTTGATGAAATAGATGTCCGCTGATAGCGCCAAGTCCCTGACCTATCTCTCGCCTCCGTTCTCCCCCTTCCACTCCATACAGATGTAACTTCCAGACGAGAGATAACTTCTCACCGCGATCACCTTCCTCCTTTGTCTCGGCGGTACCATTGTACCACAACCGCATAATATTTCAAATCGAAAAATCCACCTGGCGGTAAACTTCCGATCAACTTTGCTCGTTTAAACTTGTCGGCTCGTTACAGGGAAACTTACGGTTTCCCTCTCTGCTTCATTAGCGGGGGCCCGATGTTTCGAAACTGAGAACAAGGTGTAACCCATAAATACAACCCATAAATTGTTTGCTCCCCGCCGCAGAATGAATTAAAAACTTACTCATATCCCAGGTGTGTACTATTACCCCTACGGTGTAAGTTTTAGAGAACAACTGTTCAACTAAGTTTGGAACAACGAATTCATGTTGTAAATCGCCGCGAACAATTACTCAAATACGTATTATTCCATTGCACTGATCTCACTTACAAATGACTGTAGTTTTGAACATAGAATCTATACATTCTGTTGACTAGGTGTTCTGCACTTCCTGACAATCCTAAAGGAACAAAATATGGATCTGAAACATTTCAACCAGGACGACAAGGAAATTATTTCACAAATTTTCATTATTTGACCCCCCCCCCCCCCCCCTTACCAATATTTTGAGTTCCAAGTCGTCAAAACGGGAAAATGGAAAAAATAGGCATTTAAAATATTGAAATATAACCCCTGTTGTCAACCTTTCAACAATTAAAATAAGCGTTTCTAAGTCAAAAGAGCTCGGACTGATGTCACTTGCTTAGGTCACTTAAAACCTCGAAAAAATACGTTTTTCAAGCAGTTTCGGGCGTACTTGCAGCGGTCAAAGATTGCAGATTTCGGAACGTTCGCGACTTGAAACGTGAAGAGACCAAGTTTGATGGAGGGGGTTATTCATTCTTTTTATCGATTGAAATAGTTTATTCAAAATGCTAAACCACAATATAAAACGCTGCAAATTCTTTCACTGGGGTTCAATTTCATTCATTTTTGGCTTGCATTCATGATTTGAATTTCTACTAAGCTTTGGGGTGTAAGTGTTTCAAGGTGATAGAGCGATTATTGAATTTCAGGAGGCACACAAATATGATCAACCGATCAATCCAAATAGGTATTCTGGTTGAGAACAGATTTACGTGCTCTATGCATATCTCCTGAAATTCAATAATCGCTCTATCACCTGTGAAACACGCACACTCCAAAGCTTAGTGAAAATTCAAATTATGAATAAAAGCCAAATGAATGAAATTGAATAATCAACCCCAGTGAAAGAATTTTGCAGCGTTTCATACATATCAGAATGCTTCAACCCGTGTATCGGCTAAAAAGCCTTTTAGGAGTTAACTCCAGTATCCACATTACTACATCACTTGGTTACTGATATCAAAACAATAATAAACCAAAATAACGCAAATGTTGGCACCATAAATCGGGCCATACATCGGGAATGGTTTGAGCTACGGACCTGGGGAGGGGCTCATTCGATTCCTCGTGGAAACTTCTTCAAAAAGTGTCAAATTTAGGCCGCCTCGACTTTTTTTGAGGTTTTTAGGGATTTTACAAAACTTCGACAACCCTTACAGGGCAATTTAAATTAAGTGAGAGAGCTGGCTCAAGAATTGGGGCGTCGCCGGACCAACATGGATTTTTCCTGAAAATTTCAGCTTTTTTGCTTCAGCCGTTTGGGAGAAATCGTGCGTACGGCGGACGGACGGAAACATTTTTATTGCAGATTCGGATTCTACACCCTTTGAAACGCAAAACCATGCAATTCTCAGGGGGGGTGAGAACTTTTTTTCAAGAGCAATTACAATGGTTTATTATTGAATAATAAACCAAAAATTGGTACAACACTTTGAAACATTCAATGACAACCCATTCTGGAAAAATTTGTATTGCGGATTTGGATTCTACACCCTGTGAAACGTAAACCATGAAATTTTCAGGGGGGTTAAATTTTTTTTTTTTTAAGAGCGATTACAATGGTTTATTATTTAATAATAAACCAAAAGGAGCTAATGCAATAGGTTCATTTTGGTTGAAAATTAGCTAGAAACTCGAATGGTAAAACATGGAAATATATTGGTGCAGTAAAAGGGGAACCTCAGGGTTTAAGAAGCGCTCGCCTAAGACTGGATGCCATGAGTATTCTGTTGAGAACTATGGATTCCCGTTTTCGTTGAAGCCAATTCTAATCATCAGACACACCACACACAGTGCCTTTGGGAAAAGCTTTGCATTACGGACATTAAACTGGGGCCCGATTGCATACGATTTCAGCAAGACACAGCAGTATTAGTATAAATTCGCTGTCTAAATTCACTTTTGTCCCACGACCAATTGGACGATGGAGGGGCTACCGATTGATAATGGTTCATTAGACCCAGTGAATGGTCCCTTATGTGCCCAATCAGCCGAATGAGATCTGTCGAGGTGAACCCTCATGTGCTGACTGCGGATCATCCTACGACGCACGTGTTCACACATCAATTTCCTCACTTTGCATAGCTGAATGCTGGTAATCATCGGGGATTACCATACGTGCGAGCCTGTTAATTGATTATTCATGAATTCAAGTTGGAAGGGGATGCGGATTTGTTATACAAGGAATAAAGAGGTTTCCAAGAAGGGGGAAGAAAATGTAATTTCTCGTTCTAAGCAGCACCTACTAGCATTCAGTGGCAAAGCAAAGCCATTTCTCATGATGGGGACGGGGTGCTACATTACCATTAGAAGATTATATAATATAAAACACCGAGTTTGTAGAAGAAAATTTCCATTTCTACAAAAAATTGAAAGAGCTACAGCAGTTAGGTTATCACCAGTGGCAGAAAAATTTAATGAATGAACATTCGAGAGAACAGTGGTTGTATAGTGACAGGTGAAAATGTGCTTTAATACGATTGGTCAAGAAGTGTGGGGGAACATCCAATCATGTGGTTTCTGGAATGTGAAAGGAGATACATTTCTGTTTTCTAGGACATCCAGGACACCTCATTTCTGACAAAAGTGAGAAAATTCTACAAACCGTCATGTTTTAAGCTGAAACTGAAATTCCAACTGGATTCTAATAGATGATTGGCAAATGCTGACTCTCCCTCGTTTTTCTTAAAATCTTTTTGATGATCTTTACTTTCCCCTAAATTTTCTACCCGTCTGCCCATAATATTCAAGACCGCAATGTCATTTAAGTTTGCAAACCCCACTTTTATCTTGCTCGTTAATTTTATCTTTTACAGAACCTTATGAAGCTTTGAGATTGTTTTAAATCGATTTAACATTGTAACTCTTTTAATATTCGTGGAAATAGACAACATTGTCTTCAACAAACTGTTTGCTTTTCTTGACATGGGTTTCCAATGATTCGTCGCGAATGATTTTGTGCATCAAGATCAACGTTTTTATCCAACTGATGTGGCTGATGAGAAATGTTTGGCCCTACCCGGATTCCAAAAATGGTTGGAGGAGAGATTCATTATTGACAATAATTTATAATTATTATAAAGCAAAAATAATTGCCATTGAGCCAATAAAATTTGCGTTCTACGTTCCCACCGGCTCAGAGAAAGTCAACATAATCATGTTCATATGCAAATGAATAAGTTCCTACCTAAGTAAATTTGGAGAAAAAGCAAGCTCATCGTACTGAGTTCGCAGATTAACATTGCAATATGTGAATTAAGACGGTTTCTTAACTTCCATTCTGGTAGATACATAAAGAACATTCTTTATCCAAACAAGTCTTTGTTTATGAAAATGCTCTAATGAACGTCATAGACTTACCGCTTCCGATTGTCATTCCCTATAAGTCGTTACCTCAGTACCCAATTTCCACTAACCACGACTACTTTGAAGTACCAAAATCTTTGACACGAAGTAAGGTAACATTACTTGAACTCACCGGCAACAGAAATCTCAAAAAGTAGACAAACCGAAAAAATAAACAGTTTTGACTAAATGGTATTTTATCGAACGGTTCATATAGCAAGTGGATTCGATTATTCTGATAGATATCTATCACCAGTGATTAGTGATTTATCACTGGTGTGGTCCACTTGAGATTCTATCAATTTTATTTCACCGTGCTGAATACAAATGAAGCTGTTTTTAAGGCAGCTAGAATCCAATTACAATTGATACTAGGATTGTAGTTAGTGACACTAAACATACCTAAATTTTTTCGTGTTTTAGCACACGTAGAACATAACTTTTAGTGAACATATATTATTTCATAGCCTAAAACTTTTCATGGTTCCCGCGACGGCGGTACAAAATATCAGTCACCATTATATATTTCCACAATTGATTTAAATTATAATGTAAAATAATTATTGAACCCTTCAATACTCACACCTCGACCTCGCTGTCACGTTGAGTTATTCCTTCAACGTTTTGACAAAAAATCGTTAATAGACATTGATATTGTCAAGAGAGAATGTATCGTGGAATTAATCGAGACTTTAACGCGCTGTTTTAATAGATTCAAGTACTTTACCGTGTTATCACTAACTCATGTCATTCCAATGGCTCAAAATAATATCTTAGGCATCTTATTCATCAAATGTATCATTAATACAAGTGCTGTCCTAAAAATGTTTATAGAATTAAATTCCCCGCAGTATATTTATCATCAATATCAATAAAGGCAAGCACTTTACCATCGTTGAAGAATGAACGAATTCGTCTTGGTTTCTGACGTGGCTGGAAGTACATACCTGAAACAACAATTCATAACTTATTAGCTGTTGCCTCAACTTAAATTTAGTGTATTACTCTTGCAGTTATGATGATAGTACAAGATATTTATATCTAGATTTTTGATAATTTCTTTTTCATACCGTCCTTAAAGCAATGTTAAAATCAATACCCGAAATTATGGCGAAATTGTTGGACATATACCATTTTAATTCGAAATTGTGATATTTGCAGAAGTCCATTATTCTCTGTTACGATATTCCGAGTTTCTTTGAAGTAATCCTCCTCCAAATACAATCAGAAGATGACGTGTCTCCTGAATCAAAATTTCCTCTCTCATTTCACGTTTTTAATCACTTTGAACAATTTTAGTTTCATGTCTGTCCGTATGTCTGTAGATCCTTGTAACAATAATATTCCCTACGTTTTGCTTCCGATTATGATGAAATTTCGAGAGCATATATTTAACCTACCTTGTGATTATTCTCATTCTACCACCTTAGATTACTTAGGAAGTAATCTTCAAGATTAAAAGACACAATATGTTATTTTAGACCCATTTTTATGATTGTTGTTACCCATTATGAGATGTTTTCCTGTTATGTGTAACAATAAACCTTTGTAATCGACCAAGAGAAAACAAATTTTAACCCTCCAAAAAAGTTGTCAGGTTTATGTTTCGTAAAACCTGGGATTTTCTTTCGGAAAATCCAAAAATCGAAGAAAAACAACAAAACCGTACTGCTGGACAAAAATTTATGGCACTTGGGTGTTCAGAGATGGATTTTATTTTCGGTATGAAGAGTTGGGCCCAAACGATTTGGAATGTGAAATCAAAGAACCTAATGGTTTCAAATCGTGTTTTTGAAACTACAAAAAAGGGTGGCTTGATGTGGAAAAACCGTTTTTTGGAAATAGGGTGGAAAAAAGTACCCAATTTCGGTAAACCTTGTTTCTGGGTACCCGTGTAAAGTCTAGAGGGGATCTTGCCGCTTTTAGGTCTCGGAATGCGTCCTTCTTTTGGTGGCCCTACTCAAAAAATACACCCTGTGAGATTCTTCATCAGAATTAATAAATACCCAGAGATAGATTAAGTATGTTCGAATTTGAGCGATTTTCCTCATTAACTTACAATTACTCGCAACGTTTTTTTAGTTTTGATTATTTATGGTTTCTTCCCTTGGAATATAATAAATTACTTGTGATCCGCTCAAATTATACCTGACATCATTAATCATAACTTTTTGAGGTCAAATTGCGATGTCTTCAGTTGTTTAATAAAACATTCAGTGTAGGTTTTGGTCGTCGTTCAGCATTCAACCCATGAAATAAAATAAGGTAGGAACTTCAGAGATTAAATAATATATAGAAGAACTGTCAAAGGAAGAGAAAATAAAATCCTTTGATTCAAATAATCCTGTTTCCGTCCAACATTTTATATCAAATTAATAACGATGTTGATGGCAAGCCGTCATGAATGTGGAGCCGTGGAATACAGTTTTTAATTATTATTGTTTATTTACAATCTGTTCATATCATAAGTTAAAATATCTGAAGATGTATTTCCGGTAGAACCACGGCAACTAACAAATATCAACGAGAGAAGTTCTATCTGATCCGTGTGATAAGTATGGTATCCTTTTATTTCGTTTACTGTTACATCCCTTTAACAAGTTTTTCGGCCCCAGTCAAATCAAAGAGACAATCCGACTCTCGCCTTCCGGAAAAGCTCCAGGATATGACTGCATCACAAGGCCCCTGCTTCCTAACCTTCCTCGTAAAGCCTTAGTACAATTAACTAACATATATAATTCTATGCTTAGGCTGGGCTACTTCCCTACAAAATGGAAGTTTGCACACATTCTAATGATAAAAAAAGGGGAAATCTCGGAGTGAAATAAAGAATTACAGGCCGATCAGCCTGTTATCAATCCTTGCTAAAGTGTTCGAGAGGCTGTTACTGCCGGACCTCTTAAGCTTCCTTGAGCCTCTTCTCCCTAATGAACAATTTGGATTTCGATCGGAGCACTCCTGTCCTCAACAGTTGCATAGGGTCGTTGATGAGATTCTTAACACCTTTGAATCTGAAGAAGTCTGCCTCGGACTCTTTCTCGATACCGAGAAGGCATTCGATCGCGTTTGGCATGCAGGCCTGCTCACCAAGCTTAAAAGTGTTCTGCCAGACACCTATTATAGAATCCTTCAGTCATATCTACAGAATCGGACATATGCCGTCAAGTGTCACTCTACGGTTTCCAAATCCCACGGATTTGAACATTCCCTGCGTGCAAGAAGTACTAAGTGAATGCTACAACAAACTAGCCTACCGCATGAGCCTCCATAGAAATCCTCTAGTCAACTCCATACTGAATGAACCCCGACCACCTAGAAATCGACGACGATTAAAATGAAAATGGCACAGTGATCTATCAACTAGCTAACCAACTTCTCTTAAGTTTCTGTCAGTTACCTTCATTGTTATTATATTTTGCTTATGTTGTTGTTTCTTTATCTTAATCTGTCGCTAATATTATTCTACTCGTATCTAAAAATATTCTTTTTGAATTATGAAATTTGTATTAGCTCACCAATGGGTGAGAAATAATACTGCAAGTGACGAGTGATTTGTATATCTAAATATGTTAGCTCACTTGATAGTGGCTCCCACAAGAAAGTTACTAAATAAAAAAAAAATAAAAAAAAAAAAAAACTGTTACATTTATGTCACTGTTATCCTTCTTGTTACATAAGCAATTTCATTACAAGGACTGAACAATGCCGATTACATAATTTCCCTTCAGCTCCACTCTGAGGACCCAGAATGTCAATTCGTGCGTCCCTTTTCATGAGGTTTGAGTACGACAAAAACAGATGAGCCAATACACGAGAGAGGACCTTTTGTTTTCAACTCGCACATAATAAGACAGGTAACTAGGTGTCCGGAACAGTCGGTTTTACCGTCCGAAACCGGGTGTGAAGAACGGACTTCAGGATCAAAGGCTCATCAACGCCACAAAGGGGATCGAAGGGCCGGGCATCAATCACGAATCCAAATCAAGGAACGTTCATCTGTCATACGAACGCTCTGGTCTGACGGCCCTTTGTGGAAGTGGAATTTCAATATCTGGCCTTTTCGAATCCGAAACGGACCCCGCTACGAACACTCGTCATTCGAGAGAAAAGCCGAGAATCCACGTTTTTTGACAATGAGTACTCCTGTCTTTGTTAATATCAGAGATAAATAAAATAAATATTTGGATATGAGGCTATCAGATGGATTCGGGGGTGAAGTTCTATTGATTTTGATTGGCGAGGCGTATCAAGGACCACGGTACTGCCGCCATCCATATATCACTTGATCAATGTGAGTTAATATTCGTTGTATGTATTGTATATGCTTCAGATGTATCTGAAATAGTTTTGTATCATGAAGAGTTTTTCGGTGTTGGGGTCATCACCTGTTGAAAACCACACTTGACTCCTATTCAAGGCCCGCAGGTAACGGTGACCGTACTTGCCGCTTTTGGTACCTCATTGTTTGTGTGTGAACATATTTAAAGCATTTAATGGACTCCAAATTCCCCAAGCTGCTTTGTGCCGTAGGTTTTTCCCAAGCCCTTTTTCTGGCAAACGGTCAGCCACCTGTAGTCTCCCCCCTAGCACCATGGGGTTTCCCGGGGTAGTTGTAACCCCGTCCCTGATTGGTTTCTACTATCCCCCTCTATCTGATCCCCACGATTCCCCACTCTAAATTTTCTTCACTTCCCCTCCAAACAAAATTTTCTCGTTTTTTGGTTAACAGAATCCGAGGCAGTTCCACTGTGCGGGTTTTGTTATCGCGAATACCTTAATTCACGTACACAGATCATGAGGCTTATTTCTCTTGAGTCGTCTGGATAGGTCGTCAACTAGGAGGAGCTGCATAGCTTCTTTATTGACGTATAGTTGTAGCCGCTTGTGATGGGCTATAGCGTGCATTCTGATTACTTCATTTACTGTTGGTATACAAAGTTGCTCTGTACACCAACAACACACCCAAGTTGTTTTGAACTCGACTGACTTCATATCCACTGGTTTGATCAACGTTAATTTGTTCTGATTGACTTCATTTACATTTTTCATAACCAGTATTCTTGACATGTATCGTTAAAGTTATCAAAGTGACTTCATTTTCATAACTAAGTAGTGGCAAAGCAGCATATTTTGTGATATTGTTGACTACCCGCGAAACCTCAACTTCGGCAGAAGCGCCCTAGAATTTTATTCAACAACACCTTTATTTATTTCATTGATTCACTATATCGACGAATACGAATTGAATGATATATTTCCATACTCGTTCATTGAGCATGTACGCATTGATTTGAAACATAGCCTCCATCAGTTAACTGCATAACCGTTTATATCTTTTTTGGGTTCACCTTAACAGAGTACTATGCTGCCGTATGAAAATGTTTTGTTTATGTTCGGAAGAGTTATTTGTTAGCTATTGCCAGTCCATAAAATTTTAACTGTGTGAAAAATTGTGTGACTAAAGTTATGAGCCCAGCATGATTCCGCTGGGTTGGAACCATACTTGACCGAGAACTTGAAGGAAAGGTAAAAAGAAGACATATACTAGAAGTTGCAATAAGGAGCCTCTCACGGATTATGAAAATACAGTATGCAAGCTTCCATAGAGTTTGTGCGGTCTCCGAATCAAGCAGGCTTGGCGTGAAAGATTGGACAGAAAACTGCAACGGGGAGGTACGATTAGAAGTAAGGCTGAACCATGCATATATTTTTAAAAACGCTTCAAATTTTTTCACTGGGGTTAATTATTCAATTGGCTTGCGTTCATGATCTGAATTTCTACTAAGCTTTGGAGTGTGCGTGTTTCACAGGTCATAGAGCGATTATTGAATTTCAGGAGATATGCATAGAGCACGTGAATCTGTTCTCAACCAAAATATCTATTTGGATTGTTCAGTTGATCATATTTGTGTGCCTCCTGAAATTAAATAATCTCTCTATCACCTGTGAAACACGCACACTCCAAAGCTTAGTATAAATTCAAATCATGAACGCAACCCAATTGAATAATAAACCCCAGCGAAAGAATTTGCAGCGTTTCATGCGTATCAGAATGCTTCAACCCGTGTATCGGTTACAAAGCCTTTTAGGAGTTCACTCCCACATATACCACATTACTACATCACTACATCACTAGGTTACTGCGATGAAAACATAAACAATAATAAACCAAAAAAAAAAAGCAAATGTTGGCACCATAAATCGGGCCGTATATCGGGAATGGTTTGAGCTACGAACCTGAGGAAGGGCTCATTCGATTCCTCATGGAATTTTCTTCAAAAAGAGTCCAAATTTAGGCCGCTTCCACTTTTTTTTAGGTTTTTAGGGATTTTACAAAACTTTGACAACCCTTATAGGACACTTTAAATTAAGTGAGAGTACTGGCTAAAGAATTGGGGCGTTGTGGGACCAATATTGATTTTTCCTGAAAATTCTAGATATTTTGCTCCAGCCGTTTGGGAGAAATCGTGCGTACGGCGGACGGACGGAAAATTTTTTATTGCAGATTCGGATTCTACACCTTTTGAAACGTAAACCATGAAATTTTCAGGGGCGGTTAGAATTTTTTTTCGAAAGCGATTACAATGATTTATTATTGAATAATTAACCAAAATCATCAGTTTTAATAATTTTAATGTATATAGATGATTTGGTTTTGGCAGGGTCCTTAGCTGAAGAAATGAAATGTTTTAAAACAGTGTTATGTAGAAAGTTTGAAATGGGAAACTTTGGTCAACTGAATTCTATACTAGGGATAGGATGATATCCTTTTAAAAATACACTAATTAAATATTAACTGATTTCAAAATGATAGGTGAACCAGCAAGGGATCCTATGGAGTCAAATGTACTACTAAATAAATTGGACTGCCCTTAAACTGTTGAGGAACTGGGGGATATGAAATCTGTGCCGATAGGAAATGGATTGGGATATTAATGTCTCTAGGCCAAAACAACAAGACCTGATTTATGATTCGTCGTTTCGCAATTGGGTCACATTGCAGCAAATCCTCGAGAGACACGTCAGGAGGCGCGAAGAAAGTGGTGGGATACCTTAAATTGGGCGTATTGTCGAGTTTATGAAGTTTACCGCAGACAATGTCTTATAAGCAGATTACGAAGAAGGGCTATCTAATACAGAAGCAGTAATAACTGCACACTGTGTATTAACTGGATCGTTTTGTAATCGATTTGTGATATCCACTTGCGTTGAAACGTTAACATGCAATTTTTGAGTGGACTTTTGATCTGTTCTTGGTCGATTACAAAGGTTTATTATTGAAAACAATAAACCCAAAAGCGCGCATGCTGGTTTCATACATGTTGGAAAGGTTGTGAGAAATCTGGCACCAGATGATTTCTATTCAGCCTTGTGTTACTCACATTATGAAAACCATTTTTTACGTAATTCATTATGGTGGACACCTTTTCAAGGGCATTGTTAGTGGACTATAATGCAGAGTCGCCAGGAAACGGGGAACCCGCTCTCGGTGCAGATGACTCAACAAATTCCACGGTCGACCCTTCCAGGCTAGAAAGCTCGTGGGGATTGAAAACAGGAGGAGCGACACCCACGGAAGACAAGGCCTGGATATCCACTGTTCTCTATCTGCTAAGGCGAGAGGATGAGGGCTGTTTTACATACAAGTACTGTCAGCCCTGATACAGCCATCATTCCAAACGCCCAAAATAGACTGATGCTCCTGACAAAAGCCAAACTACGAATTATGACTATGACTCTTGCATTGATTACCTAATTCAACGCTAGATTTTTCCGCATAAAATCTAATTTATCCTGCATAAAGCGCAAGTTCTAATATTCAGAAGGTAACGCAAAGAGATGGAAATTACGATAACAGAGCATTATTACGAACGCCAAAAACAATGAATCGAATGAATCAACGTCGCTATGGCACACAATGGGGCGAATGACCCGATTTCGCAGTCATCTCACTTTCAGACCTTCAAACCTTTTCTTTCGAGACGTAGTAATGTTTTCGTTGTTTTTCTTCTTTTTCTTTCGGCTTCCATGTTTTTGAATGTATTGAATAGATCGGAATGCAGCCCAAAAAATACATTTTCACGGATGGTAGTTGAAGCAGCGGACCGAAACGTGAAACAAATAAAAATTATAACTACCACGTTGAATGATTTTTTCATTTTTGGACTGAATCCTGACCTAGTCAACGTATTAACGGCAAATAACCATTCAACTACACCTCCATGTTTGAATATGATGAACCCAAATCAAAAGTCAGATAGTCACCAGGGAATCAAAAGTTATTGAAATCTGCGTCATTTGGGCATCTGGCATGAGTTTCTTCTTAAGTTCGCGGAGTGTTCGGATGCGTTTTCCCCGTTCCATTCGGTATGTTTATCACCATTTTTCCCCTTTCAGCAGAAACCGACGAAAAATAAAGCGTTTTGATATTATTGTCAAGTTATTTCGTGAAAAAAGGAATTTTTGGCCGATTTTTGCTCAGAAAGGTCATTTTTGAGAGAATTCAAAAAAGTACTAGAAAACGGGTTACACCATCTTCCTTGTGGATTCAGGATTCCTTGCGGTGTTAGAGAAAGGATGTAACAGGTTATCCATCGGTCTGAAAATATTGATTTTTCAGCTGATGCCGGGGTATTAAACCCACTTGTCGTACCAGTCATTATGTGGAATCAGCATTTCAACACGGGTGTAGGACTGCAGGAACAGTTTTCTTCTATTCTCTCCAGTTGTTGTTGAAGAGGATGGTTGATTATCCTTGAACTCTGTTTGTTGTGGAACGCTTGAATGAGCATTTGGAACTCCTACCTATGTAGAAATCGAGCTCATCCTCCTGCAAATTTTATTGATGAAAGCCTCAAAGAGACGTATTTGAGAAGTCCTGAGCAGCAGAGTCGTTTCGTACAAAATACTCCACATCTTTAGCACCCAATGACTCTATTGTTAGCTGGTGTCGCGACACCGCGACATGTCGTAAAAAACGGTTTCCTTCTTTTGAGATCTCTATGAAGGGAAGAAAATCTTTATTACAGCCAGTGTAGCAAAAATCCAGTATATCAACCGATCTTTCAATGGACTACCCCCATGAAGGTATTATAGGTACGAAACATACGTAATCCCAAGCGGCGTTTTCTGGAAGCATTTACCAGCCCATACCATTACGTAATATTCCACGCAAGCAGCGCCGCGCCGAGTGCGAACATACTACCAGTGAAAAAAGAGCAAGATGATAGTCATTTTGCGGTTCATGACAGTGCACTTTAAATCCATAAGATTGCCTTATGTCAATAGGGCCTTCCAGCGGCCACAACGTTCATTACATAATAATATTTCCCATCAGCCAACATTTTGGTTTTTTAGTCTATCCGGGGAATGAGGAAGGCTCATTTTCAAAAATGAGAATTTATAATTGAAGAGCAACCATTTTTTATAAACCCCTCCGCCCATAAACTTTTTCCCTTAAGGTTTCAAGGAGCATCGATTCGAACTCTGCAAAATCCGTTCGACATATGGACCATAGAAGACCATAGGATGCATGCAAAAAACCCACTCTTTTACACGTTGGCTCAACTTGAGGTCTAATTGATCCTCATTCCTAGCAAGCTAGATGGAAAAAAACTGACCAAAGAACGGCAAGAACTAATTTTTTCGGAGTTTTCACTGACATTGTGTATTGTCATTTCATAGTAGTGTTGGACGAAAAATCTACTGGGGTAGGTTTCAGATCCATAGCAATTCACCAACGGCAAATAATTGTAATTTCTGAACTTAAGAGTGGCCCCTTAAGCCCCACAATAACACGATCAATCAAGCATTATTCGAAAATGATAAACTATTTGCTAGAATTAGCAAAGTTCTATACCTTTCAAATTTCAATCTCCTGTCAGCCGTTGGCGCAGAGCCGGTTGTGTTCTCTGCTTATACTCAAACTGCATATTCTTGTAACACTGATAAATTCCAATGAATTCTTGAGTGTATGTCTATTGTTGCATTTGTGTATGTATATATGCAAGTGTGTTCTAATGTAATTTTTGGGAATTTAATACCAAATAGCCAGACAGATCCCTGTGAGTGTAACTGTGACCCCAGCGACGGTGGCCATTGAGCATTGGGAAACTTGAAAATTGGAGAAATATGCAAGTTACAACCTGCAGGATTTGCTGAAATATGAGACATTGGGCAATTATTTTTCCTCGTTAATAATGCCAGTAGGCATTTGTGGATGCAAATTGTAAATTCATAGCCCATGAAATACATCTGCAAATTTTCATCGGGCTGGACTCCTAATCACCTCATCGTATGATGGGAGTTTAACCTGTCTAATCATCCAACGTAAGACGAACAAGGCATGGACTAAACTGATTTCTGCCGAGCTTCTTGATTAATTAAGAAGTAATAATTTGACGCTACGAATCATAACCTATGATGACTCGCATAACATACTACCCTATACGGGGGACAAACAAATTCTACAGTTAGAAGTCAAATTAGTGGGTCCCACTCAGTTATTACGCTGCAGTTCCCGATTTTCTTCATTTCATGAAGGTCGGTGTAACAGGCAACGTAATTCGACACAGCGGGGCCTCGTACTAACCGATGTTAAAAGCGGACGGGCTATCATTTTGTGCTAATTGGAAGACATCGACCGTCAGGCACCAGATGGAAGCTGCCCACATCTCATTTTCATTTTCCGGCCAGGAAATATTTTCCCTAGAAAGAAAATTACCGTTTCCCCATCAAAAAATGAGCCAATCAATTCCGCTCCTCTTTTACTCAACTTCCACCTCCTTTTTGGGGCCTCGTTTCAGGAAAATTATTCACTCAACGTCTCAGAGCGATGTCAGAGAATATTGATTAACCGTATCGGGCCGTCTGAAATTTGCCTCGTGAACTCACGCAGAGGAGAATAGCCAATCTAGATGGGGAAAAAGCTGCTATTTGTTACACAGAGTGTCATATATTATTTATTAACTGTTGGCAACACTGGCCACTTTATGTATTGTGACGTCAACCTATAAAATACAGTTCAGTTCAGTTTCGCTTAATGGCTACGCTTTTATTGAGATTTCCTTTTTATCCATTTTTATCCTTCTTATTAATCATTAATTTACCCCAGTTGGCGACGAGGAGAACTTTCTTTTACACGTTTTACTTTAACGGAAGGCCCGTGATAATTTTTTTTTTTTTTTCGTCCCTCCCGTGAAAATGGAACAACCAGTAGAGATGTTCGATATTTCTGTACCGGTGACAAAATCACCGATATGATATCGATATGAGGACTTGTCACCGAAATCATTTCGGCGACTTTCTCACCGTCCGATATTTCAGTGACTTTGTCACCGGTCCAGAAATATCGTGTGACAGGCCCAACCCTAGAGATGTTCGATATTTCTGTAACGGTGACAAAATCACCGATATGATACCGATATGACTTGTCACCGAAATCATTTCGGCGACTTTCTCACCTTCCGATATTTCGGCGGTACAGATACATCGTGAGCCCGGCTTCGCTTCCACAGCTTCGAGCTCCGAGTTCCCAGTGTGTTCCCGTTGCGTAGTCACTCGACTACCGCCTACATTTCTACATCTGTGTGATTTTTATCACCAAAGAAATATTTTGTGATGTAACAGTAGAAATATTTGTGTTGTTTTTTGTTGTTTTGTTGTATTTAATGACAAAGAATTTGTGTTATCATTCGATATGAATTTATGTTAATTAGTTCATGAAGTGACTTACCATTCATAAGTTCCTTAAAACTTGTCGTTTTCATGTAATAAAATTAATTTTTAAAGCGATGAATGTGTTTTTCAATTTTCTCTCACTCTTATTCAGAAGTTTAAAATTTAGTAAAACATTTGTTTACATACACAAGAATAAAAACAGATTATTATTATTTTAACTGTAAAGCAATTCCTCTTTAATCATAAACATTTATGTTCAACTTCTCTTTTTATGCTTCTTTCTTTGAAAAAACTGTGACAGCGCCACCTTTCATTCATTTCCACTCTCTGTCACCGATATGCCAGTCACCGATATTTCCTTGTCACTGGAACCGAAGTCACCGATATTTGTAAGTCACTGGATCGCACATCTCTAACGTCAGTGAGAAATGACTCTACCCTTTTCAAAAATTCGTTTAATTTACTAAAGTACCCTTCTTTATATCAACAAATTCAAAAACCTCGTTTTCCTGTCATATTTAATTAAGTAACTTGTTTGTTGTAAATAATACTTGCTTGACACCAATGACCACAAAAGATTGAATGTGTATGAGCAAGACATAAAAAAATCACATTCACATTCGCGTTGAGGTTCTTTTCTGTCATCGTTTTTTCTTTTTTTTTTTTACAAGTCACATGGGATTTTCAGCTGATCACTGTGTCTCCATACTTTGTAATTGACTTCCAGGTGTCCCTAAGACTCCGTTAAAAATACATTGTGGGAACGATGTCAAAAAGACGTTGATGAGCGATTTTATAAGACGTAGGAATGATTGTACATCCGGAACCAGCTTAAAACTTCCTAAAAGTAGTGGTTCAAATAATTTTTGTAACCTGAATTGACTCCTCTCCTGGACGTGCGAAGTGAGTTTCGGTTCGATTACCCGCCGTTTTTCAGAATGAAATTCGTTATCGACTCAATTTCCTTCTCTGTTCATCATTTTCTCCCTCCTCGCTTTATAGTGTTGATCTCGAAGAAATGAATTATTCACCGGTTACTCAAAGGTCAACAGGCCTTTCACGTAGGTACTCGTAGGACCCCTTGCCGGTTCTGGCTACCACAAACTCAAGTTTTTCCAGGAGTTTCCCATGTTTAGTGTGAATTTATACGTCGCAATATGGAACACCAGAGTTATTCTGCTCGGATGATTAATTTACAGACATAACAGAACATCATTCCACTTAGATTATAATTCACTGTAACTTTCAATTCAAGGAACCATTGAACTTGAGGTGATTTGGAGCATGGCTTTATGAATGAGTTTATTCAAATATTACGTCTCTCAAAGAACAAAATACTACGAATACTGACTTGAACATGTTGGAGAGGTACAGTCAATAACACCATTTATTCGCTAATGAACTTATCAATCAACCTTTGAGCCACTAATGTGTAATTACATTGGAAAGTTCGAGTGAAGTAACGTTTAGATTCTTACCTACAGACAAACTACTAGTTTCTCTTCCAACTCACTACAAATTCTTGTATAATTCTGGAAAATGAAACTATCTGCTAAACATAATACTCATACAGGAAAAACGTGGAAGGCCACGGAAAAGTTAATGATTTTATCCTTTATAGTGGTTGGTCTCGGACCATCTGTTTCTGGGGAGTATTGTTCCACTCATGGGTTCTGGTACGTCAGCAGCAGTGTCACCTCGAAGCGGCTACAAAGACGCATGTCCACCCCACGCCATTATCCCCCTCAACCTAGTCAAAAATGTTCCTTATTTGAATATTAAGTTGGCTAGTGACAGAAGATTGGATTACAATGTTTGTCAATGGACAAAATATAGGTATCTCGCTGGGCTCTTCACGGAAAGCACACCCGACCAGGCAAATGGAGAAGCGAGCAGGACCCAATGCGCTGAGTAGGTATTTCCCAACCACCCAGACAATGGCCTGTTCCAAACAAGGTAGTTCCATTGATGCTTGACCAGAATAGTTCTGAGCAAGTCCTTACCAGCTACCAGTTGGAGTGAGAATTTTCGGGGTGGCAGAACCATTGACGCGTATAACCTACCTCAGCAACTCCTCTAAGCATGAACGTCAAGTCAACCGGTCGACTCTGCTTCCGTTTTTTGAAGCATAAATACTGTAGTTGTAGCACTGGATACTCTCAAATCTTTCGTAAAAATCATCGGAAGAATATCTAGTTCATCGGAGCAGCTCAAACACTAATCAAAAACCACGACAGTTGACTGAGAAAATCGTGAATGAGGCAGCTTATGAATGAGGTTATCCATAACAAGCTACTCCTGTTTAGGTTGAGACTGATAGGGGCAGGTTCTGAGCAAGTCCCCCGGAGATTTGGTGCGCAAAACACGTTCCACCAAAAAAGTCACGAGATTGATCCCCTCTAGAGACATGCGCATTCGTTAATAACCAGACCCGAACAACTGGTTGGAAAATAACTTGCCATTGTATTCTTTGGTCGAGACAAAGAAATTTGATCTGAGAAGATGATCTGTACGATTGACCAATCACAATTGGGGAGTGCAAGAAGTCAAGGATCGGCCTTATTTCTGTGGTGGTTTCTTGTCATTAGATGGAGTCGGATTTTTGTTGTTTTTGTTTTCGTTATCAGTCTGTTGTTTTCGGTCCAACACGGAACAATCTGCTGTCAGTTCAGTATTCCACTTCTTCAGTATTTTTGAAGTTTCATTTGAAAACTTTGTTAATGAGCATTGTACGACATCTATTTTTGAAATGAGATGTTTACCCAAATTTACCCCATTTGTATTTGGTTGAAATTTTAGGAGAGTAGCACTGGAGTTATATGTAAATACATGACATTTTTACCACAAATAGCTCTCCGTAGGTCTTATCGGGTTCGAGCAAAAATTTTGAATAAACCGCAAATAAGAAGACGACGAGATTCTCCCCAGAGTGGCTGGGAAAGGAGCTTTGTTTGAGCTCAAGACACATCGGCAGTCGGAATTGGAATTCGCGGATTGGATGAGGGTGCGTACGTGGACGTTGGAATTCGTAAGTGAAGGGTAAAGTGAGGGTGTGTTGGTATGGAGGGGGGGGGGGGGGGTACCTACACAGGGTTAATTTACCGTGACATGCGCTTGTTGAATAAAATTTATGTCGTCGTATAAGAATCGATCGGTTGAAACGGCGGGACGAAGTAAGCAACATCAAAGAGGTTTTTTTTTATGGAAGGGAATAAAGTAGGTTGGTAGGCTGAGTTGAGGGAGGAGCAGGTGGTGCCCTAAAACTCCCCTTGTTCCACGTATAGCTTCCACAGTCCTCATTCTCCCGAAGCTATAAGCTATTCTTCCGTGAAACCCCACGCCCGAGGCAATTCTCTCCCATTCCCCTGGAAAGCTATCTTCCCTTTTCCGAGGCTTCGGCTGAAGGCCACTACATATTCCCTAAAACAGTGCTCGGTTTAGGGTTCGAAGGGTAACGCAAGACTATTGGGATTCGGTCGAGTGTGCGTGCCGAGGACGTGTATATCGGTCCTACATACACACAACGGTGGGAGTCGTCGTTTATTCCGACGGGACGGGGTGAAAAAGTTTTTTTCCCGCAGAGTCGGCACAACGTGACGGATTCGTACGCGATTCGCATTCTAAGCGAGGGAACCCAAACTCCGAGTGTCCTTTGTGAAGATCCTTCACCTGATCTTCATTGACAACACTTCGATTCTATCTCCCCTAACCCCATCTCAACGTCCCGTTTCACCGCTCAAAGCCGATTGAAACTTCATATTTACGTGTGGATTTTCTCTTACTTCATTGCCTTTATTCCTGTTTTTAGTACAACGGGACTCGTTTTGTTGCACATCAAACTCCTTCCAAGTTGGCTGTACATAGCTTACAAGGTTACACTTACAGTGATGGGTTTGAGTTTTGGGCGTAAACCTTTTCTATCTATTCTACTCCCCAAAATAATGAATATTTCCCCCAGCTTTCTTCAGAACGGAGCGCAGGAACCCTCAAAATAAAATAAAAATGTATTTCAATATGGGGTTTATGAAGGTCCTATTCACAAGCTTCGTAAAATGCTACCAGAACGTTATGCTACACTCTTGCAGCCCTACATATCCAGCAGATATTTTTGTATAAAACAGGATGGTGCCTTTTCAGAGCCAAAAAAGAAGGAAGCTGGAGTCCTGCAGGGCAGCGTACAGGGCCCACTATTGTACCTATTGTAATACCCTCCCTACGTTTGCGGATGATACTGCAATTATAGCGACTGGGGAAACAAACATTGAATCAGTTACCAAGTTAAATCGTTCTATCTCCCGCATTCATGACTGGACAGTGAGTTGGAGAGTCAGAATGAATGAGACAAAGTCAGTGTGCACATGGACACGTCGATTTCACTAATAAAAGAACCAACTAGATGCCAGCCTTTCTCCATAACAAGGCGATACCATATGGTAACGAAGCGAAATACCCTGGAATGACACTGAATGCCAAACTAAGGTGGAAGTCCCACGTCAAGAAAAAAAAACTGAGCTTGTGGTCAAATTCAGAAAAAGTACTGGCTGATGAGCTGACGGTCAAAACTGTCAGTCCACAATAAGTTGATACTGTACAAGCAAGTCCTATAGCCTGTCTGGACTCATGGTGCGCAACTGTGGGGGTGCACAGCCCAAAGCAACTGGCCCTGAACATTATTCACCGCTTTCAGAAGAAAAATTCGACCCTTATTCAATATTTAGGCTGGTAGAACCTAAAAAACCTTTGAGCGCAAAACTTAACCCCTGTATTGTCTTCTAGGGTGATTTAAACACCCTACATTTATATACATATTGTGTATAGGTGAAAGATTAATTTGTATACCTCTAAGCTCGATTTTGAAGTCAATATCAGGTTTCTTAACGACTTACAAGTTGTGTTCCCAACGCCAGTATAAACACACATGCAAATCACTTCTACTTCGATCATCGTTTTTTATCCGCTCCTTCTTCGAAAATGCCGAGAATATTTAACTTTATTGAACCTTTCTTGCCCCCCCCCCCCCTCTCCCACTATGCAGAACATATCAAAAGACCCGATTCAATATATAGTCCCAACAGAACCCACATTACTTCCCGCTTGTATCGAAGTTATAAGAGAGATACGGGAGGCGCATCGAGGCGTCCCTAATAATCCAGACTTTAATCTGCAGCCAGCCCCCTTTCCCCGAGAGCCACCGTCTGTCTTTTTCAGTTTATTTTTCCCCAGACGTTGTTCATCTCGTATCGGAGAGAACCAATATTTCCCTTATTATCGAGGAAGGCGGGTTAGGGGATATTGAAATTTATCGGCATCCGTCTTCTTTTTTTTTCTTGTTTTACTGTAATTTCTTTCCCGGAAGCCCGTCAAGATGATATCGTAGTACCGGTAGGTACGCGAGACTCCCAAAATATTTATTAAGCGAGAGAGGAGGCGAAGGAATGTAAATATTCGGAGAGCGAGTCTCCAACTCATTTGACTCTCTTCTCATTAAAGTTAGGGAAGTTTGAAAGATGTAGAAAAATACCCCAACTGTTCAAAATTTAATACTGGCTTCAAAGAAAAGTTCGGAAGTACACGGAATAGTCTTACACTATTAAAAATCCATGAAGGATAATATCCCCTACTCGAAGTAAACATTTTTCAGGAGAAACTAGTTCAAAAACATGGCAAAACGTCACCAACCGCCCTTTTCTCTCTCATCCTATGATATAATGTTCTCAAGATTTGACTTTTTGAGGGTTCGTTCAAGAAAACGACGCTTAAGGGTATAAAAACTCACATTCCCCCACTGGAAAACAGTTTTTTTCAGTTATTGACCACACATTTGGATTCAGTGCTACAACTCCTACATTTTTGGTGCATTTCCATTATTAAAAATTCACTTCTAAGAACCTTAATTATAGTTAAAACATTCCACGTTTGAAAAAAAATAAGCCTTTTCTGAATGAACTGTTTTTCTATTTCCAAAAATCCTGGTGGAAGCTGTGAAATCTCAAGAAAACATGCAAATTTGATCAGCTTTTCAATGGTACGGGCAACTTTTTGATTCCGTATCAGTGTCACGGAGGAATCCCATTTTGAAGGGTTAAAAATGCAGAGGTTGGAGTCCAATAAGGTTTGATAATAGCTTTCGTTTCGTCCAAAGGGACTAATAACGGCTAGTGTTCATGGAGCCATATTTAGGACGAAGCCACCAAACTGTGCAGGGTACCTAGAACTATGGAGATCAGTCATTAGGCTATTGTGGCTAATTTTGTTCCTAATTCATCTAACGTGCTGAGATATAAATTAATCTTTTTTTATGGTATCAAGATTAGACAAGAAGAGAGGTGGAAGCTCGGGCTAGCCTGCCTAACCATCACCGGAGCAATGCACAGCACACCCACGGCAACTATGGAAATTCTACTGGGCTTGCCTCCAGTGGATGTTTTCATAAAAGGAGAGGCTATGATGGCCTCCCTGAGGGTGAAATGGAATGGCTCTTGGCGGAAGGCTTCCCACCGAGGCCACACCAACATCTTGGAAATGGTAAAAGAACCACTGCTTGGTATGGTGACCGATACCATGCCCCAAACCTTCTCCCAACCCCATCTCTACACGTCGCCAATAACAAGAGATGGGCAATGGGAGAACAAATGCTGCTCCAATGACATCATCTGGTTCACAGATGGGTCTAAAATGGAAGCAGGAACAGGTGCGGGAGTACTATGGGCTAAACCCAGGTGGAACGTTTCAATTCCACTAGGGGAACACACCTCTGGATTCCAAGCAGAAATAGTGGCAATCGAGGCAGCAGCTGCTGAGAGCCTTAGGAGGGGATTCAAAAAAGCCCACGTCCGCATCCTCTCAGACAGCCAAGCCTCTATAAAAGCATTAATGGCACCAACCATCTCTTCACGAGTGGTCTGGGGCTGCATGCAAACCCTAAATAACCTCGCCAAACACAACCGGGTTCGCCTGAAACGGGTGCCAGGGAATAAAGGAATACCTGGTAACGAGAAGGCTGACGAGCTAGCAAATAAGGGGCTCCCGAACCCTATTTGTAGGCCCTGAGCTGGCAGTCGGTATACCAAAACCGCCTTCAGAGGGACCATAAATTTGTGGGTCAACCAACAAACCACATGTAGATGGCTCAATATCGAAGGAACTTATGGTGGCGGAACCCAACATAAAAATTACTGATTGGCTACGAGGCAAAAACCGTAGGGAACTAAAAATAATGATCGGCCTCATAACCGGCTTTGTACCCCTAAGGTTCCACCTACACCGTATTGGGGTCCCACAAAATACAACCCTGTGCAGGCTATGTGAGGAGACTGACGAAACAGCATCCCACATAATATTTGAGTGCCCAGCACTCGAATCTCGTAGATTTGAACTCTTTGGGACACAAACCCCAATGAGGTCCAATCAGAGCGAACAACTTATCAAGGGCCTCAAACCCCTCACCAAGGGGCTGAACCTCTTTGATTAAAAGCAAAACTCCCAGGAAAGTACAATAAGCCAACAGGCTTCCGTGCTGGGGGCTCCCTAACCCCCACCCTGAGAGTTTTAGTAATCATCTACATCTACATCTACATCGAGGCGCCGAGTCCAGATATTGATTACGTCTCATATACAGGGTGTCCCAACTATAGGGCCAATTAAGGAATTACAGCCAAACGGTGCGAGCTATCGAAAAATTGAACCGGACCTTTTCTATAGTATTTTCACTGTGCTTGAAGGTAGTTGAACCCGTTTTTCATTTACCGATGTTTTATTGCCTCATTCTCTAGCTGCACGGAAGGAAGTGATCAACCAATTCGCCAATCGATGGATCGGCAAGCATGGCCTGCTCAATTGCCCAGCGCGATTTCCCGATCTCACCCCACTGGATTTTTTCCTTTGGGGTTATCTCAAAGATGAAATGTACGCCAGGCAACCCACTACACCAGAGGCATTAAAAGGTGATCTGGTTCAAGCTAGCTTAGCTATTCCACCAGATGTGATACGAAGAACAACTTCTTCGGTGAGAGATCGACTCGCAATCTGTTTACAGAAACAAGGAGTTCTATTTTGAACGTAGGTAATTTTGGTAGAATAAAAAGTGCCAATAAAACTTCTAGTAAAATTTGTATGTGTGCTACTTATTTACGACCACTTGATGCAAGAATTGAAATGTCAATTCTCTGATAATGATTGTTGATGATGGAAACTGGCTTCTGTTGATAGAAAATTTGATGCTAATTTCAAAAATGTGGTCATAATCTAAAATATATTGAAGATAATTGGAGAAAAGCGCATTTTTCTAAAAGAATTCGTCGATTTTTGTCGTTAGCAAAAAGTGAAATAACTCTGAAACGAAGTTCCTAAAAAAATGTTTAACGATGCATTTTCTCTTCCAAATCCAACGGCAAATCGAAAACTGAAATTAAAAAGGGGGGGTCAAGAGGTAAGCTCAAGTTTCAATTGAAGATTTGAGGCACTAAAATATCGATAAATGAAAAACGGGTTCCACCACTTTCAAGCTGAGTGAAAATACTATAGAACAGGTCCGGTTTTTTTGATAGCTCGCACCGTATGGCTGTAATTTCTTAATGGGCCAATATAGATTGGACCTGTGTACTATAATACGAGTATAGATATAATAATCTTTGTAAGAATTCACAGCGTTTTTTCTTGATGGATTACAAACTTCATCAACGGCAGCAGAAAGTGTATTTTTGTAGCTTTTGTGGCAATCTCTTGCCCTTAATGAAAAGTATTCCGCCAGGGTCGAATAGAGCCGCAAATGTGACCCCTTAGAGCTGAGGCTAATAGCCGGGGTTCCCTCAACGCTTCACTAATTCGTTGTTGAATAGCAGCTGATGGTGACTGTGGTCGGAGCCACCTCGTAGGCTCATCAACTCTGTCGGATTTGGGAGTCAATTTATTGCTTTTCGCTCAGCTCGCCTGTCCGCAATTACATGCACCTCCCGCTCGGGTTTTAATTACAGCTGTCCCCGCCTCCCTTCCTCCTCGTCTATCGCTCAGTCGGGGTCTATCTTCTCTCTCATTCTCTCGAGCTACATGTCGGGTGCTGTGACCCGTTTTAGTTGCATCTTCCACCACCTTCGCTCGGTCAACTGCGAACCCCATCGGTGGAGTTGTTTCTCTCCTGTTCTCATTGTTTGTAGCCCGAGGTTACGTAAGCGGACGTGCAGTTGAGAATAGTTAACAATTGCCATCTTCCTTCCTTTGGAAAAAGGCGACGGTGAGCGTTTTCGCTTGGAGTAAAACTTGACCATTAACGATAGAGCGTACAAACCAGCCTCACACCAGTACTTCAAGTACTTGCAGACGGGCACAAGTTTTCCTGTCATTCAAGGTTTTTACGTACCCGTAGCAGAACTTTCGATCCTACCAATCGAAAGCTGAGTTCATTTCAAGTTATTGCAACAAAAAAGAAAAACATAAAAATTCCCATTTTTGCCAAAGTTATTGAATACCAAAATTCGGCAGAATTTCGCTCGTGTTCCCCTCCGCTTAGCTCAAGAAATTGAATTTTTCTCAAGTCTCTCGTTCAAACTCGTGCATGTAGATCGTTTTCCCGCTAAGATTCGTTATTGTAAAGGTTATTTTCAAAATTGCCAAATCCAGGGAAATGTGCTGGCTAATGGGGAGACGGTCGAAGCTGTCGATCCAGAACAAGCTAACATACAGGGTGTCCCAGGAGTTATGCACAATCCTACTCCTACGTGTTACACAACTCACTTCCGAACGAAAATGCCTCTTAGCAATTTTTTGCCAGAGGCCTCGTTTCCGAGTATTTTGCGATTTAAGATTTTTTTCGTGTTCTCGATCTTATGACATTAAAACCGTCATAACTCCCTCAATTTAGGAGATAGCTCAAATTTGATGACATCGTTGGAAAGAGCGTTAAATTTTCTATATATTTTATGTCAGAACACTTTGTTTCATTTCATTGAAGATGTGCGATTGCTGATATGCGGGTCAATGCATATCCTTGCCCCTGACCAAGGAAAAGCCTCCTCCGTAGCTTTCCCAATTATCAAACATTAGGTCTTTTTTAGTGATACAGGGTGTCCCAGGACTTACGCACGATCCGACTCCTACGTGTTGTACAACTCATTTCCGACTGCGATGAGTCGCATTCATCTTCAAGAACGTTGGAACCTCAATTTTAACAGAAAACACACGTTTTTCTGCATTTAAACTCCATTTCCTTAACTAAAAATATTTGCAAACACCAAAACGACTACACCGTTGGAAAGCTGACATTTCGGCGCACGTTTTATGAGGCCTGCACAGTTCTGCGTCAAGCATTCATGGGGTTTCCAGGCGAGATGAAAAACAGGCGATTTCCAGATTTTGGCAAAACTGCCATTTCGCGCAGCAATCGCAAATCTTCAATGCAATCAAAAAAAGTTTTCTGAAATCAAATAGATAGAAAATTTAACGCTCTTTCTAACGGTTTCATCAAATTTGAGCTATCTCCGAAATTGAGGGAGTTATGACAGTTTTAATGACATAAGATCTAAAACAAGAAAAAAAATCTTAAATCGCGAATAGCTCAGAAACGAGGCCTCTCGCAAAAAATTGCTAGGAGGCATTTTTGGTCGGAAATGAGTTGTAGAACACGTAGGAGTCGGATTGTGCATAATTCCCGGGACACCCTGTATAACATTGTTACTAAGTTATCACTTGGTACAATCAAATTTCAAAAAAAAAACTCCCTTGTTTGGAAAATTAATTGTTTTTGCGAAGGCTGAACTTTTAAGAGGTGTAGACTTTTTTTTTTTTTTTTAAATTTAATACCATTTTTCATCGATTCCCGTAAGTCTGAGATCCTAGGCTAGTTCCTAGAGCATTTCGCTAGACGTAAAGTTCTTAAAAGACACTCGCGGAGAAGTGCGCTGTATAACGTGCTCCTTATGGGCACACGTTGATTGTGCTGGGGCAGAGCGCTCATTGCACAAATGCGATTAAATCAAGTAATGAATAAGTTTCCTGTTTTTCTTTCTTGTCTTTCATACATTTAAATAAATATTTTTGCTAATTTAAAGGCTGTTTTCCCTGCTTTTCCCCAATTTTCAAGGTGCGCCCGTATTTCCACCAATTTTGGTTGAGGTCATTTTTCGAAGTTTTTCAGAAATCGTAATTTTGAGTTCCAAAAGTTAATTTTAATGTTCGTTTAGCCTTTCAACATTAAGTCAACTTCATATAGTTTTGATAAAAGAGCGAATGTTGTCGATTTTTCCAGAAAAAAGTATTTTATATCCAAAAACAAAAGAGGAGGTCCCAATTTGCTCCTTTTCATCTATAGTTGAACGGGAAATCTAGGTTCACATTTTGCTGAGAATAACCCATACGTATAGGTCACGTTAGGTCACAATAAGGGTTTTTTTTTGTGGAGGATCAAAAAGTTTTGATAACTAACGCACACCATCAGTCGCACAAGTTTGTTGTAAATTTTACGGAAGCACTATCCTGTCAAGTTCAGTTACGACGTCGAAAATGTCGGAAGTGGTTGACAGGAGAAGGAAAAAACAAACAATACACCATCTGTTGCTGGAGCAGATTATTAATGGGAACGAAAATCTAGCCGCAAGTAATAATTCATATCGGCGAGTTTTAATTAAACTTTTCTGAAAAGTTGCCGGCGCGAGGGCGGGACAAGAGGTGAACAATGGTGACAATTTATGATGGCAGGAGCTGCCGAACAATTAATGGAAAATCAAGCCTTACGAATTGTTTTAAATATTCCGGAACTTTGGTTCCCCGGTGATTTTTTTGTTTTGTTTCAAATTGAATCCCCTGGAGAGTTTTTTGCGTTAGCCTCACCCCGAATCATTCGGGGAATTTGAATTGGAAATAGTTGAATTCACTAATGAGTTCAGCGATTTTCAGGTGTATTCGTTCCTTCGATCGATCGTTATAATTTAATTAAGTTTCAATAATACATATAATCGGTTTGTTGATTTTAACACTTCAATAAAAGATATTTGTTTGAGTGGAACAAAATGAATGAGTTATTCTGAATAATTGAGAGTTATCCATTTTCTTAGGGTTCCTAAAGAAAGAAAGAAAGATAGTAATCATATTGGTTAGGAATTCATTCATTCACACCGGACGTCTCTATGTACATACTTATAAACAATCATTGTAAACGCATTATTATAAACGTGTTATGATTAAATATTAATATTTTTAACAACCAGACCAAATTCCTTACGAAGAAAAGCATGAAATCAGTGTGAGAATTTTAGTAGGTATGAACAGCATATCCAATAAGTAATGAGAATGGATCGGTCATCAACCCCTCTCCCCTCATCTATCTTCTTTTACTTCATATTCAGAATTACGAAGGTTTATCGGACAAGAGGAATTCCAGTTCAAATTCCTCGAAAGATTCGGTTGAGGCTCTCGCAAAAATCACCGCCGGGTATTGAATTTGAAACAAAACCAAAAAACGCTGCAAATTCTTTCACTGGGGTTTATTATTCAATTGAAATTTCTACTAAGCTTTGAGAATGCTTGTTTCACAGAATAGAGCGATTATTGAATTTCAGGAGATATGCTTGGAGCACGTAAATCTGTTCTCAATAAAAAATACCTAATTGAGTTGATCATATTTGTGTGCCTCGAAATTCAATAATCGTCATCAAAACACCAGACTCTCCCAAATCATCATCCGATAATAATAAACCCCAGTGAAAGAATTCTTTTACTGAACCTCAATATTAAAAACAGAATTACAAGTAAGGTTTATCGGAACAAGAGGAATTCCAGTTCAAATTCCTCGAAAGATTCGGTTGAGGCTCTCGCAAAAATCACCGCCGGGCATTGAATTTGAAACAAAACCAAAAAATTCGTCAGAGAACCAAAGTTCCGGAGCCCAAAATCCATCAAGGTATTCAAATTCACCATTCTCTCTACATCATACAAAACGTGGACTTTTAAGTCAGCTATCAGTTTTAGGGTGCTATCCTCGTTCGCGGTCATCACTGTTCGATCTCCAGGGAGTTGATGACCAAGCTAGCCATCCTTGTGACCTGATCTCTAATAATTTACGTACTTGACTTTACTAGACCTATCCTCATATTTTGCAGTATAAGGAGTGACAATGGTACACCAACTCAACTCTTAGTGGGAGATATAAGTCGTCATTCAATAACGATACAACAGTCAACCATTGGGATGAATACATCTTTTGATCGTCCATTTCTGTTTGGGGAGGAGGGCATCGACGAAGCATAGGCGAAGTTCTTGGAGAGCAGACACCAAATCTTTGTTTATTTTTACCAGATGTGATTGTCCCGCTTGAGTTTACGTTCCTGAATACCCGATCCAAAAAGGCAAAAATGGGAAAAAACCTTCAAAGTGATTGTATTAGGAGCATGAAATCAATCTTGGATATGTTTATTGAATTGCAGAAATCAAAACCTGCGATTCACCCATCAGAAAATTCAAAAATAGAATCATTTTTAATTTTTCAGAGAACTAACTATATCTCTAATCTATTTATAAATTGGCCTTATATGTTTAACCAAGATGAGGTTTTCACCAGATGTAGTGTTTATAGTTCTTGTTCCTATGCAAGAGGGAACCGACAGAAAGAGCCGCGCTCATTCAGCTCCCAAATTTTGTGTACTGTTGACGGGAGATAGTACCAAGAGTACCGAGTTACCGCCATTTTCGTTAATTCCGTTTTATTTATTGAAATGGGTTTCCACAACTTCATCGCGAGTGATTTAGTTCGTTCCCTTACCTTTTTAACGAAATTTGGCTGGAATCTTCTTTGACTTCTTCCTTCAGTTTAGACGATTTCTCTACCTCCAGTTCGTTTGTCTGTTTCAATGTCCCATTTTTTGCCTTCTACCGAGTCGCAACGTAAACTGACATAGAAAGCCATTAATGACTCTTCAGGTTGAGATACCGTTCGAATTCTACACTTCCACGAATAAAATCATCGCGAACATAAAGTTCCTTAAAGATTTTTTTACAAACCAAAGAAAGTAGGAAAATTTCACTTTTTGCGAACGACTTGAACATTCCATTGCTCCCTTACTTATTGACACTATTTAAACTCGCTCAGAGGGGTTTTTTATTGCTGTTAAAGTGAAATATGTCTATGGTGGAAAATATGTTAATTTTCATTAATCTTCAAAATTCCTACTTTAATGGATTGGACTCATTTGAATTGTAAACTAATCGAAAAATTCACTCTGTAATTTCCACAAGTAAGTATCGAAAAAATTAGGTTTGGGTCCCTTCCATTTTTGTTTTTTCCCTTTTGTGCGTCGTGCAAAGCCATTAATGACTCTTCAGGTTGAGATACCGTTCGAATTCTATTAACGAATTCACCTTCGTCTAATAATTTGCACTCGGATACAGAGAAGAGAACTAATTTGCTCAGAAGGCTTAATCAGAACGCTAATAGAAATTTCAATTCCAACGAACCCCTGTTTTTACTCCTAAAGCCCCGGCCTTGGTTAACACTGTAGCGAAATCAACTACCCGGCCCAGCATTCATCCTTCAACCAGCAAAGCGAAGAAGGGCGGAATTCAATCGAGTCCCCCCCCCTACTTGAGCTGGTTCAAAGACGCAGTTAAGCCTCTTCAACGGTATTCGATAAAATTAAATTAAAACCAAGGAGTTTCAAGGGAAGCCACATCCTCAAAGGCCGTTCCGATCGAACCCGTAAGGAGTTAAATAGTTAAACTGGGAACAAAAAATGTTAACCTCGTCGACGAGGTTAAGGAGACGAGGCAAGCGTTCGTTATTTCGGAAGATCCTTCTTTTTTCGTACTTTTTGCTCGGTTGTAGCGAGAGATTTGAAGTGGGTTAGCGGTCGGAGCGGCCTAAATCGAATTAAAAGGGAATCAACGTTCGACCCGGCGAAATTCGCTAACGCGGGTTTAAAATCAACGCGGGAGCGGCTAATGCAAATATTATTGAAGGACGGCAGGGCCGGTAAAAGTATTTACAAGGGACCTGAGGAGGAGGCGAAGTTGGCGATTTCCTGACTGAAGTTGAGGAACGGCTTAAACTCGATGGGCAGAGAATATCGGGTAAGCCCTAAACTCATATTTGACAGCAAACTGGCTAGTTCTTTCCAACACTTTCTAGTGCGATTTGCCGAAAAAACATGTACGTGATGGAAAAAAACGAATTGAAGATTCGTGCGTGCAAAAACACATCAGAAACACCTCATTTATTCGAGACATAGCTGAAAAATTGAAATGCAGCATTGTGTTATCAATCAAAGAGCTCCTCAATGAAGTTGACCTTACTCGTGAAGTATTGATAAATCTATACCTAAACCTGCTCCGGGTAGTGGCTAGATAATCTGCTGGTGTTTCAATATTACGCAACTATAATATCACACAGCAGTCGGCCTGAATTTATCGACGAAGCCGCTACCTCGGCCGCTAGAGACCTCAACTGACAATCGAAGCTACGAGTATTTTCCGTGGAAGCTCTAATTAGTTCTTGGGAAGCCACAATCCCCTTGTGCGTTCCCGTTTGACACTCCTCGATTTCTATTGGGGATGTTGATGTCATACCTCGGCACCGTCAATTGATTGAAATGCCGTCGAAACCCCACTAATTGGAAAAGCATAGGTACCGGTGTTTGCGAGTCGGTTTATTGGTAACTCAACACTGCCACCGTCCTAATTGGGAGAGGCTATCACCAACGAGAAAAGTCTGTGGTGCGGTCTCGATCAATTTGGAAGGTAACCACAATTCATAAGTCCCAGAAACGTCATGTTTTGGAATTATCAGGTCGAGTTTTACTTAAAACAAATCCATATTCTTTGGTTACAATACTCGTAAATACCTGCTTTTTGTAGCATGGAACGTGATTTAGCATTGGACTAAACCTTGGGCTATATTTATGGGGAAGTCTTCTGATCATGTTTTGTTTGTAGAAGTAAGTTACACATCCGTTAGCATTGGAAAACTACCCGGAACACCATGGAGGTTGGCAGTATAAAGTCTCTCATGAATATAAAGATGACTGCCCATAGGGCATCCAAGAGGGTTGGGGAGTGTAGAGCCTCCCAACAGTATAAAGGGGATTGCATAGATAGACCACCTAGGGGGAAGTGCCTTTTAAAACATTCCAAGTTTATGAAGATATTATTATTATTATTAATTCTTATTCACTTTTTGTGTTATACACAATCAAGTATGCTTATTCTATTAATACAAATAACAAGAACTGGAACATGAGGAACTCAGTCTCCCCTTTGGCAGCTGAGAAACTTAGGTAAATAATTCTTTATAGGAACAAGTACAGATAGGAACGAGTTTGTACCATTTATATCAAGTAGAGCAACAAGTTAACTACACAGTAGAGGGCTGCTTAGGTCGCTGCGATAAGTGGGGTGAGTGGTTCAGAGGGCTATAGTAGGTCTGAGTGCCATTTCCTTTTCGAGCGTCGTGTAGCACGTTCTAAACGTCTATCCTCCAGAATTTCTCTAACTATTGGGTTAGGGTGTTCCGTTATTCGTAGAGCGAGCTGCTTGTATGAGATTTGGAGAATGGTCTTAACCATGGGTATTTCCAGGCCATTGTGGAGGCAGTCATTTCGTAAGAACCACGGGCAGGCTGTGAGAATCCTGATAGCTCGGTTCTGTATGGTCTGTATTTTCTTCATATGTGTGTCACACGTTGAACTCCATATTGCACAGCCGTACTGCCACAAGGGTTCCACAAGCGTAAGGTATAGCAAACGCTTCAAATACAAGGAGACATGAGGTGAGCTGAGGACATATTTGATTTGGCCTACTCTTCCTCTAACTCTGACAACTGTTTAGCTGATGTGTGAAGCCCACGTGAGTTTGGTGTCTGGAGTTAACCCAAGGTATCTTACTGAGTCCTGAAGTGCCATCGTCCGACTTTGGAGTACGAAATGAGGGATATTGAAGTTACGTTTCGTGGTGAAGCACATCAATACAGATTTATCCGGGTTGAGCTTTATTCTCCATCTGCTGGTCCAGTTACAGACTTGGTTTGAAGTACGTGTTTGAAGTATTGGCTTGAAGAAGATTATGAACAGGCCTGTACAAAGACTACGAAAGGGGATGGGAAGTATAAAGCTCCTTCTTAGGAGGCTTGTTTGGAGAGTAGTACACTGAGACCACCAAGAGGGATGTTTCTGTTGAAAACTAATCTTCGATACATATGTTACATATTTACGGACACCAATGGTGTGTTTGCTTTTTTTTCGTTAAACTTCATTTGTTCCGATTGAGGGTTTGAGAGTCCGTGTCACTATATTTTATATTGAAAAAATTTGATGTCAGCTATGTTATGTCCTAAGGGACTCTCAATTTTTAGTTTTAAGGAATTATATCGATGAAGAAGTCATCCTACCATTTCAAGAACATGTGGAAGTCAATTTCAGAATTTCATCTTTCCCAAGGTGTGAGGAAAAATATTTAAAATGGAACTTTTCAAAAAAAATTACGATTGAATGCGGGAAAACGTAAGGTTACACCGTGAAATTAGTTAGTTTGTCACCTCCTGGGTCACGTTGATATTTTCGTATTTTGTCCTAAAGAGATAAGCAATTTAACGGTCTTTCAAACGGTGTCCTCTAATTTGATTTAGAGAGCAGAAACACCAATACAAATCTCAAAGTGAATTAACTCGGAAACGCAGCCTCTGAAAAGGAGTCCATGAGTCATTTTTTGTTTGAAATCCCCTCTAAAATCTATTCTTGAATTTTCGACAATTAAGTTTGTTACACAAGGTGCATATAAGCGAATTACGAGGTATGAATTCACACTGAAAAGCTGAAAGATCCTTGTGGATAATTTGTTCCCTAATTGATCTACGGAAGTGAAACTTAAGGTTTTTCAAGGCCTTTGAAATACAATAATTGTAATTATTACTAGTAATTATTACTAGCTGCACAATGTGTATGTAAGGGAATTACAAGAAGTAGATACACACTGATAAGCTGAAGAGCCCTTGTGGCTAATATGTTTCCTTATTGACAGAAAGACGTAAATTATAAATGGAGATAATTTTAAGTCATTTGAAATTCAATTACAAAGTATGTAGCGATTCCCGAGTTAGTTAACGAACTACAGACTACACCTAATAAATAGATCAGTGAATAACGTAGAAGGGAATAAATAGGTAAATAATAAACCTTTGTGTAATAATTTGCAGCGTTTTAATACGTATTTTCACGTACGTCGTGAATCTGATTGTATCAAGAGTTTTGTGTGTTGATAGTTCTGAGAAGAGTTCCAATGAAACAATTACATGCTTGTTTTCCCCTAAGGGCTGCTGAAATAATGAAAATGAAATTCCACTGTTATGAACGTTGGGATATACGTGGGAGATACAGCTCTCACTACCCGCGAAGGCGATAAACACGTTTGCTGTAATCATCGTAATTCAAAACGTAACCCAAGAAACCGTATATTCATTATCATTATGTAAACTTCTCCTCTGTTCGGAATATTGCGCCGCTGGGGCGAAATAATTCACTTCAATCTCCTCGACATGTAAATAATTTGCGAGGTCACTTATCGAAGTTGGAGCGAAGAAAATTATTTATTCAAGACCGCAATTTCCCAGGCTCTTTCCAAGTTGAGGGGGGGGGGGGGGGCAGCACGGGGGAAAATGTTATGAGCGCGATTAAAAAGTCACTAGGTCGACTCCGATATTGTTTCCCGGATCATCCGATTGACTAATCAACTTAAAGCTGGATTACGCCGCAGCGGCGAAACATTATTATAAACTTTGAGAATTACTTGGGTTATATATTAGTTTCCCAACGCCTTGATGGGTTAACAGAAGTTAAGTTGGACACAATCTAGAAACTCTCCCGCAGTAGTGTTAAACACTGAGCTGTGAAATGTGTGTTTTTTTTTCCTATCACATCTGATGAATCGAAATAGTTGAAAAACACAACGAATTAGTACAGAAAGATTTATTTTCCTGTATTAGATGACCCTTCTCCTTAAATCACACATCTACGTTCATTATGCGCAGCCTGAAGTACATTATTTAAATCGGAGCTCATATAATTTGAGATTGTATTCTAGATGGTTTAAAAAAAAAAGTAATTTTATGTTTCAACTCCGTAGATAGATTAGGGAAGGAATTAGCCGCAAGGGAATCTTCAGCTGATCGGTGTGTCGCCTTATTTTGTATGTGACTTTCAAATGTCCCAAACACTATAGGTAGAATGGCTTCATCAGAGTATTGGTGAAAAATACTGCATAATACGAATACGCCTATTTAACGCGTGCTGTAAATTAAGTGTATTTATTTAATAAGTGCTTTATGCATATCTCCTGAAATTCAATAATCGCTCTATCACCTGTGAAACACGCACACTCCAAAGCTTAGTAGAAATTCAAATCGTGGATTATTGAATAATAAACCCCAGTGAAAGAATTTGCAGCGTTTTGTTAGTTTGTTTAACAAAACACAATTTTATTCTACCTACCTACCTACCTACTGCGTTTGGAATATTTTTTTCAGCCCAGTGCCCAATCACAGACAAGCATTTGGTACTGCATTTAGTGCTTGTGGGTATTTTTCGTCATTTCCCTACCAATGGTGAAAAGATTGAATTTGACTTGAAAAAAATTGAATTTGACTTGGAAATGCTATAGATTTCTACGGAGTTATATTTAAGAAGAAGACATACAATCATTCATTGTCATACAGTAATAATATGCCTATTATTGTTTCGTAGAAATAATGAACCCTTCTGTAATACTTTGCAGAGTTTTTGTACTAACGCGTAAGACGAGAAGTCATTTGTATCGCAGCCGATTGCAGGTTAACACGACATCGGGCCAATACGAGAAAAAAATAGAATGACCTCCGTATATATTCGCGGGAGCTAGAACGCATTCATCGGCCTCTGGCCTTGGTGTTTGCACGCCCCCCGTTACCTCATCCGCTTCAGACTGTTGACTCTTGCGTTATAGGGCACAACAATCTGTAGTGCACTAACAATATGGCGCCGCACAGTGGTCCAAAATCGTCAAAAACCGGTCAAAACCCCAATTTCTAAACTATTTTCCCTTTACCTTGTCGGTCTCAAACATGGGTTGAGAACATCCCAAAGAAGTTTTTCCTCGAGTTTCACTCGCCAAAAATGATTTGGGAGCCACCAATAATCGTTACTATCACAAAATTTGTGGAAATGTCGAAAATTGTCATGCATGTTTACAATTTTCTATTCTTTAATTTTTGACAAGAGGTGACAGGAGCAATTTTTCTGGTTTATTATTCAATAATAAACCATTGTAAACGCTCTTGAAACAAAAATGCTAACCCACCCCTGAAAATTTCATGGTTTACGTTTCAAAGGGTGTAGAATCCAAATCTGCAATAAAAATTTTTCCGTCCGTACGCCGTACGCACGATTTTTCCCAAACGGCTGGAGCAAAAAAGCTGAAATTTTCAGGAAAAATCCATGTTGGTCCGGCAACGCCCCAATTCTTGAGCCAGCTCTCTCACTTAATTTAAAGTGCCCTTTAAGGGTTGTCGAAGTTTTGTAAAATCCCTAAAAACCTCAAAAAAAGTCAAGGCGGCAGTTTTGACTCTTTTTCGAAGAGGGGGGGAATCGAATGAGCCTTTCCCATGGCCCGATTGGTGCCAACTTTGCGTTATTTTGGTTTATTATTGGTTTTTCAAACCTAGTGATGTAGTGAATGTGGATACGATTTATGGTAGCCGATACACATTGAAGTATTCTGATAAACATAAAAAAACGCTGAAAATTCTTTCACTGGGGTTTATTATTGTTTTTGTTTTCATAGAGCGCAGTAACCTAGTGATGAGAACAGATGTTGATATGTGGCATAATCGCTCTCCAAACTCCTAATTTGAATTTCAGGATTGTAATAAACCCCAGAATAAACCATTCCCGATGTATGGCCCGATTTATGGTGCCAATATTTGCGTTTTTTTGGTTTATGATTGTTTTTGTTTTGATATAAGTCGAGTTGAAGCGTTCTGATATGCAAAAAACGCATGAAACGCTGCAAATTCTTCCACTGGGGTTTATTATTCAATTTTATTCATTTGGCTTCATTCATGATTTGGATTTCTACTAAGCTTTGGAGTGTGCGTGTTTCACAGGTGATAGAGCGATTATTGAATTTCAGGAGGCACACAAATATGATCAACTGATCAATCCAAATAGGTATTCTGGTTGAGAACAGATTTTCGTGCTTTATGCATATCTCCTGAAATTCAATAATCGCTCTATCACCTGTGAAACACGCACACTCCAAAGCTTAGTAGAAATTCAAATCATGAACGCAACCCAATTGAATAATAAACCCCAGTGAAAGAATTTGCAGCGTTTTTTGCTCTTGATCCGCACACAATTTTCGTTGGTGATTACAGTGTTTTCGACTTAAGGTGTTGAAGGTATGGTAGATGAACTTGACAGTGGAAGTCGTTGGAAGAAGCAAGTAAGCAAGCCTCTGAACAAGGCAGCAAAAGAGGTAAAAAACAGGATTTAGGAAGGACATAAACACATCTCAAGTAGACTGCCCTTGATGACCCATATTTTGCCTGTTTAAAAGAAGGAGGATCTATTGCATCTTCCAAAAACACATTTTATAAATTAATGGACCGATGACCCTGATGTAGCTCGATACAAGTACACTGCTGAAGGTGCCACGTGCGAAGGTATTATCGAGGTCCACGCGGAGGATAAAGAATGCGATTACCTTGTACAGAAGAACATTAATGTCCACTTTTAAATTCAGATACCTACCAGTGTTTCGAAAAATTGATTAAAACTAGTGTAAAAATGGAAACAATTGAAAAACGTTGAGGATTAAAGTTTTAAATGCTGAATAAAGTTTTCAACACAATTTTTAAAACAAAAAAGCTCAGTTCATTGTTATGTATTCTTGTTACATCACTCTCCTTATTGTTCTAACTAATTAGTAGGAAAAGACGACGGGGGATGCCTTGAAACAGGTTTTATTATACCGATCTAGTTCAAATTTAACACTGGAATCAAACCGTTCTTTTATAGGTCACGTCATTTTATAGGTACGTTAAAGAAAGGTGGTTGTCAACTCTTACGGTGGTTGTCAACTAAGTACTAAAATTAATTGTTTTTAATAGAATTTCTGTTTTTGGACCACCTTAAAATGCCTCAAACCTCAGGGCTTCGATCAAAAGGGCCCATTGTGACTTTTTTCATTCAAAAGGGCACACATATTTAAATTAAAATGGCAAATTCGCCTCAATTTTGTGATTTAACCAGATAATTTCTGGGATTAATGCATGGTATGCTTATACAACGCCCGAAAATCCTGATACAAATAATTAACTGGCTCATAATTCGTTTTTCACTTCTCAACTTTCTTGAAAATACCATCGTTCCCTTTTGAAAAAAACACTCCTCATTTGAATATGAGATTTTAAGTCAGCTGAGCTCATGGGTCAGCTGGGACCCATCTTAATCCAAATCTCAAGTAATTTGAGATATAATGGGTCATTCTAAAGTTATGAGAAGTAATTACTCCTACATTTATACTTCTACATTACATGTATGTAAAAAACACGTTTTCATCGAGTTGTTGACCCATTTATACAATTTTATATCTCTTATCTATAGTTTACATTTCTTTTCTAGATTGGTATACTATTACGAACTGGATTACCAGAAATGATAAACAGAAATTAGAAACCGAAAACTTTTAAGTAACACTGACGATTTCGTATTTGTTATTTACAGACTTCTCTCCAATGAATCGAATGACCTCGCTAAGACCGCTTTACGTTGAACCTTTCGCTTTCGCTCAGGACTAAAAACTACCACAGGAAAATAGGACGTCAACAAAAATGTAAACATGGTACAAATCGCTTTATGATTGAAACTATCGAATCAGATAGTATAATGGGATTGTAATTTTGCTTCGAAAATTTCCTTCTGAATTCGATTTTTTCATAACTTCGGCTTTATTTTTGGGGGCAAGCGAATCTGTCGATATTTCGTTAAATTTCATTCATCCGTCGATTTGTACGCCGTACTATAGTACGGTGGAATAGTACTTTGACGAAGTCATCGAATTCAATCAATTACAAGTTGTCGAGACACACTGATCAGTTGATCGAATTTGAAGCTAATTTTTTTTTTAATATCAAATTAAGCTAGTATTAGAAAGAAACTGTGACCAAATATGTTCTGAGGTTAAGCAGAACTTATTTTTGCACATAAATTGAGGTAACTACTGTTGAAAAATTCAAAATGTACGACAAAGTTGGTAAGTTTTACGGCGCTGGTTGGATTAATCATTTGCACATTGTTGTTAAACAAGTTGACAATTTGGTGTTTACTTGGATTAGGCGGTAGAAGTCGAGAATAGGTAACCCCTTCCTGTTAAGACCGTCACCATATTAAAAACCCGTTGTCTCCTATCGATACAGGTCCACGCTTTCAATTTGTGTTCTGTCTAGTTTGCTGGTCTGGATGCTCGCTTCGCTCGCGTGTCAAAAACAAAAAAATATCCTACATCAATCCTTCTAGTAAAGTATAGACCAGTTGGACAAATAGATCGGAATGTGTTTACACTTGTGTCTCTGCGTATTAAAAATACTTTTATCTCTATACCGGTCGTGAAAATCATTCCATAATACATGGTAGGGGTATCGATATATTATCCTATATATATCGATGAAAGTACACATCGATACATGTTCAAATGAGCCTGATAAGAAGTAGGGGTTACTTATACTCTACTATTTAGCCGTAACTATGACGACCAAAGAAATTGCTTTCTACTTGTAATTTTTTGATATTTTTGAAGCTTATTCAAAGTTTCCGTTGCATGTTTACGTACCCACTTTTTCTGGTTATTTGTGGTGTGGTTTATATTGCAATATTTTGTGTTTTTCTGAAATTGTTCCTACATAAAACTGCTGGTTCTGCAATAAAATTCCGACGGAAAAATAAGTTCAAAAGTAGTTTTAATTTAATTTGATGACATATTCAGTCAAATAGAGGAGGAAGAGACTATAACCAAGGGTGCTCTGAAGGTTAATGTTAGTTAGTTTTTTTAAACATTTATTGAGAACTGTTTAAAAACTGTTAAAAACTGTCAAACTGTCAAAATGTGTCAAAAAGTTGGGTATTCATATGGTACTGGTTGGATGAATCATTTTACACGTTGTTGTTGAACAAGATAACAATCGGATCCTCAGTTGGGTTCTGTATCTATGTGGGCGGTGGAAATCAGGATTGTCAAGACGGTGACTCACCTTTTAAATCGTCGATGAAAGATCGTCGGAAGGAGTTTACAGCTGACGACGCCAACTGAATTGAGAAAACTGACGTAAAGAACCGCGCGTCTCGAGGGAACGTTGGCAACTGAAGCGAGCCGGCCTCCCCCCATCGGAACTTCTACGTCGCTTAGAAATTCAAGCTCCCTCCGAAGCCCCCACCTCGGGCCGACGGTCTCGTCCTTCGTCTGCACCGTGTTTCACAGAACGGCTGCCGTTCCGCGGAAAAAGTTGGAACTGCCCGGAACGATTACGATCCACCGGCGGAGCGGTTACAATTAACAGTTCCAGTTCCAAACTGTTCCAGATGTGATTTTGGGCGCCCAAAGCCAACCAAATTGGTTGACCTGGAAAAAGACAATGATAACTCCAAAAAATCCATTTTTCCATGACTTTTGAAAGTTTGATGATGAATTTCAACATAATAAATACGTAATTGCGCTTTGAAAGGCTTACCGTCTCCCATAAAATAACCAACGACTACGTATTCTGTTTCCATCACTCTATAACTTTAATAAACCTCCTTGTGACAGTAATTTTGAGATGTGATCGTATTCATCGGAAATTATAATCAATTCCTTGAGATATCATTTCGTCGATATAGATATCGAGATAGATAGTTTATTTAAATAATTTGTTTGACACATTCTATAGCTTTTCCAAGTCGAATGAAGAATTTGCCAAGTCGAATGAAGAATTTGCCAAATCGAATTGAGAATTTCCCAATCTAAGAAACTTTCACTACTAAAAAGTCGAATTCATTTTTTAAGATCCAAGACTAGAAAACAAAATTAGATAAAGTTTAACATTTAAATAATTTTGGCGACTTTGACAAATCACTCGATTCTGCCACTCATCGTTCACGAAACAAAAGCACCTTATACCCTCAGATGTCCACCAGATCGTTGTCCTTATTATTCCTTTCGCGACTCTTCAGGCTCATACAGGAGCTGAAGTGACGGGCCTTATTGGTGGGTGCTTGTCCGGCATGCTATCTTCCGCCAGGCCCTGATATTTTGACTTCGAATTTTGTTTTTGTTGACTTCAATAGACCAGCCAAACGCAGAGTGGCCTCGATTTTTTCTGTACTTAACAAGAGCGTAATTTTTATGAAGTATTCTTCGTTAATTTGCCTTTTTGATTTCAATGTTAATTTGTTCATAAAGCGCTATTCTTTCATTTTCTCTACTAGTTTTGTTTTCAATAAAAGTGTTGGATGCCTTAAAAAATTGTCAATTCGGTTTGGAAAACTTCCTCTTCCTTTTTAGCAGTGAAAGTTTCCTAAATTGGGAAATTCTCAAATTGGTTTGGAAAATTCTCAATTCGACTTTGAAAAGCTATATAATTGAATAACAACCGATGACCTAGCTGGGTAGTTTAACACTGTGGCCCAGCCCGGAATCGGTTCTTACTTCCAACTTTTATAAAGTACCTACCTGTAACACTATATTTACAACACATTAATCATTATAATTTACATTTAATGACGTACTTAGTACATAGATCATTAACATTGCTGTTAACGCTATGAAATCGTTAGTTTTCGTATATAAGTACCCATAGGGTTTATCTCCTATTAGTTTACAAGTTTCTCCAAACTCACCAAGCATTTACCATACCTTTAGTACTTGTCGTTTTGGCTATATCTGTTATAAAATTAACCCCCATTTTCGGTCAAATACCGATCATTAAAAAAAATAATTGATTTATTTCCATTATTTTATTAAATAGAGAGTTATTTAAAAGTTATTTTGCTTCCGAGTCTACCAAGGTAGAGGAAGCATTGTTTTCACTTTCGGAATGTGAACATTTTTTTGTCTCCGAAATCAAAAATTCCACTCGCATTTTGCGTTTTAGACCTTTCTGAACAATTTTGGTTCCGTATCTGTCTGTGTGTCCGTGTGTCTGTCTGTCTGTCAGCAAATCCTTGTTACGGGCAAAACTACACGACGTTATAATCCGATTTTGATGAAATTTTCAGGGATTGTGCGGGTGGGGGTTTAGATGATCCCCTATAGGTTTCGTGACCTCCGGATCAATAGTAGCCTCTGCGCATGCGCAAACGTGAAATCCTTGTTACGCGCATAACTCCGGGAGTTCTTAACCAATTTCGATGAAATTTGCAGGGATTGTTCGGTTTGATGTGTAGATGGTCCCCTATGAATTTCATGACCCCCGGATCAATAGTAGCCTCTGCGCATGCGCAAGATATATACAGCCACTGTGCGGAGGGATAACGGCAGTTGGCTACTTTGCAACGACGCTGCAGTCAACCCAACAATATTTGATCCGTCATTAAACGATGCTTAAATTTTATTTTTAGAAATGTCGTAATAATTATTTATCACTTCAGTCATCTATCCATCCAGCGTCAATGTCAATTTTTATTATTAGGTATATATTTTATAGTTTGTTCAATAGTTGAACATGCCTTCCTTTATTTTCTAAAGTTATGCTCCTGCATAACAATAAATTTACCCTAATTCAATATTTACTTTGCCTAATTGAACGAAGTTCTTTAGTCAATAACAATTTTCAATGATCTATACAGTCATGTTATGGATACGAGGAAGCTATGTGCCACACCTACTTGGCAGACGTTTTTTTGTTTCCATACTCTACCAACTAGCCTGATTCTGATTTTTATATTTCCTTTGGATCATTTTTTCTAATAAATGATCTGCATCTTGACCTCAAGGTTCAGATGGTCGACGAGGTTATAAGAGCTGTTGGTCACGAAAATCGGCTCCACAATCACATTAACCTTGAAGCAATTTCGCTCCTGGAGGACTGAAGAGGACCAAACCCTTGGACCTAGTTATGAATCGCTAGTAGTAGTGATCCCTTTCGTGGAGGTAGATAGTGATTTATGAACCACCAAAAGTCAACCAAGTTATATTAAAGTTAAGTTACTAAGATGTATTATATTCTTTGCAGTTGTAACAATAAAAATATTTAAATAAAAAAAAATATATATTTTGTTTCATAGGTTTACCCCCACTATGATAATTTTTTGTCCCTTCACGCCACAATTGAAAAGTTTTTACATAGAAATGAAAAAGCTGCCAATTATTGTACAAAGGTTCATTCGTTCCTTCTATTACTGGGATTATTCAAAGTATAATGCGTTTTGAAAATGTGTATTTATTCTATTCACAGATTGTATGGAAGTGATCTACAACTCCGATATCAAGTTCAGCTGTCCGGCGCTCGAGGTCACTCTCACGTTGACGGTCAACTTTCACTGATCCGGTTCCCGTAGATTCAAAAGTCATTTATTAGCTTCCCACGGACAAACTCTCATGAACTCTGGTCGGGTTCGGACGACGGCTACATGTCGATGTTTACATAACTGATTGCTTAGCAGATGTTCGCTTCAAAAACGTCACCAAAGTTGGGTGAAGCACTTAGTTTGCTCGTAACAGCAACTCGAATATACAGATCACTAAAATGTTTAATGCAGGAAACAAGAAGCTACTATTCAGTTCGCATGTGCCTTTGCACGTTCCCAAATATGCGCAATGCACATAAATTCAGTTTTCTTCGATGAATACTATCATTTTTTATAGCAGATTCGGATTGGGGAGGAAAATTGACTACTACCCATCCACTCCACATGACTATTCATTCTCACCCTGTAACCCGCCATAATAGTGCGGCGAGTACACCACTCAGCTCATAGGGTAATTCGGCAGTGAAATTTGGGATGGCACAACTACCCGAGAGGCGACATATTTTCTTATAGCAACTTGAACGTGAGAGAAACGAAAGAATCCAAAAAGATGTCTCAAATAGATAAAAAAGGAGGAGTACTAAATACGTAACGAAAATAATACAGAATAATGATAAAAATTCCATCAACAAAAACCATCAATGAGCTTTTTACCCTTATGGTGGCATATCACCCTCAAGAGTGGCGTTATCCCCAAAACAAGGTAAGCTAAGCCCCTAATTTTGCAAACATTATATGTAAGATTTTGACAGCATAATGTATGCATCGGGTTTTGATAGAGAGGAAGATTGTCGTTCAAATTGTACCTTAAGGTTAACGCGCTCCTTGACTGAGAAATTCAGAAAAATATGTCAATTTTTCCAAAATGAGTGCCGTATCCCCCCAAATCGTTATATTCTAAAATCATATTGTCGATCCGCAAGGACTGCGGTCTTTGGCCAGGGAGCCTCGTCTAGCGACCGGCTGGAGGTGGTACGAGGTCGACAAGGAGAAACAGCTGTTACGCGGTGCGCTTTCCATCCATCATGGAAATTAATTTAGCCGGCATCTGCCACATTGGCGAGTTCCCTCCCGCAACGTCCCCAGAAATCAGTGCAATTTGCAGTGGACTAGAATTCAATTTGGTTCGAGGAGATTTCATGAGTCTACTACACCTTGTGTTGAAAATTAAACGGTGCAAATTATTACTCAGAGGAAATAAACTGATCTGTGTTTATTTGACGTATAAGACAGTGCATGATCGACACTCTGCGCTGCCATGACTTGTAAAATTACAATTATTCTATTGTAGCTAGATTGGAAAGAGCTGGATTCTGTCTCTCTCTGGAGTCTCTTAATTTTTTCATTTTCACAACCACGTCTTCAAAACGTTTTGACGGCCTTCCAATTGTCACGCACTTGTAGAAGGGGCAAACATTTCTATTTAGATTGTGACCGCGAATCGTACTTCCTTGAAAGATCTTTAATCCAGACGTGGCATCTTGTTCAATACCTCCTTAAAATTTCAACAAAATACGTTAACTGTGTACTTATGTTTAATTTTATTTCTTCGGAAAACCTACCAATACCATGTATTTCCCGTAAATAATTTTCAAGAATATCCACGAAACCTTGAAATTAAGATTGTTATCTTTCAGTATAAGTATGGAATAGACCCCGTTTGCTAACGGCGAAAATCGGACCTGAAAACGAAAATACGAATTTCTCGAAGAGCATACAAATTCTCTGAATGACAATATTTCTAAACGCGATGATTACTGTAATAGTCGGAGGACGGAATCTTTTAGGTTCCTGGTGTTTCGAAGAGTTTACAGCATTTCAAAATGAGGTTTAATTTTGTCACAGTTTTCTTCAACTCACAAAAAATTAGATGTATGTATAGAACATTTTTTTAATTGTTGAAACAGTGATCTTATCTTTAATTTGGGTATCCATAATGGAAAGGAAAATGATTAAATGATTAGGGACAAAATGCAGAGCAGGAAAAACTGTTGGACTTCTTGTAACACAAGTTATTCAACGCTGAACTGACTGGTAGTGTTGGTTGTACCTTAATTCTAATCGTACACTTATCTCATACCTATACCTTGTCCTCTCTCTCGGTTCCATTTCGTCTTCAGGAACATGTTACACCTATTCCCCACTCAAAACAGCTAACTTCGATTTCCGACATTTTGCTAAGCTAAGGTAACGGTACCGGTAGTGGCCACAGTTAAGAATTTTTTCTTTAGTTTTGACAATTGAGGGCCAACAGTAGTACTGACTCTCTTCAGGACTCATTTAGAATATAGCCCACTCTTCCCTAACATATCCATTGCCTAAAACTATCAAAAGAACAATTTTTTCTATTTTTTATTAATTTTTTCTCACACCTTTATTTTGATCTAGTAGTGGCCACATCAAATTACGAAATTTCCAGTAGTGCATGTCTCAGTAGATTGACAGCCCTGTGTTTAATATCATTAAATTCAATACCAGATGAACAAAATCTATCGTAGACCACAGCCCAACAAACGAGGAAACTGTGCGGCGTAGGCCACTAGGACGAACGGATTTTTAAATTTTTAAATTCTTTCTTGGTCAATAACAAGGTTCATTGTTGAAAATAATTAATGTGTTGACGTCGAATTGATGTAAGATCTTTTAGTAACGCGATGTAGTACTGCGTGTTTACGATATTCTACTGTGTGGCCTACCGTTCAGCCTGTTTTTAAAAACACCCGATGAACATCTGTGGATTTTACGCTGTTTAACGAAGATTAAACCGGATCGGCCCTGGTGAGGGGCAGTGGCACAACCATCGCTGAAAAATGTGAAATCCGATTTCCGCCTGACAACATTATAATAATGTTCGCCAGATTCATTAATCGCGCTTTTCTATTTGAAAACGCTTACACGGCACGAGCGAGATTTGTTATCTCCTAATAATCTGCCAATAATCAGGGAGCTATTTCAAATGTAAACGATTTCAAATCATGAAGAAAGAGAATTTTCAAGAGGCGGTTTATCAGTGATTGCACTCCTGATCAGGCAGTACGTATTACAGCGGGTTAATGATGTGATTAAACGATATTGGTATTCATTTCCCATCTACGTTAAATTATGGAAGATTTCACGGTAGCTTGTGTGGGCAATGTGGCCTAGAATGCGATTAAGAGATAGAGCTGGGGTCGCATCAAAGGAGTATTCCATTTTTAATACGTTTTCATTCAAAAATTTAAACAGTTACCTTGATCAGTGCCCTTATAAATCACAATGGAATTGCATAAAATATAACGTACAGTTGTGCTTTACCATGAAAAAAAAAATAGTTTGGATTACATTATTTTTTTGAGGATTACTTGCAATGTTTTACTGCAAAGCCTTTTTATTATACCTGAATTGTATTATATCTAAATGATTTAAATAAAGCTCCTTATTAATTTCATGTCTCGAATTCACAATGAAAACTATAGTTACCATATTTTTACTGTGTTTTTGTTAATTCGTGCCTTTCGATTCCCACTAAAGTCACAGCGCTCCTCTTCAGTGGACATTTATAGCTCATTAACCATTGATCATAAAAATGTTAAAAACTCAGGTATCATCTCGAGGCATTAAAGAACAAAGTAAGTAAAGAACAAAGCTTGAGTTTCAAAATTTTAGGGCAAGTAGAAATTAATTCGTGACAGAAAGGGCTAGTTGTTCGCTTATACGTTCACGTCGGCCTTTTCTCTCGTCGGCCTCGCTCCCAACTTCATTTCCCGTTTCATGTCTGACGTAAACCTCAGTCGGCGCCCGTCTTCATCAGATGAGACAGACCCACCGCCACCCGTCCATCGCCCTTTCACTGTCTCTCCAAACTGGTCCGGTAATCAATCCAGGGCGGTCAATAGACAAGTATCTGAAGTTTATAGCACACCAGGTTTGTGACAGCTATTAAGTAGGAAGCGCGTGCTGTTTGCGACAAACGTGATAACAGAGTTAAATTAAAGGGGGTTTGAAATGGGTCAAAATCTCGGTAAAACATCCCGCAATGAAACATTCTAATTTGCAACATCGATCCAACAACTAATTGAGTCGCGGAACGTTTCCAAAACTTTTGTCTTTACTTCTAAGTAATTCTACTTTTTCTGTTTTAGTTTTCTATTTTTTTTGTACTTGATTTGAACGATGAAAAGTTCAATAGTACCATTAAAAACGCTGCAAATTCTTTCACTGGGGTTTATTATTCAATTGGCTTACGTTCATTATTTGAATTTCTACTAAGCTTTGGAGTGTGCGCGTTTCACAGGATAGAGCGATTATTGAATTTGAGGAGGCACACAAATACGATCAACTGATCAATCCAAATAGGTATTTTGGTTGAGAACAGATTTACGTGCTCCATGCATATCTCCTGAAATTCAATAATCGCTCTATCCTGTGAAACGCGCACACTCCAAAGCTTAGTATTTTGTCAACATTCCGTTACCCTTTGCTCATTAGTTTTGGAGAAAACCGGAGGACGGCAAACCATGACAGAGGAATTTTTGAGATTGGGTATATCATTTTCAATAATTACTCTTTTTAATCGACCAGAAAAAATGTTTTGTTATACAACAGCCATCAAGATACTAAACCTACAATGTCTTTTTGATGAATGTATGACTATAAGGAGAGCTGGTTCTCCTTTCATTTTGTCATGAAACTTTAATATACAAGGAACCAAATAAACAATATTTTCAAGTCTTGCAAGTATGTGCAATATCCTTGGTGCTTTTATATTTATCCTGTGAAGGAGTCAGTCAAGAACATTTTATTTCATTATATAATATTACATAATATTTAAAGCGGGACGTTTATTGGTTTATCCTGCCAAAGCGGGACATAATACCGTCCCCCGAGTAAATCTGGGGACAGCGGGACACCAACCTAAAAAGCGGGACTGTCCCGCCGAAATAGAAATATATATTAGGTATATTGCTATTTCACTGCTTAATTATTTACATTTTGACTCACCTCATTAAGGGAAATGATGAATTTGTCCTGCGGTACCAGCTTTCGTAATCCTACGCACATCCTCACACAATTCACAAATACGGTTTTACCGTCTTGAATAAGGTTTCTCTTATCACTCCGATGATAGCAAAACGTTGGGTTGAAGACAGAACATACTTCTCCTTGGTCCAATGCCGCGACTATATCCATGCATGTTGCGTATTATTTTATACTTTCTATTATTTCTCCCTTACTTATAAGTAACATTTTATTAAAACTTTTGTTTTCATATTTCGATTTGTTTATTCAAAAACCAAGTAAAATGAATTTTGAATATTTTTCGGAAATTACATTGGAATTTCGGAAATTGCGTTGGAGATTTAGAAGGCTTGTGCAGCCTGCTTTTACCTTTCCGCTTCCGCAGTTGCTTGCAGCTCAATTAGTTTCCTCGCTTTTCGTGTTTCGGTTTTGGTTTGCATTTAATTATTGATACGTCTATCTCAAAAAATGTGCGGTAATACCTTCTAACGTTCATACGCGTCGTTTTTTGTTTAGGATTGATTGCGTTTACCTTTATAATCAGCAACAAATTAGAAAGCTTTTGTCCGACCTGTAAACCCTGGAATGAATCAGAATATTTGACACAGCATCTACAATGTAAGTCACTCCATTTATTTACCATCTATTCTTACTCCTGCGATTACTAGTGGAATCAGTGTTATACCATTATACACATCTACTTTAAGTACTTCTAACTGTGTACTTCTCTATAAGAGCATAATCGGCGCATTTCGACATCATAATATATACACAATCTATGATCTACTTATTCATACTTTTACTACTTCATACTGTACATTTATACTACATTCAACACTACTACATTCAAAACAACTTTGAAGTAGCTAAGTGGGCCTACGTTTATAGTTGGACTTCCACTACACATCAGTTGTGAACGAACCTACAATACAAATGAATACATTGACTTACCTACGTAAAAATTTAGTCGTATATTTTAATTATTTAAAGCAATACGTGTTCATTCAACATCTGGTTTAAAGTGACATCTAACTATTTACCACACTGCGATGAATTTGAGAAGTTGGTGATAAACGTAGGGTTTAGAACACCAAACTAAAGCCCTCCTTGATTTAAAAACAGGAAAACACACGTTCACTCATTGGCATACTTTTTTGATGAATGTATGTCATTAGGAGAGCTGGTTCTCCTTTTATTTTGTCATGAAACTTTAATTTACTAGGAACCAAATAAACAATACGTTTAAGTTGAGTATTAACTATATGCAATTTCTTTGTTGCTTTTATATTTACATTGTGATGGAGTGAGTCAATAACATTTTATTTCAGCATACAATATTAAATAATATTCGAAGCGGGACGTTTATTTGTTTGTCCTGCCAAAGCGGGACATAATAGATTCCCCCGAGTAAATCTGGGGACAGCGGGCCACTAACCTAAAAAACGGGACGGATGGTCACCTTAATGTAACCCCAACTAGGCAGATGTTCCTCTCTTACATTTCTGTTCACCCATTTCTTCACTACCCTCCATCGTCCCTATTTCTCAATTTGCCTCTTCGATTTTCCAAATCGAATCTAAGTTGTTATCTGACTAAGTTATTGTTCAACTGATTTCATGACTCCTAGATACAATTATTTCTGTGTGCGATTTTTCCAGTCATCTTAATCACAATTTTGTTTTGTTGCAGGTAAGTGTTACGTTATAGCAGAAAGCAGATGCTGCTGATGCCTTCTATACTGGTGAATAGACGTTGTTAAGACAATTTATCAAAACGCAGTCTATAATAATATCATACTATAGAATAATGATATTACACTATTATCCTATATTATAGAAGTTACATACTGTGATTCATCCTGGATATTACTGAAAGGAAACAGATTGAATCGCACCTCGAAAAAATTAAAATACAATAAACTGCACCTATCAAATAATTATTTCTTCATTAACAAAAATCTACTCGACGATGGGAATGGGTTCCAAATGTTTCTCTCATCACTCATTAGATTATCAATAATTATTAAGTACATCACCAAAATAATACAGTTTACTATACACAAGTGTTAAAAATAATCAGTTATTTCTAAATATCATCAAATAAGTACATACAAAAAATACACTGCCAAGGACACACAAGTTTCCTCGTTACAATCAAAGTGACACCATTATAAAAAACGCTGCAAATTCTTTCACTGGGGTTTATTATTCAATTGGCTTGCGTTCATGATTTGACAGGATAGGGCGATTATTGAATTTCAGGAGATATGCATGGAGCACGTAAATCTGTTCTCGACCAAAATACCTATTTGGATTGATCAGTTGATCATATTTGTGTGCCACCTGAAATTCAATAATCGCCCTATCCTGTGAAACACGCACACTCCAAAGCTTAGTAGAAATTCAAATCATGAACGCAAGCCAATTGAATAATTAACCCCAGTGAAAGAATTTGCAGCGTTTTTGGATTAAATAATGGTATTGTGGTAGTGCAAATCCCAACCCACCACCGCCCCTCTGAACGGATATAACACTGGTCTTATTGTTTCTAAATTAGATCGCTGTCCCACGTAGATCAGAAGTTTATAATTATGAAATGTACTCTACGATATATTAACAATGTACACCCGATGTGAGTCCATCCAACTTTCAAGGTCGATTCTTGAGCTTAGTTCCACAAAAACTGCGCACTAGATTTTGTTTTAGAGACTTCGTTTCCAATTTATTTCAGTTTAAGAATTTCCTCTTGTCCCCTACGTTAAGCAACTAAAATGATCATGACTCCCTTTAACTACTTTTTGAAATCAATTCTGATGAAACAGATGGAAGTATCTTCAAATTTTCCATCTCCTTAGAAAATATAATGGCACATATTTTTTCTTTTTTTTTTTTTTTTTTTTTTTTTTTTTTGGTTTTCCACTTAGCCGAAACCTAAATCATGAGAGGTGACATAAAAACTTGATTCCCACTAAAACATCAAGCTCGACATTAAAAAAGTATTAGTCTCGAATCGTGGTATGTGGTATGTGTTCAACGTGGTATGGCCGTTGGCGAACGTAAGTCCAGGGGATCACATATCTTTCTTTTTACGTATATGTATATTCAGAAAAGAAAAAAATCTTCCTGGAGGTACAAAATAGAAGTATCACAAAGTGGATTTCTCACAAAACCTTGCAGTCTATAAATGAAGGCAATTAATTAATCTCTCTTTTGATATACATATAAAGGCACATTATTTATCTGTACCAGCTCTGTCTTTGCATATCAAAATACTCGAATGAACTGGGAATCATTGCCCACTGACGTACTGCTATCCATTGACTCATTACTTTAGCACCCAGTTTTCCAACAATCAAGATCAGGGCCATGGAGAGAGAATCCGGGAACAAGGGCAAAATTCTGGGCCCTGAAGCGATGTATAATACTTATTTATAAGTCTATATTTATTAATTGTGTATTAATACTTCCAAACAGCATTAAAATTCAACATCAGGTCCATTGCCCCCCCCCCCCCCCGTAAGGGCTAACCACGATTCCTTTCGTGAAGAACATTCTTTGTATGATACATTATTACAGGAATTGGAATCAGCGATAATAGACTCCTCAAACTTTGCTACGAAGTATGTAAAAGGGTTAAAACCTCAATTCACGACACTGTTCGCCTATGTGATCATTCAGCCAGAGTGAAACTTTGGAAATATATGGGACATCATTTTGCATTGCCAACTCCACTCATTCGGCAAACAGTCGTGGATTAAATTACGCCATTACGGATTTCTGTAAGGGAGTTCGCTCGCTAGGCGGGATGCCGGATTTCTCAGGATCACCCATACGGGGCGCGGGGGCTTTCATACGTTCCCTCTCTCCTTAAGACTTGAGATTTCGGAGGACTACAAGAGGAAAACGATGTTTGTCTCCCTTTCAGGGGGAAGCTCGACTGCCGTTTGATTGGTGGGGAAGGGGGTAATCCGAGCCAAAGGGAAGACGCCCAAGAATGTGATTAAGAGTAACTTGAGTACGCGGCACTCAACCGAGGGAGGGAGTTCTTGAGCAAACTTATCGAATGGCTTCGCTTCCTCCAGCTTCGGTCCCTTTCCCAGGGTTCTCTCTCCCACTTCGAGGAGGAAGGAGTCGGTCTGCGCTGTCTGGAGGTGCCTTCCACGTTTATTGCCACTTGGGAATCAACTTCTACTTCATTCTGATAATCGATCATTTGTTTAACAACCTGGCACCCTTGGCATGCACATCTATACCTATGTGCCCACGAGTTAAGCATATTGTTCATACAACTGGTCCCCGTGTAATGAAAACGAATGAAATACAATTTGAAAGAGTACAACGAAGGTTCTTACGTTTGCTTTATTATTTTCAATATAGAAACTTTCTAATCACAAAAAAAGAAGAGTTTTGAACCCACCTTGAAAATGGTTTTTCTTTTTTTTTACGCTTCAAGATGAGTAAAATCCCAAATTGAATCTTAACAACTTGGCAAACTATAGCCCTAGAGAGCCCTTCTAGCTAAATTTCTGATCTACATGTGTACATTGGAAGTAGTTCGTACTATGATGTAGTTCGATATCGTACTGATAATGTGATATCGTAATGATATATTATATCATTTTCCAGATAAATTGAACCTTTTCCCAGTTGAATAAAACCTCTTCCCAATACTGAACTTTTTTTCAAAATATTTGAACCTTTTCTCGGCATAATTAAACCTCTAGCGCAGGGGTTTCCAAACTACGGACTGCGGCCGTCAAATTCGTCTAGGAGTGCCAAATAACCCTGTTTTCCAAGTTTCTGACTTTCAAAATTTTCCATTCCTGAAAATTCAATTGTTAATATTTTTTGTTGAACAACGGAAAAGTAATTTGGAATTTAAAAACAATCCCTAAAGCCGTAAAAAATTCGTCTAGGTTAGTGATACGTTAATAACCCTGTTTTCCAAACAGTGTCTGACTTTCAAAATTTTCCATTCCTGAAAATTCAATTGTTAATATTTTTTATTGAATTGATTTTGTTGGTGGATAGGGGGGGGGGGGGGGTTCAAGTACCTGAATTTGTTGCAATTAGTTGAGTAAGAATGTGATCTTTTCGGGGGCCCAATATTCATCTAGTTGTTAACGCGACGTTTGAGAAAGTTTTTCCCACAGGATCAGCATCGGCGAGTATACGAAGTGGTAAAAACTATGTGGACACTTGTGAGAAAGCGTTGAAATTTTGCGCTTTGTTCGCTCGGTATGATTAAATGATTTATTTTCTATTACATCCCTTTCATGTGTGAGGTTTCATTTCGGAAAAAGGTTAATTCATTTTGGAGATCAAATCACAACAGTAACATTTGCAGATGACACTGCAGTCCTGGCAATGGGTGAAAGCAACAATGGATCAATTTCCAAACTTAATAAATCCCTCTCTAAAATAGATATCGTGACATCAAAATGTAGGATCAGATCCAATGAGGCCAAATACGTTGACTTTACCAATCGGAAAATCAACTACATCCCTACTTTTCTCAGCAACGTGGTAATTCCCTACGCGAATGAAGCCAAATACCTGGACATGACGCTTGACGCTAAGCTCAGGTGGAAAGTACACAGGAAAAAAAGAAGAAATCTGAGCTCGTGTTAAAACTTAAAAGAATGTACTGGCTAATCGGCCGGAGATCCACCATGACCATTGGTAACAAGCTGCTATCGTACAATCAAGTACTAAAGCCAGTTTGGGAGTATAGAGCGCAGTTGTGGGGCTGCACACAGCTCCAACAGACAAGACAGACAGATAATCCAACAGAAATATAATCCAACGTTTCCAGAACACCGTTTTACGATGTATCACGGATACACCATGGTATTTTAGAAACGATGCCCTCCACCGTGAACTTCGAGTTGACACCGTGGATGAAGTTATTAAAAAGCGAGCTACTGCTCGCCTTAACAGACTTAAATATCATGTAAATGAGGAAGCTGTCAAGCTTCTGAATGTACATGATTTAGCTCGTCGCCTTCACCGCTTAAATCGCACGAACTTGTGTAGGAAGTGATTGTGAAAGTTAAAGAGACACGGGACTAAGTTGTGTACCGTAACCCTGAAATATATAATTATTAAAATAAGTCAAATTAATATTGTTAATGAGTTTACTCGGTGCAATGACAGAGTTAAAAAAAATTATTTTGGAAGAAAAGTGTAATTGTATTGGGAAAAGGTTTAATTCAATTAGGAAAAGGTTGAATTGCTAGGAAAAATGGTTTAAGTCTTTAGGAAAAATGTTTAATTCGTGTGGAAAAAAGTTTAATTCAACTAACAAATGCTATATTACCTATCTACACTCGGCACCTTTGCCCTCCGTATCATGTAATTTCACCGGAGACGACAATCCTAAACATAACGAAATTCGGCTCAAAACTGCAAAATCGGTCCGGGGTGTACTGCTTGTAGTAATATCTACATCTTGGTCATTTAACCTAAACGATTAATCTATCAAAAAATCGAGATCACAAAAAGTTTGGATATTTTAGTTTGATTCATTCAGGAATTATTTCAGTGAACCGGATTAGACCACCCCAGCTTCTGTACGATCATACGTACGCTCAATGAGCGTCGCTCATAAATCTGTCTTCAAGCCGGTGGATGTAAAAAACGACTGGGGAGAGACCGGCGTTACAAGATGGATGCTGTACGAATATACTAGTCTTATCGCCGTCTCCGATAGAGTTTTTCATAACCCATTCATATATTTGCCGAAAAGTAGAAGGTGTTCTAATTTATCTACTTAAATTTTAGTTTTTATACTTGTGGATTTCTATGACGTGACTATATACAATATATTACACTCTTGTAAACATTCCAATATAAGTTTTTATTCCGTGCAAGGGGACCAGTAAAGTTTGCAATTCGAGTCCACGTACGGCTACGGTTATTTTATGAGAATGTGTTGTGACGATTTCGGACGTGTTCGCTGGAAAAAACAAACGTCTGAGTTCCAATGAAAGTGGTCACTGTGGGAGAGGAAGCCACGTCAGAATAAGCACATTACATCAGAACGATTTGAGTGTCAAAAGAGTTGGAGTTTCCTTCAATATTCGTCAGAATCGGCTGACGTTTTGTAACCTATTTTGGTTCTTTGAACTTGGTTAAACTGGAAAATCGGAGAACTTCTCGATCCTTTCTTCTATTCCCGCCAGTATTAATTCGATTGTTTTCGGTGTCATCCTGCAGTACTCGAAAAACTTTTTCTTGTTGGTCGCATAATTCTTCAAATAACGTATGAAACTCCCTTTATCGTATCCACTATTATACAACTGGCACACGTGCTTCGACTTCTCACAGTTCAAAAGACACACAACTTCAACAACGGATTTTCAATGAAGTAAAAATCGTCAAGTTCGAAAAATCTTCGCCCTGTGTCGTAAATTTACTGACGATCAGAACATGCGTGCGGTGGAACCACCTTGTTCCGAGATATCGGAAGAACTCGTCACAACACATTGTCGTCAGAATTCGCTTCTATAGTCCTTTTGAGGGCCGTACGGCGGACGAACATTAAACATTTTGAATCTACTGAGCACTTTGAATCGTAAAGCGACCAAGTGTATGGACGGGCTATTGTCTAAAATAATGAACCAAAACTGGAAAGGACGTACGAAATTCCAAAAATTCAAAACCTGAATAGGTAGATATTATTTAGAACACATTTTTTCGCCAGAAAGTTGATAGCTAACAACTTAAGATAAAATTGCAACTCATTTTAACATAAATACTATTACATATTGATTGAGTTGAACTTGTGTTCTTGTAAACTTTAAATTTTTGAGCTTCACTATTACGTAGACTTTCTATTACGGAGTACGAAAGATTTCGCAGTCTTTACATTTTTTGGGCAACATGAAAACGAAAATACAAATCTGATAAGTAACCTCGATGGAGAGCACTGATCGTGCATAATTCGTAAGCACCAGTACGTGACTTTCTTGATTCCATCAGGTTTCAAAGCGGAGGAAGCTTCTGGAAGATGTTTGTTGATTGAACGTGACACTGACTTGAAATATTGGCTTTACTTACTAGATCCTCCATAATTTATAATTTACTCCGAAATAAGGCCAGGTTTCCATTAATAGATACAATTATTTTCTTGTATGGCAATATTCGGACTTATTATTTTCTTGTATGACGGTTAATAATGGACCACATGTAATCACGAGTTGGAGAAATTGTTATTTAAACTATTATTATTCGCATTGGTTAATTATTAAATTTTAAGTGCTGACAAATAAGTGTTAGCATGGTATGAAAATATTCCGCGAAACAGTAAAACAAGAGATCTGCTTCGAATAATTAAGAAGATTCTTTATTTTTGTTTGAATGTATGTACACTTAGTGAGTGAATCCGACTGTGTTCCAAAATTTTGGTGAAAGCGGTTACACGTGAACTGAAGCAGAACCCCAACTGGGGCACATCTGTACCTCAATTAGTCCCCCAGATATAATTTGCTTCTCAGTTTACGTCTAGGTAAGATCTAGATAAAATTAAAAGAACTCATTTACGACCTCTCAAAGGGGAACAAAGCTCGCCGGGTCGGCTAGTTCTTCATAATATTCTACTCGCATAACAGGAAAAAAAAATGAATAAATAAAAATAACACTTATGCTCCCAATGAGATGAGTAACCTTTACTGCCTAAAGATCATACTCGGTCATCTTCATTAAAGAATTTCTGTTGAGATTGGGTTTGCCTTATTAAATTAATAAATAAATCACCTGGAAAAGTCGTCGATGACAATGGAAATGAGAAGTGGACGATCCGCGGACGACCTTCCATGGCCGCTTTGATCGGCTCCAACACCAAACAAACACCTTCTAACATTTCACCGACTTCCAGTCACACGAAAATTAATTTTAGTCAGTCTTTATCAACTCCTATCGATTGTTCTTTTCCTACAAAATAATGGAAGTTTTCATATCCGATTGTAACAGTAAAACGGCGGATGATTGTCGATAACGTTACGTGCATCGGAAGTCCTATTTACTTAGAGGAAGCCGTGGAAAACGATAATGAGGTTAGTCTCCATTCAACGCTCTCTCCGAGGTTTTTATTGAATTAGCACTAACAGTCACTTCACACGTGTAATCAAACCCCCTCGAAAACGGTACAAATCACACAAAGGTTCGTTTTTTTCCGTACCAGATAGCCCTCCCACAATGATCGGTCCACTACAGATAGCTAAGCGGCCTCTACTCGATCAACAATTAATAATGTCAATACCCTATCAGAATGAACGTAATACGTATCGATCATCCATTACACTGGTCTGCAACCAAAAAACTGCATTCGATTTTTTCACTGTTTCCCATGGATTTTTTCATGCTAAAACCGAAACAAGTAATCAGAAAATTCCATCACGTCTAGTTTTCTGGCAAAACTGGTTTTTTGAATACCACATACGGTGTTATTCAGCGTTAAACATCAATTTGGTAGTTGCTTCCAAGTTGTCAATTTCATGAATTGCATGAATTTTTTCACTCTCGTATTTAGTCACTCCCAGGATTGATACGAAATGAAAGAGTGGGGCAGGGAAAAGGGAGTGGGATATTTTTGAAGTGGGAGAAGCGTAAGGATGCCCAAAATCATGTGATAACAAGTCGTTTATTTGATTTTCTGAAAAGTCAGGATGCCTTGCTGTATGTAGTGCAAAAGTTTCTAGGGAATACGAAAGACCCTAACTACAAAACAATTGTGAATCGCAGGTTGGCTGCCTACAAAGCTCAAGGATGCAACATGGGCCTAAAAGTCCAGAAAACCTGGGAGCGTTAAGTGAAGAGCAAGGAGAAAGATTTCACCAAGACATTCGGGATATGGAAAAACGCTACCAAGGACGATGGAACGTCAATATGCTAGCTGACTATTGTTGGATGCTCAAGAGGGTACGGACAATGCTGGAGCACAAAAACGTGTGCGACGAAGTATCAAAAAAAAAAAAAAAAAAAAAAAAGGTTCCACAAGCAAACTGAATGAAGTTTTTGAGCATTTTGTACTGAATAGTAAACAAATAATTTCTTCTTATTTTGAGTTCATAGACAATACAAATTGTGGCGTTTTTTCTACGTTTTCGTTTTTATGTCCCCCTCTCCCCTAATTTGCAAGAAAACTGTTACGTGATGGAGGAAAATAGCGGTCATTTTTGGATTCAGCACACCAAAAAACATAACATTTAACTAAAATATTCCATGCAGCTGATCAAAAAATTTGTTATGCAGACCTGTGTTATTAAAAGCTAACAAAATGTTTAGCTTGAGACAGGGTTAGGGTGAAATGGAGAACTGAAACGAAGTAGAAATGTCACTCCTTGTAATGACATTATTATTGATCGTGTAGGGGCTGCATTACATTAAACTGAGTGTCTACATTATGGGAGCATCCGCAACAAATGTATAATATGTATAATAAGTATAATATAGATCAATTTCGTAATCTTTGGTCGAGTAGTTTTGAAGAAAAGAAAACATAAAATGAAGCCTATTAAATTTATCCATGAGTTGAAGGCTTTGAAACGAATGGTGAACGATCTTCGAAGGATCAAAAATGACGAAGATTCTTTAATTATTAAAATTTCCTTAGCAGCGACTTGGCTAAGTTAGTTGTTAGTGAAACGGGCTGGTCGAGGTGAAGCAGAAAGGAAGCGCCTTCACATTTTTAAATGTGACACGCACAACACATGTGTAGCTTATGTTGCGTTCTGCAAGGTTGCGGCGCCGTCTCTGTTAAGATTTTCGTTCGGTGTAAAACTTCACAATCCGATGGAGTGCAGCAACGATTTAATGGTAATGAATTCAGTTGTTATGTATTCTTTTAGTAGTGGTGTCAGTTTGAGTAGGTATCTATGGTACATAATAACTAGGTATTTAGTAAAAACTCCATGAGTTACTAAAAGATTCCTCAAATGAGTGACAACCCAATGATTGTCGTGATTAATTCTGCAACGCCTGTGAATAAGTGGCCAAGACGAATTCCACCCAAAATGAGTTACTGTGCTGAGTGAAGAGAAATCGTTTCATCTTCGTTGTGGCCACCAAGGTTACAAACTGGACCAAGAAATGGAGAATGAAGCTGAACGAATCCAAGTCAATTCACATTAACTTCACCAACCGAAAAATCACAGGCTGTGGAATGTCTGGGTATGACTTTCGATTCAAAATTGGTGTGGAATCGTCACATCGAGAAGAAAAAGAAGGAACTGAAGATTAAGTACAAGTCAATGTATTGGCTGCTGAGAGCGGATTCCCATCTTTCACTTCACAATAAACTGCTTATCTTCAAACAGATTTTACGCCCTATTTGGACATACGGGATTCAACTGTGGGACTGTGCCAAAAAGACTAACGTAAAGAAAATACAAACTTGTCAGAACAAAATCCTGAGAAGTATAGTTGGTGCCCCATGGTATATGCGAAATGATGACATTCATCTTGACCTAAGGATGGGAACAGTCAACGAAATCATCATAAAATACACCCAGAAGCACGAAAAACGCCTCCACCAGCACAAGAACCCGGAGATGCTCAACGTTTTGGACAACGAAGGAGAACTGCGGCGCCTCAAGCGAAACAAGCCATTGGACTTGACTGTGCTGTGCAAGTTATAGTGAAGTGTGTTCCAGTTAACATTGTGATACTCTGTAGGGTTGGTTTGTTGAAATCTCACCCTGTACGTTGTGTCCATTTATGAGATGAAATATTGCTAGATGATGTATCCTACAATCAGTTGCAATAAATAAAATCACGAAAAAAATATCTTCGTTGTGCATAACTGGTCAACGTCATGTGGAAAATTCCAAACTTCACACTTCCACAATATAATCCTGATTGTAGGTGAAGGTTCTAGTGTTATTGATGGTCCTATTTAAAATAGGCGACTTTGAGTTAACTACTTATTCATTGGTGCGTCAGAATAGTTCTGTCTTTACTATATTTTTTATTATATTTTACTATATTAGTTCTGTCTCTACTATATGATGAGAATAGTAAGTAAGGGCCGTAAATGAATCACTGAAATTGTGAGGTGATGGAATGGTATAGTTGCCCCTTCAATTGAGGTGGATGCGGTAATAATGCTCCGATTCGCTCAGAGGATGAACCAGACGCTTGAAAACGTCTGATTCATCTCCCAAGGCGACGGATTTTGAAATCGGGAAGGCCCAATATACCCATCACACATTTTAATAAGGATTTGTTTTATTGAGCTCCAATAAGAAGATATTAACGGGAGGAGATCTAACTAAGCTGTGGTCAGGAAATATTATCGAATGCAATTCAATAGGGTACAAGAGATACCGCTGTGGGGAGTAGTATTATGAAGAAAGCAATTGGGTAAGATGAATCAGTAATGTTTTATATGACTAATGATTGCTGTACGCACCTTCATAAGGAAAGAGCTCAACCCTGTTATGTCAGAGTCTTCCATGCCGCCGTTCAATAGAACGGCATCGGCGACAGTTCTCGAGAGCTGTTACAAATAGCATACCTCCTATTGTAGACCCAATACCCATTTTATTGTTTACGAGGACGTAAAAAAGTTTATTCGGAGTAGAACAAGTTTATAGGCAGTAAAATAGGCAGCGAGTTCCTTTAAAATGTAACTTCCGTGTAAAAGTTGGTTTCATAAGTAAACCTCAGTTCACATATTCTTTCAAGTTAAACTCCATACACTGCAATCAGTTCCGTAATTCCTTCATTTGTCAGTGTGTGATTGCAGTCAATATTTAAAAATTAGAACGTTCCTTGGCTCGAAATTTCGATAATGGAGTTTAAAAAAGTTCCACCTGTGCATTAAGATCATGTGAGCGACTTATTCTGAAGTATAGTATTACTAGTACATTTCTGTTGCATTGTGACGACGTTCGAGAACTTTAATAACAAGTATTATGCTAATAATTTTTAATTTAATTTAATGCCAATAAACTTCTTCTCAGTGGATGTTTTTCGACATTTTCATGCCTTTGCTGTGGCACATGAACAAAAAATCGTCACGCAAATAGTTCACGAAAGTTGTAAACAAAAATTGTCTCAGCTATGGGTTACGGTCGCCTCAGATACACAGACACAAATATAAACAAAATTGCCTCTGTGTCCAAGTTTTGCGAGTCGTTGGGACATTGTGCTTTATAAGCGTACACCCACCATTAAAATGTCTCAATGTGTTAAGCAAGCGTTTCCTCCAATTTCGTTATAGTGTTCTTATCGATGTTCAGCTTATATTAAGAAACTAACGAACGTTTTTTCAGTGGGTACAAATTTCTAAATAGCTTTTCAAATCCTCTCCCTAGTTTGTGTTTCATTCTGCTTTGGAAATTTATAATGTGGTTCAGAACGCCCTAACATTGGTATGGAAATTTCCTATTTTTGAAGCTTCTCCGATTTGTCTCGAAAAGTTAATATTTCGGTGTGGTATATTAAGTTATAATCTTGGATTGGAAGTTCTGCTATTCTTTTTGAAAGTTCTGAAGTTGATTGAGAGAGAGTTCCGGGTATGAATGTCCTGAGTTTGGCCTGTAAGGTTCTTAATTTTGTTTGAAAAGCATTTTAATTGACGCGAATACTTCTATAATGTTGTATATCATCAGCGGTTCATATCTATAATGTTGGGACTTGTACAATTTGACGTGGAAACTCCTCTGTAATGTTTGGGTAGATATTATACGTTACTTACAGTTCACAGATGTAATTGGAAACTTGAATGTTTAACTTCTTAAGGTGAGTAAGACCCATTATGGTAACTGTTACGTATTTCACCCACTATAGATATGAAAAACTACCCCTTCCTGTGTCTGCAACCCCTGAGCCTTATTCCTAAAGGCCTTCAGTTCCCAGGATATCCACATGGTACTGTGGGCCAACACTCCAACCCTTAGAAGAGATTAACTACTCCATCACATCGCCTCTTCGTTACAGACGAGATCCTTAAAAAAGATAGAATTTAAATTCTGATCGAACCCACTATACCTAGAGGTATTAACAAACAACACGATAAAAAAACTTACAAAATTATTTTATTGCCGTCTCTATCAAACAGTCACACAACATTCGCACTAAGTTACAACAATGCATTAAACAAATAAATAACAATGTGTCGCGTCACTTTTACTATTACACAAAGTGAAAACTCAAAAAAAAATTTTTTTTTAATAGGTACAAAATTTGCGTGTTTTTCCACCATGTTAAACAACAAAATTATACTAAAAAAAAAATAAATTATAGCACAAAATAAATTTAAAAAAAAATAAATTCAATAGGTACATAAGCATTTAGATGACAGCTTACAATAAATAATAGTTCAGTCATATGATAGTTACAACCGCTCTGCCCCTCACCTTAATGCACTCGTTTACATTGCGAAATTTTTGTAAATTTTTTTTCAATAAAAAGTTTTTGTGGGGCTTACGCCTAACTTTTGCTAGCAGATCTTAATTTTCTAAGGTACTTAAGTTTGCCTTTCAAGCCTTTTTTCTATGCAGGTGCAAACGCAACTATATTGCACACTTTTCCAGCTTTAAAAAGAAAAATTATTTATACAAAAAAAAAAAAAACAATAATTTAATTACAATTCAACCTCCGAGAACGTAAACGGCTGTAACATTGATTTACAACAATGTCCTTATTCAAAAATCATCTATAATCATCGCTCTACTTAGGTTTTTTTTGGTCGGATTTTGTTTTCTGTAAAAATCCATTTTTCGTTTTGTTTTAAAATAAATACTTGTGTGGTTCTTTCTAAACCACTCTTACACTGTTTTCAATAAATAACGTAATTTTAGTTTTAAAATTACAATAAATAAATAGAATCTATGTTTCCGGTATCGTGTTGTTAATTTGCCAAGTCCAAAATAAGTTAGTCTTGTATGAAGTTGTTGAACAGTCTTTGTTTTTCGGCAGTGTTTGTTAGTGGTATAATTTCTGTAAAAAACGTCGATGTTATTCTATATAGGGTTATTACAGCCAAATTTAACAAGACAATGTCCGTTTCTAATGGAAAACAGGTTAGTTTTTCATGAGATCGGCTCTTTTTTTTCCTCGACTCTGTCATTTTTGTAACGCAGAGCAAAATGTATTAGCCGCGGTTGTTGGGGATTGCTCCCCGCGTCGCTCAAAACCTGATTGGTTGGCTTATTGAATTTTTCCGTATTTTCATGTTTCTTTCAGGTAGAGTTTCATGTCTTTGTCGAATGAGTACACTAAAGTCGTTCGTGTCTCTCGAACTGCGGTTTAGACTTCGTTGCACGAGAGGTACAGCTGATGACAGTCGTCTCCGGACCTCCCTCGCCTGCCGGCTTCGTAGTACGTTTCCATTGGTGACGCGACGCCAGACCTTTGGATCATGAAACTGGCCAAATACCTGCAACAAATATTGATTATTAGTTATTTGTTCAATTTCAGCGAATTATAGAAACCGTGAGGATTGGGTGGTTGCCGATCATATGGAATGAGTTTTGACATGGAATAGACCGAGGCTATGCTGATTCGGTATCCTAAGTTATAGACCAAAGTGTGACTGACTGTTCCGAAGATGGAAAGAGGTCCCTCTTGAATATTTTAATTCATCCAAAAAGCTGGGTCTCAAGTTTTAAGAATCATTAGTTTGGAACGGCCCAGTGAAATAACGCCTTCAAAAGTATATGACAACGACAGGTCTGTCATTGTCTAATGAACGTACGACTGCAGCTGGTGCAGAGTTTGACTTTCTCCATCTTCAACTATGCGACTTGAGAATTGGAGATTTGGATCGTCAGCAGGAGGCTCAAAATGGAGACTGGATGAGCCGCACACCTCACTATCCGCGCTTGAGTTGGTTGAAGCTAAAAGAAAGGAAATATATCCAAGAAGCTACACCCATCTTCAAAGTGTTAAATATTAAAACACCTCACTACATCTATCACAATTTCCAATTCTTCTCCTGACATCAAAGATCGAATGCTATTCCACCCACTACATTACACTCACATCCTACCTCGGTCCTTCATGATGGGAGAGCCAAATTTTTAATTGACATTGATTGATTGCAATGTTGATTCATCCTGATCAATCCTCGACATTTCAAAAGTTCAAGGAGAACTCAAACAGAAATTGCTCGGTGAGTACTGAAGCGATCAATGTAGAGTTTGAATGAATCAAGAAGTATTTATTTATAAAAAATTTTTGCTCGATTAATAAAAGGACTTTTATTGAAATTAAATTAACTAATTACCAACCCAAATTAACTAATGGACAACTGAAGTTGCATCAAATAATCAAACGATCGTTTTGATTTGTATTATGGGGCAAACTCATTCGATTTCTATTTTTTTCTTGCAATGAAGTACAAACGACGCAAAAAAAATGTTTAAAATCAATGTGAATCACATCATGGCCAAGAAATCAATCAATCAATGATGGTGGCTCAGTAACAACCCTTTAGGGTGAATGATGAAGAAGACAGACGGCTTAAATGAGGTTATTTCCTAGAGACGTCCAAAACGTTCACAACATTCAAACCGTAAATGCCATGACGTAGTGCATTTCCCTATAACACCTTTCAACTACGCAGGTGCTGGTTTACAAGCATTTATCACTATCAGAACTTCAGCATGGGAAAAATAAGAGCGCATTCGCATGGTAGAACACAAATTTCCAAAATTGCAGACACGTTCCTAACAGGGCTCAGGGATTTCGTTGCAAGTAAGTTCGCTTAGGAATACGGAAATGTGGCAATCGATTTCAGAACGGAATCGCCATACTATTTCAACAATGAGTTACCCCTTCCCTAGTCTGAGATGGCTACGCCTGCAACTACCGGAGGATATCCCAGCTGAAAGGCGTCAGCCTTATGCTCAAATAGATATTAATAAGAATAGAAAATGGAGAACTGTCCGCATCCATCACACTATTCTCCCAAAGTTTACATGATACTTTTTATAGAGCAGACTAGATCCCATCGAATTTCAGAATCAAGATTATTGCTCTTGAATTGCAGCGTAATGACGTGTCAGGACCGCAGCACATGTGCAAACGTAAAATTCAATGTCATGAGCAATAACGTATCAAGTTACAATACAAATGGTAACTATCTTGGTGGAAGTTTCCGAATGGGCTCAGTTTCTAGTTTAAGTTTATCTCTCTTAAAAATGAAACCGAACCTACCAATCAATGGCCTCGGAAAAATAATTGGCAGTTTTGATTCGTGAAAATCGACCAGGGCTGTCATCTGTCAGCTAAGGTCAGTCTCGCCTTTTATTTAATTCTTAATTATAGTTATTATTACGATTTGATTCATTATATTAAGTTAATAAACAAATACTTGAGTTACCATAAAAAAACGCAGCAAAATATTGCGCAGGCATTTATTATTTCTGTATAGAACTACCCTTCCAAGTAGATCACTCATCACTGACGTAGTTAGTTTTACATTACTTAAACTCGACCCTTCGCGTCTCCGTATTTTGTCTTCTCCTCTGTGAATGCCATAAAAAGAGTTCCATTTATATTGCAAATAACGTTAAATTGACTAGGAACAAAATTAACCAATAGTGTTTTCGGGTGATTACTGATATCCATACTTTTTAATAGACTTTTACACGTTGAATGACTTTGTCCTTAAATGCTACTCATTGAACACAAACCTTCGCTACCCCCTTTATATGAAACAAAAGCCGGTATAAAAACTTTTGGGTCCAACACCCTGCACACGAAAAGCTACAATTTAAATGTCAGCTTTCTAGGACAAAAAATTGACGTTAGTGTTATTTTTTATATTTTTTTATTACTTAATTTTTTTACCACTGAGGTGGGCTATTGTGGCTGGACAAGGAGGTCATTACCTCCACCTCCTTCCCAGGCATATTTGACTGCCCGACCTAGGAACCCTTCCGAACCAAGCACTGTATGCCCAGTGTACAGCACTTGCACCCATCATCAGGAACTGCCTGGGACCCAAGCACTAACTGCTTGGTAATTACTGGATAGGCATTGACATCTCAGTCTGTTGTGTCGACATAATGCTGTCCACCCGAGCCAGAGCTGGAAGGTCCACTCTTTCACACCACGTTTTGGCGGACGAGAGGAGAATCCTCCTAACCCCTCCCGTTTTAATAACCCGAGGATTAATGGAAGCCTGTTCCCAGGTTAGAAAACGCTATCATGCCGGCACAGGGTATGACAGATCACTTGACAAGCTGTCTCATCTTCCCACAGAACCCGCAGAGGGTGGTGTCAGATTTGTCCATTTTGTGGAGATGGTATCTAAGTGAACAGTGCCCCGTTAAGACTCCCTTACTGTATCTCCTTTATTTCTAGGCTGAGCAGCTCGTTAGCTCTCTTCTTGAAGAAGCCAGTGTTCCTGGTGTTAGTATTATTAGCGACACACCAGCTTACATTGAATTGACGGGAAGAGGTGGTGTATGTAAGGACATGAAATGTCAATATCTACTACACTGCAATAATTTGTATATGGGCAGTACGTAGAAATCCAATTTTATTACATAAGACTGGAAAACTCGATTTCCAGAGACACTTTTGAAACAAAATCCTTCTGCAATTGTATCAGATAATGCTATTCTCTCGAGATACTTGTCAATTCTTACTGTGTCCAAGCACGCTCACATTCTGGGACAGCGAAAATGATAACGTAAATCGGTTCGGCTCGTTTCGTTCGATTCATCGAAATGTCGTCACCAGCAAACATGACAAAACCGGTATTATCTCGAAAACTTTCAGTAATATGATCAATTTATTATCAATACGTACCATACTGTTGGGAAAGAAAAAATAGTCATAACTTCCCACTCTACTGGGAATGTAAAAAATGTAAATTCTTTTCCATTCTAGTGTTACTGTAAAAAAGAGATATTGATTTCCACTGAATATGGAGTCTGTTGGAATAGTAAAAATGTGACACTCACTCGTTCTTTTATAGTTAGCCCTAGGCTAAAATTCATCATGACTGTGAATGTGAACGTGTTTCCACACAGTGAAAACTGTCTAGTAGTGTGAAAATCGCCTACTCTATTCAAAAGTATTCCTTTTGAAACCGAGTCGAATCGAATCTTTTGTTACATATTTGCAAACTGGTGAATCGTTGGGAGGTGTTTCATTTCATCTCGTTAAATTTGAATTGTTCTATTTGCGGGCTTCTATGTCTTAGGCGATATACCTACAGAACAGTGCGCCATTCTGTGAATATGATCGGAGGTATATTTATAGCGAAGTGATCGTATCATCTGTAAGATAACATTAAGTTGCGATTCATTTTTCGGGAATTTCCATTGAAAATCGGCTGGATGCACAAATATTGACTCGCAGTTAGGGATCGATTCATCACAAATGATATTGTTCAGGTAGATTGGTCATTTTTCACGATGTCCGTCGGTTGATTTCATTTTGTTTTTGATATTTTCACGTTCACTTACGTTCCCAGTTGGCAGTAGATGGAGGAGGAGGAGTTGGTGTCCGTGGCGCACTCCCTGTTCGCTTCGCACATGTACCGCTGCATGCAGGTATCGTCGGATGTCTTCATGGTCTTCACGTACCCCTGCAAACAACGGAACAGATAATCAATCTCGTCAATTATCAGGGAGCGTTGAAAAGCAAACTTTGGGATAATTAGACGTAACTTGTGATGAAAATACATTTCTGGAACCCTGGAAGTCGTCTTATAAGATTAATATAATATTAAGAAAAACGCCAATTTGAGAGTATGCATCCCTCATATTTTGGAACATAGAATCGTCTGTCACATTGGTTGCCTGCTGAAGGTTGATACAAACAGCTCTATTGGGTACTTGATTCAATCATTTACAATGAAGACGATATAGTGACTTACATAGAAATCCTCATTTCCAAGGTTGGTTAAAACGTCAAGAAATTCAAATTAATTGGATACCGTCTTAATGGGGTGAGATAATTAGACGTAATATGTAATAAAAATACTCTTCTGGAACCCTGAGTGACGTCAGAGATGCAAAGAGTGCTCGAAAAACGGCAACTCTCGAAATTTAAGAACGAGGAATTGTGTAGAGGGCTTCAAATTGGTATTGGGTATCTCGAATAAGTTGGAATGAACAGTTTCATTCCTTGCACGAATCAATAATTTGTAATGAACAAAATCTATCTAGCTAAATCTAATAGAGTAACATGCCGTCAAGACCAATTCTCTACCACAATCCATCTTCGAAAGAAAAACGACTTTTCCCTTAATAACCCAAATTTCTTCCAACTCAATCAATCTCCATTTTTGGCCTTACAAGGTTTTACGAATCATTGATAATCTGTGAGACATTACTAACTGCACCTGTGACTCCTCATCAACTGCGCTCATTCTTATGACAATGTACAAAACAAATTATTACTGTATCCAAATAATTGTCCATTTTATGAATATTAAAGAGATTGTAACAGACAGAAAATAGTACAAACAACATTTTCACTATAGTGTTAAAACATGTTGAAATATTCAGTCTAATGGAGACCATAGGAGTTACGTACTTTGAAAACGGCGAGACTAGCGACGGCGGCTTCAGATACGGAATCTTTTTTGCCGAGAGAGCGGGCAGCCAGTGATCTGTGCGAGAATGAGGTTTTCAGAGCATCCAAAAGATTTACTACGATGTTGATGAACTGTAAACAAGAATGTAAGTATTAAAATAAATGCTTACTTACCGTGTAAATTGTATTTATTATGTAGGCAATACGTGTAGGCGTTTTAAAGTCAAATTCGAGAGTTTCGTTTTAAAATTGAACTACAAACCAAAAGAAACAAAGTGACTAAATACGTTTTATATATTGAGGACACGTGTATGAATTCATCAGTTCAATAAAAGCAATTTCCAATTCCGTGCAAGTTGATGTCAGTTTGTGGCTTCTGGAAGTGTTGAATGTAACTACTGATGGGTATTGGGACTAAGACGTGCTATTTTGTGTTCCTAGATGAAAACTAGTCGGATCGTTCAGTTGTTGTGTAGTGTACAACTATTCAGAACTGTGTTCATAAGATTTGCTACCCACAGTTCTCAAATACCTAACCAATGAGAGGCGACTGTTGAGAGCTGTGACCAACTAGAGACTTGTAGTCCATATTAAGAATTATGGTTCGCTACGGAAGGTTTAGATTGATGAGAGGGGAATACATCCCTCCAATTTTTTGTTTGCACCACAGAACATAGAGTAAACCAGGAGTGTATTCTAAAGAGTGTAGTCTAGAGAGTGTGTTCTAGTGTATTCTAAAGAGTGTATTCAAAAGAGTGTATTTTCTGTGGTTTGCACAAACGACTATACCATCATCATCGTTGCGGATTTACATTCTTTTAACCCTTCCGTTTGTTGATAGCCAATCTTCAGGAACCCGTCTAACAATACCGTGATTAAATTCCCCAATATTAGAACACGCAACATATTAAACACAGGTAGATCCAGTTTTTCGGAAACCATGAGTTTGTTCCGAAAAAGCTTGAATTCAAATCCGAAATGCTGTACTTAAACACATCTAAAAATACATACCTATGTACAGACTGTATAAAACATTCATTGAATATGTTTGCAGCATTAAGTTGTATATAAAACAATTATTACGCACTCTTTGGGATCTACGTCGTTCACTATATTTGCTTCTTCAAAACAGAAGACCTGGGAGACGAATTCGTAGAAACAAGTGAGCCACAATCTTTGCCTTACATCAGTATTTTTTTTAACGTTGGCTTTTGGATGATATCCAGTCACTTTGAAACTTCAATGAATTCCAATAATGACTGATTTTCTATGATCTGATGGAATTTTAGTAACAATTATTCATCTAATAATAAAATCTAATGGCTTGTTGTAGTTTGAGATATAGGAGTGATGATTTGTCATTCATGCACGGGGTTATAAGAAACTTTTATTTTAATGACCAATTATCATAATAGTTGTCGGGATTGATCGTTAGATGATTTTCTAAAAGGAATGTTGACCAAATAGCTTTTTTTTTGTGTCATGAATTGATCATGAAGATACTCTCTCTTTTCAATTCGTCGTAACTTTTTCTCATCTAATTTGCAACCTTCATTATTACCATTTTTTATTATTTATTTTGTTTATATGTGTAGAATGATTAAGGGGTAGTTGCCAAGTTAATCCAGTGGTTGGAAAGCACATACTCTCATCACACATGGTTTGAGGTTTAATGATGTTAATCCATTCTATTTTTTGTCCAGCCAACTATAGTGATGTTTCACTGCCTAGCTCGGTGATGGGTGGTAACAATCACGTCCCTAGTTTACTCCTGAGCAACTTGTATCGTAGTTGTCCTAATGAAAATTATGGGTTTCATATGGCCAATAAAGTTCCATCTGCCGTTCACATACAATTATGTTTGGACGCTTTGTATCTCGATGTAACGTGGCAACATAATGGTCCAAACAGTCCTAGAATGCGACCAGATGACTTGAAAGTGGGGAACGAGTATTTTTTCGGGCAGCGCAGAAATATATTATTGTTTTCATGTATAGAGGTATGCTGGAAATCTAAAGCAGCTAATAGATATGATAGAAATAGATTTTTATTTTTCGGCTTGAGATTGGAATTCAATATTCATTTAACAATGTCATTCAACTTTGTGAGTATCACATCTAAAAATCGTGTTCTCCATTCGTACTAAGTAATGATATTCTGGCCTCCGAGTAAACAGCAAAGTTGGGTTCAGATTTGTTTAGGATGGTAATCTAGTGCTCTATTCAAGCAATGTTCCCTACAAGTTGTCAATATTGTTCTTGATAAAATCAGTTGGGCACTAGGCAAGTACATGACCTCTTAAGAGGTATAATTTAGCATCTGAGGGAGCTGTGGAGTTCTGTTCTGATCTTTACAAGATATTGATATAGTGTGCCATTCAACCAATGTACCTAAGCGATGTGTACAACGTGTTTGTTAAAATCAGTAGACCATTTAGCAAATAGATCACGCTTTACGTGCTTTATGTACTTACTTCGCCAGCATGCTTGGCCATCGTCGCCACCTGCTCCGGATCCCTCGAGCCGAGAAATGTTGTTAAAACTGCAGCCAAGACACCCTGTATACCAGCCGATCCAAAAAGCTTAGCATTTCAAGAGACTAAACTACTTTCCCCTCAACAGTCACCATCCATACTCATCTTTTTGAAACTTTCTCACAAATCATCTTCGATTTTGATACCAGTAACGTTTTTTAATACGATAACATGATTTTTTCATTTCGAACTGATCCAATTGTTCATCTACTTGTAATCGTAAGCTTTATCATATCAACTTTTGATACAAGAAAAAACTAAATTATTTACAACTGGTTTTGCACGTTTTTAATCAAAATCGAAAAAAGATTCTTAATGACTTAGGGAACCAGATTCCATTACAATGAATGTGGTAGTCAAATTAAACAACATAATCCACCAATTGTTCAAATACACGTATTTGGAAAGATTACCTACCACAGTAGGACGTACTTCCACGATAGGAGATGAGTATGAATAGTAACTGCGCCACCAACTAAGGGAAGCCATATGGAAATGTGCTAATGTGCAAGCATGTTTTCAGAAGACAGTACTAATTGCATATTGAAAATAATTCTGCCTTTTCATTCGGTTTCAAATCGTTTGAGGTCAAAGTTGATTAAGCCGTAAGGACAGCAAGCTTATCACTTACTGATTTCTGTGTGGAAATAAAATAGAAAAAAAGTTATTTTAATTACTTGGCCATTCTTGCAAAAACGTGAAATCGCATGTTCTTCAAGGTAACTTTAGATGGGTCCATCTTTGAACGTTATGTTGTTTAATAGAAGCTTAATTTAAACGCGTAAACTCATTGTTTATCGTACTTAAATAGTTTTAAAAAACCATACCAAACTTCTACTGACTTGAACAACAGATGCCCTTGCATCAGGCAATATTTATCTATAATTTTTTACGAATATTTCTCCTTCATCCTACGGTTTAGAATGCTAGCGTTGTTTGTTTTCCAATAATTGAAATTACTGATGATTTTAAAGCCAAATTGATTGCAAAGAACCAAATGCGTTTGTTCCGATAATCCCCGTCACTACTTCTGACAATTTTGTTTTGGGAGGAAATTAATTTCGATACCTTACAATTCGCCTTTATCTCAAGAAACATCCTTTAAAATAATTACATCAAAATATCCTTTAAAATAATTGAGTAACCATGAACAAATTCAATTTGGAACTAAGTAAAATGAAAGTTAAATTTCACTTTTTCTTAAAAATGGCCCTTAAAATTTCGTCAGTTTCTGAAATGGCATCGATCTGTCAAAATAACTTGAAATAAGTCTGGGAAATTTAAGAGATCCGATCAGAGAGGCCTATTGATCGTCAATTTGACTACAATAACCATTTATAGGACAATTAAATTGATATTTTCCAGAGTGAAAACCTTGCAAAGAATCGTTCGAGGCAGTCAATAAGCTCAAAAGCAATCAGAGTACAAGAATAATGTACATAACATAATTACATGGGTATGAATAATTATACAAGAGGCGATAGTACGAAGTAACAGCTAAAGCGCAGTAGTGAACGCACAGCTTTGTCAGTCAGTTGATACGTTATTTACAAGTTCGTATTGTACAACTGCCCAACCAATAAACATAAAGTTTTCGTATGCAGTTGAATGTAAAGCGTCAGTCGTAGGCAAAAGGTAGATATTTCGGAGGATCTCATTCCATAAAATAAAAATTACCAATATAATAAATTTCAATCCTTCCTCGAATTTTGTTGTTTTACGTTGTGATGCATAAAATCTAGATATTCGAAAAATCCGCTATACGTTGCACAAAGGCACGTAAGCTCCGTTTTTCGAAAACGAGAAATTTGTTATTCGCAATCGTGCTTTCTCAGTCATTCCAACGCAGAACCTAACGCTGGTGTGGATTTTCGTAGGAAAAAATGCCTACCGTTCTATTGTTCAAGATTGAAAATTAACGGATTTCTCTTCAAAGAAGCAAGTTTTAGAGATCCTCTTCTCACTAAAATAAAATGCTTGCGTAGTAGGTACCCTTAATATAAGAGCAATTAATGAATAGAGACGAAAATTCAATTTTAGGTGATTGATTACCATAAAATCACTTATTGATACATTTAAAGGGGATTTTGTGTTCACAAAGTGCTCGTGTTACTTGTCGTTACATTTTTTGTTGTATTTTTTCCTCATACTGTTCGGTAAAACTCAGTGAGTTTTATTTCAAAGGGATATGGCATCCTCGAAAAACATTAGAATTTCAACAGCTTCATCCAGCAAATTTTTCAGTTTTTCCACCTAAAGATGTAGATTTTTCGCTTATAAGGATACGCAGGGATTCGGGAACAGCCGCAATAGCCTTATCGCTGGAAAATACTTGAAAATTACACTCCACTTGCCCTATTTTTTGGAAAAAAAAAGAATTTTTAACCACTAAATTAGGAATGTACACCCCTTGATTGGATCGATAACGAACTAACCGCGACGAATATCAATCCCGGTTTTTCAGCGTTGAAACGAAATATGTCTAATAAGAAAAAAACTGTAGTTGTGCAGGTGTATGAAAGAAAGAAAATGTAAGAAAGGTGTTTTCTGTTACTGGGTTGTTCATAGGACAAAAACGGAAGAAAAAGCTTCGATTTTACTAATTAAAATGAGGACTTTAGATCTCATCAAATAATTCAATTATTCTCATCGAATTCATATTGTATGCTTTGAAATAATCATAAAATATACAAATAGACCTGGTTTTTAACCGCTTTTTGGGTGTTTTGTGCCACTGCAAGCCGTCTTGTTTACCCTCACCCGTTTGCTCTCCAAAAGGCTGGAGTTATGAATGTGAATTTAAACATCCTGCGCATAATTAAAACAAAATAGTAAATTGTAACAATCAATTCCACCGATATAATTGCAATATAATTTTCTTTCTTTTGAAATCGAGTTAGTGATGACGTTTGTTACGTTTTTGCGTACCGGTGAAGGTTGTCAAATTTCAGTTATTCTATAAGTCGGTCTTGCGTCTCTGTCGGAACACAGTATATTGGATTACGTATGTAGTTTAATATCAGCTATAAAAGATTTGCATTCATGGAGTAATATTTATGATGACGTCTTTCTATCTTCATTGCGGCATCTAGAAGCCTATAACAGGGTACGGAAACACTCTTATTAGCTGAAGGGCCCTTGTGACCAACTCATTTCCTAATCGATCTACCCTGCAGATATATAAATAGAATTTTTTAAGTAGCATTTAGAACAAAATTATGCGAACGGAATAGTGATAATGTACCACTTACAACAGAAGACCTATCTAACAGGAATATAAACCTTTGTGTACTAATTTGCAGTGGTTATATAATAATACTATGGGGATACATCGTTACGAATCACAAACACACGCACACATTGCATAAAAGTACAATTAAGGAATTATTGTAGGATGCCTTGAAACCGAAAGTCATTTAGCGGGTTTCTTTTATTTTTACTGAAAAACTATATGGTATGATGACACTCTCAAATCGAAAAGAAAAACGCGTGAAATAAAATGGAACACGGGAGAGAAAAAATGAAAGAAGCGGAAGTATAGAGTTTTAAAACTCAATAAAGTTAGAAATCAGACCGAAACATTGAAGTAAACAGAGTGCAATAAAATGAAATAAAAAACCGTCTAACATTTAAACTAGTTAAAATAAATAAATAAAAATACTTATATACGTATATCGCACGCCCAATAGGAAACGGTGCAAATTATAACACACCGGTTTATTATTTCTGTATTAGAATGACTCTTTTGCGCAAATCACTGATCTATGTACGTTAGACTTAGTCATTGGCATATGTGGCCTCTGGCCTCCGCATCTTGCCTTGTCCACTCTAAATGCTATGAAAAGGACGCCATTTATATTTCAGGGCGTTTGATCGATTAAGAAAGGTGTTAGCATCAAGGGCCCTCAGCTGATCGCTGATCTACATACCTTGTGATGGGCTTCTGAAAGTCCAAAGGCAGTTGGATGAATTCATGTATATACTAGTATATAAAGGAAAGTCGTGTTAGTTACACTGAACTGATATGACAGAAAATTGGTGTGGAGGTAGCTTAGAATCGGGAGAAGGACATAGGATACTTTTCATCACGTTCGCGCGGGACGTCACATAAAACGTGGAATAACATAACGCAACTAAAAGCCATTTATCAGTATCGAAGACATGTGTTCCCTTATGTGTGGTCATTTATTAGTTTGGATTGAAATCGCCAAATCGTGAAATGAATGTCGCATTTAATCAAGAATTTGAACGGGAAAGTGAACATGACCACTAAGAATTAGATTCAAAAGTTCAAACGAATTTACCTCTGTTGAATCACCAACAAAAGGAAGTTTATGATACATTGATGACGACATTTGATGATGGAAATGATGGCTTATATTTCCTAGATACTCTTGGTGGAGCTAATAAAACTTTTCTCATGTCATTAGTTTTAGCAAAAACGTTGCTTTTCGGGTTTTTCACTGACATGGGTGTCTGGGAGTCGACGCCAATAGTTATTATCAACGTCGTATCCTAAATACGCGCAGCTGACCAAATTCTCATTGACCAAGCAACGCGCTCACCACTCAGGTCTCGCGTGTGTCCAGTGACGTTAACTATGTTCGCGTTCATATTAATAAACCATTTTGTAACTAAATTCAATAATACACGAATAACACCCAAACAGTTTTGATGTATTTCTATTGTATTTTGTTGTAATCACAAATACACAGCAGACAATAGGGTAGTGAGAGTGTCCTTGTTTAGTAATTTTCGACTGCGATATTTATGTTTCAGATACTTAAAAACTCACCCGTAGCAAATAACCGCAATTCCTGCACCTAAAAGTGTCCTCACAATGACAAGAACAATCACGCGTTGATAAAAACTAAACAATAAACCAATTGGTTAAAATTGGCAGAGTTTCTTCTCAATAAGTTGATCTTTTTCCTCCATGTTCCACAACATGTAAGCTTCATTTTAGTCAGAAAGCTTTTCAAATATCCGAATAGAACCTTTGGAGAAATGCATTCAGTCATTGAAAACCAAAGATGGGAGGGAGTTAAGTTTCATAAAATCCAAATGAAAAAGTTGTGCAGTTTGTCTCATTCGATTTATTGAATTTACGTCTATCAATAATGAACATAAAAAACATTAGTGTTAATTCGGTAGTGTCTGATCTTCAGATTTTTAAATTTTCTAGCCCTGTCATTTTACTTTTTAGGATTGGTTCAGAGTCTTCCCGAGAATTCAGTCCCAAATAGACCAAATGTGATTTTTGAGGCAAGTTTCATTATTTTGGGAACAAGAGCTCCGGAGAAAAGTTTGGGACTTTGGATAGAATGATTTTCCTGAATTCGATTTTCGGATTTTAGGCACCTTGAAACGGAACACATCAAACTTTGAGGGGGGGAGGGGGGGTTACAGTTGTTTTTTGATCAATTACAAAGGTCCATATAAAATCCAGTTAAAATACTAAGCCAAAAGAACCACGTCAATCGGGAAAGTGGACATTTTCATCTATTGTTGAGTCTATGGGTTTTGTTTTAGAGTTTCAGTGTGTTGTTCTCAGAGTGATTACAAATGGTTTATTTATATTTATTCGTCTGCAAAATATAAATTCGTAAGAGACGGGTCCGGCTGTTGTGTAACGGGACGAGTCGTATTGGCGGACGCGGTCCCATTGTCCACTGAATAAACAAAGTTCTTGATCACTTCAGGCATTTCGAAGACCGCTTTAAAAGCGATGAACAAATCCAAGGAGCGTCTGAGGTAGAACAACATGTCCTCGATAGGGAAATGAATGTCACGGAGGATGGGGTACACCTCGAGGTTGAACCACCTCTCGAACCGAATCAAGTCCGAGAGCTTACCGTCCGACACTGACAACGACGCCAAACCCGAAACACAACTTGAGACGAGAACGATCAACACCGCGCTCACCATTTTGCTATCCGGATGTTACAAAACACGTGAGGAACTGAAGAACGAATCGCAAAGACCAAAGTTGGCGGATAATGCAGTTTTTTAAAACACTTAAAAGCGTCAAATTTCCGTCTACCACTACTTTCTCATGATTGTATTGTCACGTACACATCTCGAGTTACGCTCTATTGTTCTATTTATTGGAAACTAATCTCGCAATATCATATTATTGAATTTGACAACTGATAGCATTGCAGTTACGATTTTACTGAGACCTCATTTTACATCAAATGGAACTACAGTAAACATTTATGTTTAGTTGCGAGCCTCTCGCATTTGGCTAAACATCAACTCCGCAGGGCCTAGTTCCAAGGCTGCAGTCTTTTTCAATCAACGCAAGGTACGTATTATTTGCAAACTCACTTCTTATACTAATCTTTAACTAAGAAAATTATGTTTTTCCGTTCGGGCAGCAATACTTTATGAGCACGATACTTGCAATGGCAATTATTTACACACATGTGGATGGTAAATCAAATAGTAGGTAAATTTCGAGTGATAATGATGTGATAATGTCTTCCATGACTGCTAGTACAAAATTCTTAATAAGCCAACCTAGCTTCAATTTAGCCATAAATTCTTTTTAATTTTTGTTGAACGGTCATGTTGGATCTGTTTTCTTCCTAATTGACAGTTCTTGGCGAATAGTTTATGGAACAAGATATTTGGAAATTGAAATATTTTGTTGCTCATTTTCGTGTTTATAAAGAAAAAGCAAAAAAACCCGTTATTCCTGTCAAATGTTGATTTTATGTATCCAGTTGTCACAAACTGCCGGTTTACAACCACAATAAGAAAAGTTCGGGAACCAAATAGGTTATTTGCGAAACAAAAATGTTGTGGTGGTTCTAATCTATCGTATTTATGTTGTGTTCCTGAGCTCGCTGTTCATTTTACGACCGCTCCCGTTGAAATCGGTCAGCAGTTTAGCTTTCTATGGTAAACATACATATGATGTATGCATATTATGCAGATAGATACAAACATACACACATTGATAGATAGAAACAAACATTGAGTTCTATGCGTGAGGATTATCTATAACAACTGCTCAAACTATCACCTACATATTAGGGTACGTTCCTAAATGTGTGTTTGCACTGAATATATATCAATAATGTATTCGGTCCCAACCCATTCTTCAAATATGATAAATTTGTGTATGGTACAAGTTCATAGAACATCGTAGGTCCTATAAAATCAATACCAACTGTTATTTCCATATTAACTTCATTCTAAAGGTCAAGTGACTACTTAGGCTCCTTGGATATAATAAAATTATGTACTATGTACCTAAACTCTGGATTAGGTCGTTCCCTGAGGAACCAAAAATCGTACGAAAACAAAATGTATGATCAGTCCGAAAAATGACCTAAACCTAATAAGCAAGAGCAATAATTATTGTTGTCTCACGTTTTGTATAGTAACAACTCTCCATGGAAGATGAAAATCATCAAAATCTGGCTAAAAATTTGAATAGCATTCAAGTAATAGACTATAGTAGGTACATTTAGTGAAATACACGAAAAGAAATTTGAATAATGCTAGTTTGTCTATGAACTCGGCGAGAATGATGAGCAAGCATGACAGAACTCTAGGAGGGTTCGATTAGTTGAAAATACACGGACTGATGAAGTTGTGTTTTTCATTCTACGATATTTAATTATTCATTCGGTTTAAAATTAGTTACTTTTCCTTACTAGCACCATTCTTTAATTATTTAATGATGTATCACGAACCTCGTTGGATAATTACCGAACCAATGATCCGCATAGAAATAAAAAGCCTTGGTGTACGTTCTATTCAATTATTTGATGGGGGTTCGAAATTACCAGTGAAACAATTGATTGCAATACTATCCGTTTTAATTGGGAAAATTACCATAACCAAAATTCATGATTGATGAAATGTTTTTCGATTCATTTCTATTTAAAACAACCTGTTATATCCAACAGCTACAATATTTGTACCGTGAAGAACAATATAAGATGAAATTTAATTGGAGGGGCACGCTTACACGAGCCTGGGATATTGATTGACTGGTTCTGGGTCAATCAATCTCACATTGAGGCAACGATTTTGGTTTTAATCAACTAGGTACTAAATTATTCGTGTTACATACAAAAAAAAAAAAAAAATCTGTCTAGTCTAAATAACATGAATCTGTAGCTGCTTTGAAATATTTTAGATAATCTCTAAATATGAGGTTCTTACAACCATTCGCGGGTCAGAAACGGGGCGCCACGCTATCTCACAGTCATCAATGACTTCAAAAGGTTAGTTGACATGAACAGCGGGTGACTTGCGTCAATTCTTTAGCTAATAAAATATACTATGACTCCCACATTCCTGGAAAATAGGATGAAAACTTCCTAATATGCTACTAAGGTAATTATGCTTACTAAAAAAAATTTCACTTTCACGGTTTCGCTGCTTTCAATGATGCGATCGTGTTGAATTCACGGAGAATATACCAACGCTTGTTGAAAAGACTTATGGTGCAAAAATGCTGAGGGAATGTACCGGCACACATGAACGCCTTCAAACGGTTAGTCGACATGTCGCGCTAGTCCTATTGCGGATAGAGTGAAGATACTTGTTTTATGGGATTAATATGAAATTATTGGAAATTATTTATTATTGGAAATAATCCCCCGAATTATTGAAAGTTCTGGCGTGTTCGAACCTATTGAACCTGAGGAAACGGTGCTTGTTAGATTTTACTTCAGCTCATGGGCAGAGCGCTGCATTGATTTTTGAGCAATGAAAATTGCAGAACTAGGGTTGTTAGAAGGATTTAATGTTAGTGCAGTTGCTATAGCGTTGAAATTGATATGATATCATCAGGTCGCTTTTTTCCAAGTACCCTGAATATTTGAGGGCAATCGAACAACTAGAACCTGAAAAATGAAGCTTCATGGATTTCCCGCTTGTGCATGGGTAGACCAATGTATTAATTTTTGAGCGATGAAACCCACAGGGTCCCCGTCTACATCCTAACCCGCTCGTTCATTGGAAATTTAATTTAAATCGGATGAAAATTATAGGAATCAGGTTTGTTACGAGGGTATGCGGACACACATACAGAAAAGTAAAGACGTCATAATGAATAAAACTTAAAATGAAAGTTGAAATTTTGAATTTGAAGAAAACATCTTCATCCCCTGAAAAATGAGCTTTCATCCTGCGAACCTACATGTTGACTCGGAAGCAAAATTGTTGAACGGTAATCACTTCAAAAGCTCTCAAGTATAAATTTTTTTTCTTCAAAATTTACAGCAATTTGTGTATTCTCATCCTTCTCCCAACAGTTTATAATCGTACATTTTCAACTCTCTTTTTCGTTTGTGCACACATGAGAAAAAGGGGGAACAATCATCTCTGCGATAGAACAGGGAGGTAACACGACCAAAAATCGAAGAATTTGTTAAAAGAACATTTTAGAAGAACAATTTGAAAACCTATTTTCACATAATCTTTCTTTTTTTGGTCCGTACGGATTGATAATAACGGAAAGCTTTCTACTTCGGACCAAGGAATATTTTATAACCAGCTTGAACCTTTAACTTTCACTTTACTCGCAACTTTAAAATTTGTAGGCAGTCATTTAAAAAGAACTAACGAGAGCTAACTTTTCTTGGATGATTTATTGAATAAAATATCACTAAAAGCCTTTTTCGTAATCAAATTCATGATCAGAATTATATTCCCTATATAGATAAAGTTTTTAGACTTTTTTAGCTGTGCGGCATGTGATTCGAAAAAAGTGAATGAGGAATGTAACGATGCTACATCAGGGAATGTGATAATCACACTTTATTGTAAAGAGAGATTTAATTAATTACTGTTTAGTATTATTTCGGGTTCTATGGACTAGAACAGTCATTGTTATATCCCAAACATTATTTTATACCTCTGATAGATTTTGAATTCGTGTCGTTACAACTAAGAGGAAATTTTCCTTAGGAAATTATGAGGCCAATTCGTCAAACCTTTTCCACTGTGAGTTATTTTTCGTGAATATTTATATTCACGTTTATAAACGAAAATTTTTTTGTATTATAAACGAAAAGAGTTTTTATAGGTCCGATTAGAAAGAAGTGATCGCAGAATGCAAAAAACGTTCAGTGATTACGCATTAGTATTAATGTATCTTTAAATTTAAACTTTATTTACAATTTTGTCTTTATATACAAAATGGGTACACTACATGTATCGTCGTGAAGACTCACACTTTGTGCAAAATGAGGTATAGCTGAGGCTTTTCTGAACGCATTTTTTTCAAATTTTATTTATAACAAGGCTGCCACCGTCTTCTGGCCGATCCACCAGGATATTTTGAATACATCATAAGCAATTATTACAATCTCAGCGATCAAAGCAATCTTGAAGGGCAGGAGATGGAGCCACACTTGGTACATCAAGCTGCGGAATATCGTCAAAATGCCCTTCAGGTTTAAAAATGACAGGAAGCCGTTACTCGTCGCCGGTGAGTTGTCCGTAATAGGACCGACAGGCTCGTTTCTTCCATACGGTTCGATTCCATTATAGTTGTTGGGAAAGGCGGACACCACGACAAACAACAATGCACTCACAACCAGAACCGAACGCTGCATCGCTCTCCCATTAACTGGCCGAACCGCTGGGCATCACGATTCCCTTTCTCTCAAATCCATTAAATTCAGTTTCGTATTTTATTGAAGCAGATCGAATCACACAATAAACTATAAGAAGACAGTTATTCAGTTTTAAAATTCGAATTGCTTCTTGTACAATGAAACTCTCACTCGTTATTGTTGCCGCGTTTCTTTAGTTTCAATAACGTCAACAAAGCGGAACATGACCCAAGACTACCGCCGAACTGGAGTAATTTTGAGGATTCAGGGGAAAGAAAATAGAAAAATTGCAGTTGGCTGAAAAACATACTGGTAAGTAATAAATGCAATACGATGGCCCTATCCCTATGTTCGGTTTTCATATTATCAGAGCAATAAATATAATTATAAACACTTGTGAATCTTTTTTCAAACTGGACCGAATCGATCAACAAAAGCACAATTATCGGCTGATAGTTCCAATAGTATGATCACTGATTGAAAGGGTCGGCATTTAATGGTTTATTGTACAAGAGAGGTTTGTCCCACAAAAATTGGGATGGAAAAAGTTCAAAACAACGAAAACTGTAAAGATATATTGATCTCCTTACATAATTAAATTCGAAAGATCTGAAATGTGTTTCCTAAATAGACCAAAGTTCTAAATCGAATACAAAACATTCAAGAAATTCGGCAGTACGAACTGTACTGGCAGCACTTGAATTGATTGACGGATACAATCCCCGCCACTCTCCCTCTAGACAGAAAATTCTAAATTTCCGGGATTTTTCTCACGACTACTTAAATTGGAGCAGAAAAATGAGTTTTTTTTTCAAATAGTTAATTAAAGTGGATAAAAATAGAGAGGAAATAACGGTTTATCACAATTACTCCTTCCGTTTGTCCCCTCGGTTCGATTCACGGAACTCATTTCTATCTGAATGGAATAAAAAACTGCTACATCGAAAGTTTTTTTTTCACGCATGGTGGTGAACACCACCCGCAGCTGACACAGCAAATGCCGATAAAGGAAAAATGTAAAATAATGTTTGGGAAATTTCGAACTTCGTCTGTCATCTCAAAATACAATACACAAAATACTCACGTTCTGGCTTTTTGCAGAATAAAATTTGCCGAAATCTTGAGTTGAATTCGCTTTGAGATGCAGACGAAGTTTTTTAAAGACTTATCTCAAATATATTTATCAATAACTCCCATAGTAAGAAAGACTCATAACTTTCTTATCAAAACTTGATTTTTTCATTTATCTAATGGGATTGGACTTGGTTGGACAGTTCTGCAGTTGTTGGTATGCCATCCTTTGTTTCTTGTAGTTTCAGTCGTTCGTCTGTAAATTTATGTTCAGGGAGGAGAAATGTCCGTTTTGATATAATGATAAATTTGTATGTCTGGTTTATGAGTTCTTGGAGTCCTTTCACCACAGAAAGAGTAAAGTTTAAGGTAAGTAGGTACTTTTTACAAGTCTATGTACAATAGCTTAAAACTGCTGCGAACTGTGCATGCACTACTGACTATAGTGGAAATCGGCCATTAATCATAAAGAAGATCTGGTGTATTTATTTCAGCAAGACCCTCTTGGTAGATGAATGACCGATTAGCTAAAGTGTTTGTCTAACTAGAGAGGTCAAGTGCCCTAGGGGCTGTATATGCAGGGGCTACGCGTTTTTTTCTGAGCGCATCGCACGTCAACTCACCTGCATTGGGGAGGAGTTGTCAACTTTGTCGATTCCGTCACCTCCGACGCCGCCACCTCCGAGGAAAGCCGAGAGAAGCTTGAGGCCGACAGTCAGGAGATTTGTCCAAGGAGAAGGTGTCACACCCTGCAACATTAAAACCCCATGGTCATACAAGACAGGTTATGAGCATAAACTGTTTGGAAGCATCAAGTTAGCTAAAAATTCACTGAACACTTCATTTTTTAGACCTAATTTATAAGACTTTTGTCATTTTTATTTCGATTACAACTGTCTTAAATTTGTATCAGTAATATAAAGTTGAACGTGAAAAGAAAATATGTATTCCTTTAGATGAAGTGTTCCAATATAGGATTTTCCAAAAGCAATCTCATTTTTTTAGTTTTCAAATCTAAATTTTGTTAAGAGTACACTATTGATTCTAAGGGATGGAGAGTGTTGAGAGCAATAGAAATGGATTCAAAATTAAAAACCCACCGAACAAAACCATCAAACCAACATAGTCGTGATGGGTATAGTGTTTCTTGATAAATACAGTGTGGGGTGCTACAGAAAATAATCACAAGTAATCCTCATAGGCCGTACAACACACTCAAGAGTTACAAAACCATACAATCAAGTTTGATGCAGAAATAAGTGCACAAACTCATTTAAATCATTTGTGAATAGTGTAAATTGTGTAGTGCAAGTGTTATTTCAATAAACGTGAGACCACTGTGATTACTGATGAATGACTTTGTAAAGAATAACTTTGGTTGGTACTTACATGTCTACGGTTACACTATTGTACTTGTAGGATGAGGAAATTTATCAATAATTGTGCTCTTAAGAGGTATCTCCTTGAATTGTAGATTTCAAGTCTGACATTAGCAGCAAACACGATTCTGTTGCTGCAGGCTTTTGGGTGATAAACACTTCCAGTGTGGAAAACTGATCTATCATATTACATGTTGCTGACAATTGTGGTAAACGAGCTAGCTTCTTGGTGCCCTATGGGAATCTCAATATTGAGCAGTGCCAGATGCAGTGAAAATAGTTTGATCAGAGTCACTCTTCTTCACAATTCCCATTTGTCTACCTGCTGTTTCTTCTCTGAATCATACATCCACACAGCTACAATTTAAATTCTTGCAACATACGTTTTATGTAATGAATCTGCCTGTTGCATTCAATAACCATTCGGTTTAATAATCTAACAAAAAGTAATGGGATGTCGTTTAAGGTTTAAGAACCTTCCAACTCGGGCATAACCCCTCAACAACTCCCGTCCTGCAACATGTATCACACCCAGCACATACCTTCCAGCGAGACACATTTCTACTAATATTTTCATTCAAACGTTCTCTTTCTAAATGTATATTGTCACGTAAAGGAAACACCACAGTGATTATGCGAATATCAGCACTCACAAGAACCATTGGAAAATGAACTTTTCTCACATATCATGTTGCATGGTAACAGAACGTGGGTGCAAACCATTACTTCAGCACATATTGCTGCTCAAACCCCAAATATATTCATGTAACCCCCCCCCCCCCGACACCACAAACCTCCTCCTTCTCATAATTTATTACACCAACTCCTCAATTGAAGGCAGCCATTAAACATTGGCAGATTCTCAGCAACCAGCCTTACTCAATCACGAATCTCATAACTCTAGAAGTCGAATTAATGAAGACGTTAATCAGATTTGTTATTCCCGAAGTCAGTTATAAACATTTCTGAAGTCATGAAATCCTAACTAACCTAACTAAATGGTTCGTCAATAAATCAATTAGGTGGGATTTCATTGAAATGTTGATTTATGATATGATGATTAGTCCGGTTCTGCACAATAAACCACAGTTTTGATGCTGAAGAAGCGACACTTTTCGCTCCGCTGAGCACAACTATAATTACATTGAAATCGGTAGAGTTAGGGCAGCAAACGTGGTTCCTTAAAAACTGCACCAACCAATTCTACTCAAATATCCAAGGATCACAAATATGGTAATATCCGTTAAAACTATTGAAAGCTGTGAAGGCACATTTTAATTTAAAAAAAAAAAAAAAAAAAAAAAATTGATTTTTATCATTTTTTCGAGTACTCGAATTATACTGAAGCATATCTCTTGGTAGGCGCTCGCATTTTGGCAATTGCAACATTTTGCAATATTTTTCAAAATTTGATTTGTCCAAAATTCTTCGAACAGCTACAGAATTTATTATTTTCAGATAATTAAAGATATACACGGCATACCTACGGTACAAATATCCGTGCCTTGATTTTGGAAAAAAGGAAAACGTCATGAGCTAGAAATTCTTGTAGTCATAGAACATCCATTGATAAGTATTCAGATTGATATTTCATAGCTGAGAACATCCACATTCCAAAATAAAATGCGTCTATAAAATGAAATAAGTCGATAAAAGATGAAAGGAAAGATAAAAGTGAAGAGGAATTAAAATGTGGACCGAATTATTTTTGACAAACGAGAATCTTTGGTATTTTATTACGTTAGTTAACGGAGATAACTTGTTATTGTTTCAATGGCAGTAATAATGACGTCAACTTTTATTCACGGTCTGTGATTGCAGTGTTGAGTTAGGTGCTCTTAGTTGGTGGGTGTACAGTGGAAATATTTGGCAGTAACACCTGGCGGAATCGACCCAAGACACCTGTCCCCTTCGGAAATTTGATTTTGTACGTAAGAACCAATCTATCAAATCGGACATACCCGGTACTGCGTGTGGTAGGCCGGCTGGGCGAAAGTCATCTGTTAGAACAAACTTTGAATGGGAATCACATTTTCGCTTGTTATGTATGTACAGGGCCTCGGAGGAGTATTAGGGTGAATGGGGCAAGTGCGTAATTAAAAACCATCGGTCCACTTCAATTGAACCTGAATCCTTTCATTTATCACATTGAATTTTTCGCCATGATGATCTGCAAATAATTCCTAATCAAAAAGGTAATTTGAATTCTATTTTACACTCAGTGTAAACAAAATGAACGCTGATTTTATAACCCTAAAAGAAACCGCACTTGCCCCAGACTAGCAAATTCATCCCCTAACCTCTCTCAGAGAGAGTCTTTTGTAGATAAAAGACAGCTGTCAAATCAACATATCGGTAATAATAATAATTTGGAGAGATCTCATCGGAAAATATAGGTAAAAACGCACTTGCCCCGAAATGCACTTCATATGCGGTGGGTTTTGGATACGCACAACTCCGAAATGGCTTATGTCTGACCTCACGGAGTTGAAATTTTTGTTTAGAGGTTGAAAAGCCGTAGATTCGACGAAACGGATGTTTGTTTGCCTAAGATGGGATACCTATTGAGTGGCATCCATAATTCCCTGATTCGCCTTCGTTTTTTGTAGGGGTGCCTAAAATCTCGTGTATTTATAGGCATGTTATGTATTCTCGATGAATTTCAGTCAGAATGAAAGATCGGAACCCCGTAAACGAAGGTCATAAAATTCCATGCGATCTGCTTGAGGGATGTGCAGAAATCGACCCACCTTGTTCTCTTCCATAGCTGTACCAAGTTTGGTAAAGATATTCCAGTTTGTTTCGGTAGAATGGTTGTCCCCCTAGAATGGAATGATCTTTTTTGTCTCTATGATTGACAGCGCTATAGAAGAAGGGAGCTTATTCCTAATTCGGTCATTGACCCTGTGTTTCAGTATCTGCTTAGCTTGTTAATTGTAATGTGCACAAGGGTTTCAGTTACTGTTTTTTTTAACTTCTAGTCAGTTATCTACAAGTTGCGCTTTATGCACTTCACTTCTAGTCTGTTATTTCGAGTCAGTACTACCAAGAGTAAGAGTTAAAAAGTCACCAAATATTGTTTTTTGGCACTCAGTAGCCGATTGGATTGTTAATATGATTTTGTTGACGTAATCGATGTTAAGGTATCTCAAAGCAAAAGTGTGCCAATTAGTCATAAAGGCTTCTGTAATTAAAGTTTCAATTCTATTAAATGTAATGTATTGTACAGTTTTGAATGAGTTTTCATTTCAAAACCCGTGTGCCCTTGCGAGGAACTAAAGGACACATAATTTTCATGTTTTCTACTGAAAAGGGCATATAACCCTTGTTCAAATTTAGTTATTTCCCTGTGTTGTTATTGATTTTTCGACGATATGCTTTAAATCAATCCTAAAAGAACAGTGATGAAGTCAGAGGAGAAAGGTTATAACTGAAAACGCTTCATAAGTGGTTAGAAGTAATGGCGCAAATCTTGAAAGCTCATTTACTCAAAACACACATCAGTCATACGTGCTCTGTTACACGGACCTCTTCAATTGTTGTCTTATCTTGAAGCTGATGGCAGATGAAGAGACTGACAAGATAATTAATTTTCAAAGATTAACGAAAAGGCGATTGGTGAACTTAATTCCATCTTAAAATCACCTTGTTTGAAAAATTCGATTAGAAAATCAACGTTTTACCATTGCCGCTCTCCCCTGATCGAAGGATGAACAAATCTTGTTGAGTTTAATTCTGAGTTGTTCCGCATTGCTAATTATTATTGGTCACCTTCAATTTCGATTGGACTAGTCAAGCACAATCCAGAATCATAAGCATATTCCGATCATTCTAAGGCATTCGAGGTAAGAGAGAGGAAAATTGAAATGGTTCGAACTGCTTCCAAACACAAACAAAAAATTGTTCATTACAAACAACTCGGAAGAGTCACGTTTTCACCAATATAGATATAGCAATGATAATTTATTAGTTTTTGAGTAAAGCTATCTTACCGTATCGGTGTCAAGGCTTTCCGACTTGTTGGGCCCATTGTGCCCACCAGCTGGGTTGAAGATCATCTGCATGAACATGGCGATCATGTTGCTCCACGAAAAACCTCCATCCTATGAAACCGAATATACATATTGATAAAAAAGACAGAATCACTACTAAAATACAATCATTAACGGAAATATTACAACATAGAACGTTATCATTATGAAAAATACGTCTTCGCTTGTCCAATTCTGCTGATTGTATTTCTTTCCTTTATAATCATTTGCAAAATCATCTTATCGTGACTTCAACAGTCAAAAGATCTCAAATATTCGAAAAACTGCCCAAATTTCAAATGGGTTATTGGTTTATTAAAGTATAGATGCGTCACCTACGTGATGGGAGTATCAAAACTTTGAAGCACCATTCACAAGTAAGTAAGTTCCAACACTACTACACATTTCAGTACATTTTGCAACAAGGAGGTGATAATGGTACAGTTGCCGCTTTTAAGAGCAGAGGCGACTGTGCCTACCTCAACGTCAAACTAAAAGTGAAAAGTTTGACATTTTCATGTCTTTGCTTTGACACATAAACTGAAAAATCGTCAAGAAAACTTGCTCACGCGGTAGCAATAAACAAAAGTTGGTAACTAAGGACATCCCTGAAGCTGAAAAGTATCGGGTTCATGCTTATCGTGGTAGATTCAAGAATCGAGAAAGGGGAATTCCTCCCACGTTTTCCTTTCAGCTAATTCTACATCTAATTTTAAGCAGTACGGAACTAGGATGGTTCACCTGAATACAAGAAGCATTATATTGAATAAATGGGGTATAACACATCCAATTTCGTATTATGACGTTCAGACATGGCCATCCGTTGCGTTCTGTTCATCAGATCTTCTATTTTCTCGAGTGGTTTCAGTATAGAATTACCGGGATATTGTTGGTGGAAAGGTCGTCGAGGTCATTTCTGTCTTCCAAGGCGATGATTTTCTTGACGGAATTTGGTTTCTCCGCGAACTTTCTCGCGTCTTCCGGCGTGAACTGTTCGTATTGAGGAGCCTGCTCGTACTGGGGGCTTTGACCGAACTGAGGGTTCTGCGCGGGTCCTTGGACGGCGACGCTGGGGTACGCCAGGGCCGGCAAGAGCGAGCTCGTTCCGATCAGGCACACGAGGCTCCAACCTAAAATCTGCCTGCTCTTCATCTTCGATCTGTAACAAAAACAGAAGAGAAAAACGTTAGTAATCGTATCACAGGTACAGGGAAATATTTAGCCATCACGGTTAATAAACCAAGACACTAAAATTACTGCCACAATGGATCAATGTAGGATTTTTTCAGTGTAATTTCATAACTTTGGTTCATTAATTTCAGAGAAAAGCTTTGGAACTAACTGATTTTTTCCCTCAAATTCAATTTTGAAGTCATCGTCTCTTCATTCGAATTTTGAGGGTGTTTCATTTTTTTCGATTAAAAAGGCATAACAATTATAGTAATGAACCAAAATTATCAAAAATCGTTTTAAAAAACTGAATTTTGCAGATTCCAGGGTGATAACTTCAAACTTAACGGTTGTCCTCGTACGTCTAATGAGAAGCAGAATGTGTTGTGTTCTCTGTGCAATATGGGGGAATTAGGGGAATCGGTTTGTCCAATAATCGGAAAATTTCGATGAGCTAATGTCGAAACAACCCTGCGGAACAAGCCGGTAAGTTAATGTTTCATTTACCAGAATAATTTTCCGGAAAAGCTTATTCACTATGGCATAAAACATTGAAAAGTTCAGACTAAGAACTATACTGGAAAATGCACTTAATTTCATTGCTCTGCCAAAGTAATCTATGAAAATCATTATTTGAATAGAATATACTTAGGATAATTTTCACGGACTTGAAACTGTTACAAATGGACAAATGGTTTATCTCCACTCAAAGCGCTCTAATTTCGAATCAGTTCAACATTAATATATTACTGTCAAAATAAATGGGCTTATATGATGACTTTTTTTTAAGGGAAGGGAACTTTAACCTTGTTAGTCTGATTACCGGCTTAATTGTCCAAGGTCTGTTAAGTTTTTAGTTGCGAAAGTATCAGTCTTCTCGTGCCCCTTTCGTTGCTTTCTGCTTCTTGAATGTTAATTCGTATGGGATATTGGCACCTACGCTAAGGAATATCGATATAGCTCAATATGCGACAGTTTCACTACGAGTACGCGTGATCGTCACCGATAGCGAAGTTTCACGGCTTCCGCATAGTTTGGATTCGCCGGGTTCGATTTCCACGGCGATCCGCCGGTGGTGAATATCGATTGGAGCCGGGGGAAGGGACGTCACCGGAGGCGGCCAGGGTTCACTGGACGATCGGGCCCGGAGAGAGTCCGCCCGCTGACATAACAAAATGGAAATCCTGTTGGCCGAGAACTTTCTACCGAAGGGGGGATCCAGACGATGTGACGCGACTCACAATTTCTCTTCTCCCTCAAAATCGGTAACTTGCGTGATTCACTCCGATGATTCACTTATACAGCTTTGTGATCAGTGATTCACAACTGTTAACACCCCGGAACTGGGTTTAACAGTCTATTCGATAATCAAGCAAATTAGTGTACGAAAATTATTTTCACTTTTCCAATTCCATAAGCATCTACATAATCGGTTCACATCGAAAACCAAAGTACCTACACGATAAGGTATGAAATAGCTCCCAAGTCAAGATTAACATTCTCTAGCCACAAAAAAATTAATCATTTACATTTCAACAACAAAACAAGTCGGATAATCAAGGATAACGAATAAATAAATCAATTTATCGAATATGAAAAATGTGATTACATTCCATGCATTACATGAAATTTGTGATTTTATCTATTTCATGCGATTTTATTGTATTTCATGTGAATAAGGAATGGCCAATAATTATTTATACATCACACACTGATATTGTATACTTCAACAGGTAGTTTTTATAAGGAATCCGCAGTTCTTTGTTACTCGCAAGGATCAACGGCCTGAAATTAGTTGGCGCTTTCTCCCTGGCCCCAACGCCAGGACGCCTCGGCCCGAACTGTTGAGAATCCCCAAAATGGGGCCATTAGCGATTTCTCGTCACACATTTCACGCGGAAACTAGGAAAGCAATTTAACACGTCTAATTTTATGCATTAATAACAACAAAACACCACTTCACTTTAAGTAAGGTTTTGCCTAAGGATTTTGAATGAGAATCATGACTAGAACTCAATGCTAACCACAAACCGTTTGTGATTTCCGACTTAAGTTTAGTTCTCTTTGGTCCAGCAGTTTTGGAGGAAAGCGCTGAATGGTGGACGGACGATTTCTTTCGAATCTTGAAACGCAAAACAAAAACATTTTGAGGGGGACTTGAAATTTTGGTTTTCTCAATCGATTAGAAAGGCTTATTATCGAAAATAACAAATAAACCTAAAATGCTCCTCGCTTGTAAGCGTTCTTCCAAAAGTTCCGAAGAAGCAATGTGAGCGTAGACCCATTTTTTGGTTATTGTATGTTGATCAGTGTTTTTATCGTTGTTATCGCTTTTCATTGAAACTTGTATCAGTTATTAGTGTTCTTTTACACCATGTGCGTTTGAACCAAGTGCGTACCTACCATAATTATGGTATTGGGCAACAGATTGTTGTAAATGGATAAATAGTTGATGAACGGTTTTAAATTCGACCTACAAAAGTATTTACGCTCAATATGATTGCGGAATAGCTGACCTCAGTCACCGCCTCATGTGAAAGATCCGCATCCTCTTACTCACCTAACCGCTCGTTGAACTCCCGTCAAGAGTCACCTGTGTCAGCATCCTGGTCCCGATCCGCCCGCCTTCGTTCGGATCTCCGCTACGCCCAGTACCGACCCGAATGTCGTAACCCCGCACTCACGTAACTGCCAGTAAAATGATGTCACTCACAGTTACATGGGCTTCTTTTCGCGCCCGTTGATACGAACAATGACCGGCATTGGGTCAAAATAAACAGGAGGCGGCAGTTGCTCAAATCCCAGGAGATCCGGGACACTCGAGAATCCTTGATAAATTCGGTATCTGCCCATGGCCCGTTATTTACATCTCAAATATTAAAAATGCAGCAAATTATTTCACAAAGGTTTATTGTTTCTGAGCTCGCTTCCCCCCCCCCTCCCCCCCCCTTCCTCCTAGCCGTCAAAAAGATAAGGCTAGATCGCTAGTTGTCTCCGACGAAGATGTTCCCGCCCAAAAGTTTTTGAACGACGGGAAATGAAGGAAATCGATGAAGTCTTGGCCAAGGTTGAGGTCGCTAAGAAAACTGTGAAATAGATGCGAGGTCTTGTGAGTTGCTACTCACAGTCTGCTGACTGTAGGGAAAAATGTTTCTATTCAATTTGTAAGGTTTGTGGACGAGGCAGCGGCATGTGGATTCACAGTATCATTCATGAGCAGCACACTTAAAAACAACTTCTCTAGGCCAATTTAATCTCAAGTTTTACTTAACTTGGTACCTACCGTGTGGCCTGCACTGATGCAGCAAAAGTCCATTGCAATCCAAAAACGTGAAAAGCTTCAACTAGGTCCGCTCTTTGTTGATGTTGAAGGCTACGTTTTGTGCTGATCACCATAAACATTTTCACGGTCAGCATTGAACCATCTGGCAATGAACATTTTATTGCTTCCAATGTTCTCCTGACAGGCCGATAATATCTTATTAGTATTTGAAAGTGTAATTAGAAGACAACTGGTGAAGTCCCAATATTATTTATTCATGGATCGTACATCGCACCATTAAATGCTAGCTGCAGATGCCACGTTGAGCTGGACCTAAGTTTCAATGTTCATACCCTCAATTGTAATTCAAGATCATGAATGTTTCATTATTAAAAATACAGATTACACATGAATCGGTCTTTGTTTTGATCCATTTTCGCCTCATAAATTGATATGTTATGTTTCGTACATGTGTTGTATTAATTGTGAAATTAATTTCTTAAATCAAAAGCTGTCATAGGAAATGAAGTTGACTGTGAGGGGGGGGGAGGGGGTATTACATAATTTTTAATCGGTTATTTCATCATAGTACTAGAATAATAAACCATTTTGTAGTGATTTTTAGCGACATTGTTAGACTACAGAATAGAATGATACAATGATGGGAAGTAGGTGGTGATTGGTTTAATTTAGTTATTAATGAGTCACCTAAATTAATTAGCCGGTTGAGTGAATACAAGCCCGATGTGGAATATGGGTCGAGCGAAGTTCCCAAACACTGATGTTATTAGGGCGACCCCGGCGCTGCACCATTTCTTTATTGTTCCATTCGAATAACTGGGGCCCGCCCGCTGCGACCGAATGGATTGTTCGCTCGCCGGCCCCTTCGCTTTCAAGTTAATTTTCCGTGAAAAGAAAAGGTGAAAGTGTCGAAGGAGCCGAGACCTCCAGAATCTCTACTGAATTCTCTCATGTTTTGCAGATATAAGATAGGTATCCATTACTTTCCTAACGCTCCCAAACACACAACAAATGAATTGTATTATTGCACAAGAATTGGAAATTGAGGAGAATTGAAAACGTATGAAAAGCGTTTATTGACTTTTATTCGTTCCTTCCTGAAACAAGGAAATATCGCCAATCATTCGAATCTGCAAAGGCTCTCTTAACTGTAAAAATGACCAGTATTCCCCATTTAGTCCAATTTATTGTAGTTCAGTCACTTTTCTTATAAATTACCCCTTTTTTTTTACCGGACCTCCGCGTGAATTAACAATGTGAGCAATCTAAGCATGAAGATATACGGTAATATTGAGTTTTTGTGGTCTCAAGGCTTCAAACGGCTCAAACATGTTTGAATGTAGTAGGATATTTTTCTTTCTTCTTATTTTCTCATGTTGGAACCAAGGGTACAGTTGTCCCTTCATATTTTCTTGTTATTAATTCTTCTTTTGCTTTTTTATTTTTTTTAATGGTGAAAACACTTCAGTAATTGGTCCAGGAATGAATTTTACTCCAAAGAACTTTGTTGGCAACCTGAACTAACGTGTGAATTTGAAACCCATGGATGTTTTGCAGTGTGAAAACTGAAACTCAACTCGTTTTTTCTGGTCGCAACATTCAACAAAAGGCACAATTGCCACCCAAAGTCATGAAATATCGCGGGAAAGGTTAATGGAACGATATTTTGATCTGCCCATAGCTGCTTGCGATTCTTGCAAAAATTATATGTTCTATGGTTATTTTTAATTTTCAGACAGTAAGTAAAGGCGTTGATAGTATGAACGTTTCGAGAACTTTACAAATGTGATAAATTAATCTGTTTTACAATAAGTAATTACAATTTGGGATACTTCAGTGACACTGTTTTATTTTCATCACTAAACTTTGATTATTCTTATATGAGTTAAAGGGAAAAGAAACATGAGTCCTAACATATCAACAAGTTGCGACCAAAAGCAGAGTTATGGTTTTTGTCTATTATATTGGCTGTATTTTCCTCTGTCTAAGTGGTTGAGTCAGTGTAAGTTTCGTAATCGGCCTCTATTAATTTTTTTAAAACTCCTTCGAAATATGGTTTGAATGAAGTACGATGTAAAATCTCATTATTAATAAAAGTTAAAGTTAGCATCTTCTGCGACACCTTAAGAACTCCATGGAAAAAGTCAGCCAAGATGATAGCTTTATTCAGGTCCATGGGAAACCAGGTTTGATGTCATTTCATTAAACCTGATTTGTTCCAAATTAGATTTAAGATACAAAATGATACAAGGGAGCCATGATATAGAAAAAGGCTGCAACTAAGCTTGTGATGGAAAACTCTGGCGAAAAGCAGAAAGGCAGCAAATGATAGAGAAGCTTGAAAAACAGATTTTACAAATATTTCTTAATATCTACAAACATTGTCATTCTTGTCAACAGGATATCAATTATTGCATATTTAGTAGGAATCTGCACAAATCGCTGCACGCTTAACGAAACGTGACTGTTCGAACGGATGTGGTAGGAACGCCAGAAGTTGTGACGGTCAAGTTGTCAGTATCAGAATTAGTCTTAATACCGCAACAACTGTATTCGGTTTTCCATCCAATCTTCAGAATGACGAACGAGTGAAAGACATTCTACACCAAATACACTACGTTATGGCCCCGTCTCTCTTTCACTTTATCACTGAATTCTGTGATTTCTGAATGTTTTTATTATTATAACAATACGGATTCCATACTCAAGAGTTCTTCGTCAAGAAATCAAGTTGAGAAGTTTAATTTTATATTAAATTTATGTTGTTTTACCAATAAGGTTTAAATTATTCAATAACTTCGACTCAAACAATAAGCTAGAGCTTTTTAAATCTTTAAATCGACAATGTCTCGCTGAAAGAAAATGTATTGGTAAAGCTAATGTAAAAGTTGGCTCGATGGCCGATTCATTCGATATCTGCTCTACTTTCTAGAATATACTATTAAATACAGCTGAGTAATGTTGCACCATAAGTGAGAAGTGTAATATGTAAAGAAAACAAGGTACATTTTACTCGCTTTGCAACGGCGAGAAAACGCCATCCGAAATCAACTTCTCGCCTGCCGAGGGTGACCCGGGGTGAACGAACCAACGGAACCCAACCTAGACCTTGCACCCGCCACCCCTGATTTCTCCTTCCGCGGCGAAGGAAACCGCAGGCCGTGGCCGCTGGGTTGTTGCGCCGAGAAGGAAGGAGGGAACCGTTGGATCCGCTGACCGGCCCGCGGGTAGTTGAATTTCCTCGTGGAACGTCCCTGGGGTTTTTGCGTCATCATCCATCACCTCCTCATCCCGCTCTCATCATCTCCGAGGAGCGACTAACACGAGATAATGGAGGGCGCAACGGGGCATGAAAGCTCGTTTTGGCGAACACCGCAGAAACTCCCCGGATCGGGTTTCAAAGAGTTCCGGAACTCATGGGAAGCTACCAACATCCTAGATGATACACATCCTATATATCGATCTAGGTACGGATCTGCCTTTTTGAATGGCATTTATCTTTCCAATTACAGAAAAATCCATAAATAACATAACGTTATCAACAGTTTTCAGTGAAAACCTACAGAAATTATCAATAGGCCCGGACACAATCTGTTTAGGGTTGTTTTGCTGATAAGCTAGTTTTGGATAGCACCGCGAAAACTCCGGAGACGGATTTAGAAAAGCTCTGGACTTTGTGGTAAGTAGCCAACATCCTAGACGACGCATATCCTGTAAATCGATTTACGTACTGACCTGGGCTTTTGAATGGCATTTATCGGTTCTGTCACAGAAAAATTCATGAAAAAGTTAAATTTATCAATAATTGGTAGCTGAAATCGTCTCAATTTACCCGCATATACGTTCTCACGACAGAAACAAAATAAAATAGTCAACGAGATTGATGAGAATTGGCCATAACTGAGAAGTGATCACTTGAGATAGGTCAAGAACTGCAGTGAACTACTGAGTGACTTCTTATGAAAGAAAAAGAACGAGTTTCTTCAACTTAAAACAAGATTCAACGCTTTAAGCTGCTAACTTTATAGTGGTATGAAATTGGAATATGTCTCGCCACCATTAAAATCGATTTTACAACAATAAACAATATTATTCCATCATCAGCTTATCAAGTTTCATGGTTTCTAGCATATTAATCTCTATTCGAACCAAATTTGTTTCTGGGTGGTTGAATGACGGTTTCCGTCACGGCTTTTAGATTGAAATCACAATCTTTAACATGTTCAAGTCAATGAAATGATATTATTAATGTGTATTAACACTCTTACACATAACTTGAACTTCCACCTCCCTGGAACATGATTATATTCATAGTTCGTACATATACAAACAATGCAAATTAGAAGGAGAACTGAATTCTCATTTTCGTAGCTAAGGTTACCACAATTTGTATCGATCAAAGGGAAACATTCCTGCATTTGGTGCAAACAGAGTTTTACAGAAACTTTGAACAACTGTAAAACGTACTGAAACATTTTGGCTTTAGTACGTGTTTATAAGTTTTCTGAGGTTTTGATAAATCAATTATTACTCTGAACATCAATATGTTCTTTTCATAATACAGGAAAGGACATATCAAAGTTTGGGATGGCTACCTCATACTCCATGGTTAAGTACCCAATCTATATGATCCTATCGCAGTACCAGATCACCATACAGACGTGGAGAAGGGTATCAGAATAGGAAGTTCTTAGAAGCTTTCAAAGCACTCATTGGGGCAGTTGGGTCGTGTTTCTCTGTTGATCGAATGCTACAAATTCTTGAGTTATTTTTTAATCATTATGCAGTTTTTTATACCAATAGTACCCATTCTATACAAACATTCACGCGTGAATATGAACGAAGTATGTTCGTTCACTGCTGATTGAAATCAAGGACTCACTCCCAAAGAAACTCACTTTTCGGACTAGAAGACATTATTACTTTTATGTACCTAGTTAGACATTCAGCAAAAACGTTGCCGACCGATCTCAGCTCAATAAGATGGCCCAGGGTGGAGTTAACCGCACACTTGTGTTACACCACACACCATACACCACACAGTTGAGTTGTTACACACTTGCGTGTGTGTAATACACTTTGTGAAAAATTTCATTTTCACGTCCTTGAACAATTAGAGGTTCACTATTTAGCTTTCGAAGGGTTCTTAGCATTGTGTGGGTCAGTGAGAAGCTGAATTCACGAAGACAAATTTTTTAAGAGGCCATTGAAAAACGTAAGGGAATTTAAAGAATTGTTTTCAATTAGTAAGGGGTTAGTGTGTTTTCTTCATTGTATTGTGGTATTAAGGGTTGGACTCAGCTGAAGACGTAAAATTTTTCTTTCTAATAGTTAAGCGAGAACTTAGCTTTTTAATGACCGATAAAATACTGAGGAACCCTCAAAAGTGACCAGTTGGATGACCAATTGTTTAAAGACGCGAAAATCGAACGTTTTTCCAAAGTGTTCTTTGTTTCATTCACTCTAGAGGATCACATTGAGCTGGGGTTTGTCTGAAACCCTTTTTTTGAATGTTTTTTCTTCCGAAAAATGAGGGTTGGTCCAAGTGGACATCTATTTTACGTTCCGGCAATCAAGAAGCTGTTTATGGTTTTTTCGGCAGTGATTGCTTAATTTGGATTAGTAGTATAATGTAGAATGAAGTTTATAATATCAGAGTTCGTTAGATTTGAAATAAGTTGTATGATAAAGCAGAAGAGATAATACATTCACGTGTACGTCTACCGTTCTTGCAAGAAGATCTTGGTTCTACATTCCGTACGACGTAAGAAAATCGAGAGAGACCAAACTAGATCGAACTAAATCGTTGTTTTTGATGATGACCGATGCTTTGTGGTCACCCACCAACTGTACCAGGGGCTGAGTCAGGGCAACAGTGGAAGGACCGACCCAATTGCCGTCACCAGCAAGAAAGTCCACAAACGATGTTTGTCTTTCGAAGGTTTCCCCGCTTCAGGAAGGAAGAAAAACGAAGAAAGGAGCGGCCGGGGCTCAGGGAGTTTGATATGAGTATGAATGGAGTTGACCTAGTGAGCTCGAGAAGGGAAAGCTGAGGAGTTCTTGAGGAGGTCGCCAGTAGGGCGAATAACGGAGCAACCCAAATCACGGGCGTCACCTTCCTTCGACGGCGCAAGGCCTCACCGGCTCCCAATTGGTTCTCATACATTATACGGAAGCTCCTGCATAACTGTGTATATGTACCACATACTGCATACATATTATGTATGTGGCAACAACTACTTCTAACGAGCTTCTATATGCTTGGCAGCAAAACGAACTAAACCTGAGTCTGTGGGAAGGCACAACAAATCATACTCGTATTTAATCATTTTGTTATTTGCAAATTTGTTTTGTTACGTACCGGGCAAGTCCAATCTTCCGAAATTCAATATTCCCTGGAAATCTATTTGACTGGCAGTATTTCGTGGGTGTACATAATAAGTAAGGTGTTTTCCACACCACCTACTCCAAGAAGTACGCACATAAAAATCCAATATCTTAAGGGACTGCAATATATGAGTCTCTATAGGTTGGGATTCGTCCCAAAAAGAATAATGAGACATCAACACGGTGGATTAGTGATCATTTTAATTTTTCTTCTACTTTCAGAGTTTTGAAAATGTCAAGCAAAAACTTCAAACTATCATTCCTTAAAAAAAACGAACTCACTGATTCTTATCCCCTCAACGAGGATCCTCAACATAGTGTTGAAAACTGTCAAATTTGAGAAGAACAAAAAACTTTTACCTAGAAAAATTATGTAAACATTAATAGAAAAAGTTGGTAGTGTTTTTATTGTTCTATTTATTTTTCTTCTTGTTCCATCAAAAGTGTGTTTTGCTGCTTAAATTTGACAGCTTTGTTGACTCTCTTTGATTATTAAGTTTGTTTGTTTTCAACTCTCCCACAGAAGATAAGTTAGTAAATTTCTGCACACATTTTTTCCATCCAATTATTTGTTTCTCCTAAGATACTGCTATCTTCTGGTAATGGTCACAGTACTGTCAAAAAAGTACAAAAAATCAAGATGATTACTATCATGTTGTAGTCTTATATCCCTTTTTTGGGCCGGGCTCCGAACAATCTATGCCCGTATACAGTAACGGAAAATGTAATACTCCGATCAGAGACTGAATATATTTTTAATTTCAGCGGGAGCGATAATAATTGAACGCAGTAATCAATAAAAATGATGTCACGATTTCTTGTATTTCAACGGTAATCATCAACTTTACGAGTTACCACTCATTAGTTTCTCTTGAACGCTAATTACTTCAATTAGTGGTTGGGGGACGGGATCATTACTAATTACTTCATCGAAATTTTTATACAAATGAAGTTAATATTCGAGTAAAACTAATTGCTGGTAGGCAAATATAAAAATAAATAATAATAAATGAATCCGTCAGGAAATTTATCGCCGACGTGTACATTTGAAGTATATTAAGTAGAAGCTGGGTTATAAAAATAGAGTTGCCATGTTCTTCCGCTATGCAGAATTACATTCTGACATCGACAGAATATGTCAATGAAAACTATAATAAAAATGTATTCCGTCTGAGGTAACATAAGTACTCACGAACCTTTAGGAGTCGTGAACCAAATCTCTCCACGCGTTTGAAGAATTTAAAGAACAACATTAAATAAATGAATACAGTTTCAACTTGATTCTATTGGGCACAGAAATAAAACTGAAATACCAAATTCAAGTGATGTTTAAAAAAGTTGCACATGAACGGGAAGCCTAGCTGTGGTTTCAACGTGTTGTCCTAGGTCGGAAGAAACGAGTTAAGTCATGTACAGCTGCTAATAACTGCCTCGGGCATTGAGGGCGGTAATTTCAATACAAACGAGTTGGTTAGATACGTTTTTCTTTTCATTTTCTCAGTTACTTTAATAATTTAATTTCCTTGAAAATTGAAAAAAAAAAAAAAAACAATGGCTGTTCTTGGATTTTGGATCAATAATAGGTTTTTTATTCTGAGCTACTAAAGAGCTCAAGCAGTGAATATAATATATTCATATTATATATCAAGTATATATTATATACTTGAAAAGCAATTTAGGTCAATTTGTAAAGCTCAGAGCTGAATGATACCATGATTTTCCAACTTTATGCTCCCAAAAACATGAAACCAATTCATTCGGGTGGAAAAGACGAGAGTCGATAGGGATTTTGACCACATTTTTGGGGCCAATAATGTGTTCCGTATTGTTATACATTAAATTTTCAAACCTCCAGCCCAAAGAATCTGTCAAAATGTTCAGTAGCTAATTCAAACGTAAACGTTCTCACTGCTGAGGCTGTCCAACTCTTTGCGGCCAAATTAACAAGCTGCAGTTGAATAAGGAGGTCCCGCTACGCCGCGACACATCGGTATCTCCACGAAATCCACAGACTGGAACGGAGAAAGTGAAGCTCGAGTTCAAAGTCAATGTCACTGTGTCACCAGTTGAATGGAAACGAAAGAAAAGTCTCAGCAAAAAAGGGGAAATTTTCCGCCCTATTTATTTCCCCAACTAGTCATTTCCTAGTGGCAGGTCGTGTCCGTTTCAAAACCGGTGGCCTGCGCGAGTTCGGCTTCCCGTGAAAATACAAACACTCATCACGCCGCTAGACGTGTGAAAGGTGGAGTTTTTCATTTCTGCCAGCTTAGTTAAGCTTTGTCGTACAGTCCATTGTCTCGAAAGAAGGGATGAAACAAGGTTCGGTTGTGGAGGTTGAATATTGTGATAAGTATTCTTAGTCTGTGGAAGTGTAGCTAATTTCGATAGTGCTGGTGTGATGATATTTAATCACGAGAAGAGGCCAAAATACCACAGCTCTTACGAATCAAATTGTTGACCCTGAAGATCAGGTGACGATTCCCAGGGCGGTTAATCATATAAAGTATGGCAATGACATTACTAAATACCAAAACCTACGTTATAGCAAACATTCCACATGAACAATTATGAGCAAAATGATTATTATCATATTACGGATCTGTTGAAATTTCAATATTCCGGATGGTGCCTTCTGAATTATTTGGATTCAACCCGGATATGATAGTTCGATATATCGAACGATGTATTATATGATGAAACGGGAATTGAATTAAGCTATAACAATGACAGAATCTAAAGAATGGCGGTACCTAAACACTCCTTAAGTCTTAAATATGAATCGTATCAAACAATGGAATAATCCATCTATCGATGGTGATTGGATAAATTATGATTGAAGTAGGTAACTCTACGTTTTTTGGTTTATTATTCCCGACCTCTCTCCCTTAAAATTGCTTTTTTCACGTTTCAAGATTATAGAATCCAAAAATCGAATCAAAAACGTCCGAAACTGTTGAACCGAGGTTAGCGAAGGTTCTACTTCAAATCACTCATGGACCGTGGATGGACCTGGCATAAATCATGACCTACCCTAAAGTATAAATTCAAAGTTCAAATAAATTAAATTAAAGTCAATTCAAAATTCAATAAAAAATTCAATGAAGTTCAATAAAAGTTCAAAATAAGAAAACAAGATTTAAAAAATCAGAGTATCAAACCCTCGAAATAACGACAATGTTTTTATGGTCTATATAAAAATAACTAGGTACAATAACTATGGATAACTGTACATTTAATTGACATCCTTTTTAAGAATCGAATGACCGCTCTGACCGCTTTACGTTCATCTTTTGCTCATTGTAAGGGCTAGACTTTAACAAAAAGAAAACAGATGCGATAGTTCCCAGCGTTTCTATTAATATTGAGGCGTTCTACATGGATAGATTGTGACATCAGTCTGTATTTCAAATTTACAAGTGATGTGTGAATGGTAATCATTCTCATAAGCCCAATTGGGTCCTCAATGTTTCGTAAGCAGCAGTTTCATTCTTTATAATCGAATGTGAAGTAGTTGAATCCAGTTCTGATAATAAAAACAACTCAACTTTAACTAAGGTTTGCACTTCTATCATGAGGACTCCAAAGCATTCACATGGAATCACCTATAAATCAACGCGCAATTACTCTTAAAATTTTCAATAAAACTAGCGATTTCCTCAGTAAGGTAAAGGAAGGTTATAATCACAAAGATTTCACACTAATAGATGCAGGGCCGTGTTTCTCCTTCTCAGAAACTCATTAAAATCGTTTTAGTATAACATTCAATTCCTCTTGATGGTCAATTGACCCTCTGACAATACCGCTGAAGGTAACTATTGTTAGTAGTAAGTAAATGTCAATGAGTTACTATATAAGACGTCCAGGACCTAATTGTTTATATCGTGTCTGACGACGAAAAGGTTTTGAACCTCATAACGAGTCGATGAGCGTAATTATCCCTGTTAAATATTCCATTTTTTGCTTTGCCTGCCTAACCAACCGTTCGAGTCGCTTCACGCTCCTTCGTTGCATATAATGGGTGAAAGCAAACGAAACTTCGAGAGCCACATGGCAATGAGGGCGATGAGATGATTATCATGATTGAAACATTTGGTATTCACTTCTCATAATAAGGAATCAAAATAATTACATATATTGGAAATGAAACATTAGGGATTGAGTTAAAAACTTGCTTTCATTGAGGCTGCTTTTCGTATTTTTGTGGAATCACTAGTTCATTTGGTTGAGTTTTTGGTTGTTGGTCCAAGGTAGATGTGTTCAATAGTGAAGTTTGACAGTTGATTCAGCTTGATCATTCAAAAAATGCAATGATATTCTCGTGTTACGGTCTGTGAACATGATGCACCTCTCGTGCCTGTAGACTATTTTGGATGTTGAAGGCTCAAACTCAAATCAAACTCATATTTTCTAAAATGGTTCTTATTTCTTTCTTCAGTTAATTAACTTCCTAACTGAATGAATCAAACTCATAACTTCTTCCATATATCACCTTTGGCTCAAGTACATTTTCGGTGATTTTCGGAAAATTCAACTTGATTTTCACAGTTTAGAGTCCAATGAAATTAAAAACCATGCTGACAGTTATCATTGCCAATAAGCTGCCCGATGTGTCAACATGGACGTTACTTATGTGATCACCGTGATGCAACAATACAGTCACCAAGGCTCATAAATATGAGTAGTTATTTAGATAGTAATAACAGTAATCAAGCGAATTATCGGCTATTAAACCCGCTAATAATTTGTTTATTCCTCAATCTGCTCAATTGTTTGTGATTTACAGGAATGAAAATTATAAGCTTTTTTGGAGCGCTAAACTCCAAACATTTGAGTCAGCAATCGTTAAAAATCTAAGGCGGTTCGTTGACGTGCGAGCAGTAATAATAAACCGTGATTACCTCGAATTTAATGATCAGATCGTGGTTCAGGAAGTTTTAGCCAGTGAAGAGCAAACAACTATAAGAAACACTACGAGGTCGTTTCCCTCACACTGTGAGTTTATGGATTTTATGATTGTGAAAGATCCGAAGCTATTTGTTACCAATGCTGCAGTGGTACCCATCACAAGTGGTTTGAAAAGTGAATTTATGTTGTTTTACATTATTACGTGAACTTTATACTGTTTTGTAAACCCAAGTTAGATGGTTCCCCGAAGGGGCAGGGAGACCGTCAAGATAAGGGTGAGTTTTTATCAGAATGGGTGGGGCTTGAGTGACTACGTCCTGTGGGTTTTCCACAAGAATCTCTTTAATTGTCATAAGCTGTCTTTTGGGTTGGGTGGTGATACTTACCATTAATCATGCATTCCTGAACACGACTGTTTGTGAAATGAATTTATGCACCAGAAAGAATATGCAGAATTCCCGCCTATTTTTCTTTCGAATAACAACTAGATAATACTTGAGTTACGTTAGCTACAACAATCTCCTCATTGTCGCCAAGCGTGTTTTGGGTTTTCAGTTTTGTGTTCAATCCTGGCAAAGATTATTCATTCTACAATACAATCGGTAATGAAGTGAATTTAAGCACTAGAAGTAGCACGCAGAATCTTCTACAATTTGCTTATTCATCGTTAAAAGATCATATTTAAAATAATAACTGGACAATACGTTGTTTTCTGCAAGAATTGCCATACTTGTCCTGGAGCCGTGTCTTGGGTTTTCAGTTTTGACGTCAATTGCATTCCAGAATAAGACCGATAATGAAGTGAAGTTATGCAAGAGAAAGAGAATGCAGAATTAGCCATAGTTCGCTGACAGAATTAAAAGATCCTCCCACGAATAATAATTGAATAATATGTTCTAGACTTCAATTGGAAGTAGTTGTTGTGGTTTGTAATTTATAGAATTAGGTTTTGACTGATTTATTTCCAAAATTGTACCTCTTAGTTATTAAAAAGTATTACGAACTGTTGGAAGTTTAATGGATCTCAAATATCCATTCAGCCTCACCCCCCAAGCTGCAGTGCTACTTTCAAGAACTCATATTTAGAGGGCATCCAGACACAAATTCTACTGTTTGCCTTTTTTGATCCGATCATCACTTAGTGAGATGATACCGCCATCATAATGTTTTAGGTAAATCTTATAAAGAGAAGATATTCTGTTGGCTAATTTTTCTTGAAATAGGAAACAGTCTCTCCGTTTTGTACACAATTTACGAGGACTTGTAAGCCTCTTCCCTGTATGTTTTGTGACATTTTTTTTTTGTCTCCACAAAAATTTCACTCGCATTTTGGTTTTAGACACTTTCGGAATGTTATGCGTTACTTGTAAGATTGTGCTCTTCCCTGTATGGTCATTTTTAATGATTGAACTTCTTTAGTCAATAATAATTTTCAATGATCTATACAGTCATGTTATGGATTATCCCACAGTTTTTTAGTGTACCCATTTTGTACATTACATACATGATCACATTTCTCATACTTCTTGTTATAGATAATTATATGCATAATGAGTTATAAATTACTAAAACCCCTCCCCTCCTCCCCAACTGCAGAAGCTATACGGTAATGGGGTATATTTCATTTACCATGTATTCTACTTTATGAAAATACTTTTTTTTCGGATTTACTCCTATCACGCATTCATTCATTCAAAACTCAAATAGGAGCCCAAGTAAGTTTGTCTATGACGACATGCCACATAACAAGCAGCGCGTTGCAAATAGGAAGAACCGCCGATTTGAAAATGATTTTTTAGATTACCGAGTTATTTGTGCCGCGCGATGCACATTTCTTCGAATCGCAGCCTGCCGGAGTTGCCTCAAAAACTTTCTCACTATTCGGTTTTCCCTTAGCGGTTCCGGATAGACGAAGCGGGAGGTGGAAGTAGCTGTACTTAAAACCATCTAATGAAATTCCGAAGGAGCTTTCTTTCTCTGGAGGGATGGAGCGGGGGTGAGGGAAGGGGGGCGGCCAGCTGCACTGCCACTTTCTAGACTCTCCTCTCTGCGGCCTTATGTATTCGTATACAACTCAAATGGCGCAGATTTCTTTCAAAGGGGGAAAAACAAACAATAAAAACGCTTTGTTCCGCCATTGTATCGAGGAAAATAAATATATTCAGACGAGTTATCGTAACTCTATTTCATTGGACCGCACTACTCAACAGCAGTCAATGTTTCGACGTACACACACACACACACACACACAAAAAGTTTGCACCTAATTCATTCAGAAATACGTAATAAGGAAATGTGATTTTTGATTTTTGAAGTGTTTCTTACCTTACGATAGAGAAAATGCCGTTTTTTGACTAAAAAAAATGGAGAAATATTTCCTTGGGAAGTTATTTCTGTTGTTTTTACATTGTAGTAAGATACACTTTTCAAAAACCCAAATCTTTCCCGTCCATATTTCAAACTGAGTCATGCCAACTTGTTTTGATCTAAATTCATCAATTTCCCATTCAGAGAGAATGATTGTATGCAATAACAGAAACTGAACAAGAAATGGAGCAAAACCTCAACAATTGATCTTGTCTATCCTAACCCATTCCCAAGATATGATTTTTAGAAGGTTCTTACCAGAAAACCATGTTTTGTGCCGCGAAAAATTAACATTTCGCCGCTCGTAAACAACTTTTTTTCAATTTTTGAGAAAATGTTTGGGTTCATCGTTGAATTTTTTACGCGATTTTCATAATAAAAAAATTAATTTTTAAGTACCTACCATAATTACAGTTTGAAAAAAAAAAAAAGGTTTATGGAAATATATGAACTTGAACTCAATTTCCAGAAAACGTGCTGGAAGGGGTACAATTTTTCAAAAATGATCAGCTTTCTAGCTGTACGATCAAATGTGATTGTACACCAATATCAAGATGAAATTCCAGCTTGAAGGTGGAAAAAAGTTAGGCATCTAATGAAACAACCAACTTGGAAACCCAGGGATAAAAGTGGACACAATTGTACGGTATGAATAGTGAAAACTATTGGACATGTTAAATTCGTTCTGAAGTGTTGTATTGTTCATAATCAGTATGAAGCATATAAATATTATATATCTACTCCTTTTGTAATGTAGGGCGCTAAAGGCCCTTAACAATGGGTGCATAAGGTGCCTAACGTTATTTGTTAACGTTTTGTTTGAAAATTGACATGCATTCGCAAATTCAATGCTGTGTACGTTTATGAACCATTTTACCCTTTGGAAACCATTTTTCGAACTGAAAATTGAGAGTTCCTATAGAATACAGCATCCTAGGTGCCACCATTTGAAAATTTGTGATTACTAAAGCCTGGAATTTACCATATTTGCACTGGTGTTCTTTATTTGATAAATCGTTGGGAGTTTGCCGTTTTGGCTCACGTATCGTAATTCCGGTTCAGACTTTCAGACTTGAAGTTGCACATTTTAAAACTGTTCAGGAAATCTCAATTTTTTGTATCCAAAAATGTGCTCACTACAAAACTCGCCAAAAATAGTTGAAAAAGATTGAAAAAAAAAACACATTTCTTATATTGAAAATTCCCATTTTAAAGCAAGAGCGTTGAGTTTTGGCTATATCTTATGTTAATGTGACAGTAGAAGTGGCCTGGCTTAGGCCACCATAAGGAACTGTGAATGAAGAGTCCCATGTCAAGGAACTGATGGAACTGATCAGCTATAATTGCACAATTTCGCGAAGTTGATCAGGATTATTTAGATTAAAAGATGTGATTAACAAAAACTTGAGTACCTACTTTTAAGTCGCAGATTTTCTGAATAATAACAGAGGATTTGCATATTTTTGAGAATTGTTGGGGTCTTTTGTACATATTTCCAATCTTTGTTGCATATTAGGGGTTTTTTTCGCATATAATTGGGGGGCGTATGAGGTTCAAATTCCGGTTTCTACAATATTTTCCTATTGTTCACAACCAAATAGGTGAATGTTCATATCCAGCTTGCTTGCTGACTAATGTTTCACATTCTGTTTCAAATAATCAATATTCCATCATAAACATTGACACGATCTCTTGAAGCGTGTTCGTTCAAACGAATCCAGGCTGTTGGACCCTCCCTAACATTAAGTTGAACGTTCCAAGTGGTCATTTGCTCTGGTCGCACGGTGTCAACCGTTTTGAGCTGTGAAGTGAATGAACACGTGAGTATCGCCAAGTGCCAGCAGAGCGAAACAGCCTTGTGATGAACTTGGGTTTGCTGGTGTTGGCAGTTGACACCCAATTGCCACTGCACTTCAATTGCACTACAATTACCGTTGCAAGTTAGTATTGACTAAGCCGCTTGTTAATGACAATCCTGCAAAACAATTTTGAAATGTATATGTCATAGATTCGAGCAGTTACCCCTTTCCATGGCTGAGTCGATTAACCTACAACTCTGGTGGCACCTTGGAAGACAAATTAAAATGTTAGAAAGAACGCAAACGATAACAGCCTCTCAGTATAATCGTACAAATGAATTCTCCCACGTTATCATATCACAGTTAATGGTGGTGGGGATATGATTAATTGTGTTGAAATTTGAGCAAATTGTCATTTAAAAAATCATTTACTATTTATTATATGGCGGAAAAACATGTTCTAAACGCTATTCTGCTTTTTAAACTAATGAGGTGGATTTTTCAAATTTGATGAAGTTCAATTACTTGTACAGTGTGTTTTCAACTTTCAGCAAATGTTTCAGGTTTCATTTTTTAATATGCTAGTCCATAGTTCGTCAAATTTTTTGAGTGGTTTTTTGCTTAAGAGTTTAGGGCCAGTAAATAGTGATATAAATAGTTTGTTTTTAAGTGGTAATATTCATAATGTGTAGCCCATTTCATTAGTGGAAGCAGCCCGAGATAACCTAGTACAGTCGATAATAGAGGGTGGTGACGTTCATACCTAAGCTCTGCTACCATATAACGAGGACATGATGGAATGGATGATTCGCGACTTTCAAAGGTTGAAGCAAGCAATACTTGCAATACTTTGATGTTAAAGCTAAAGGCGTCTACCTTAAAAACATTAATACATTTTTAATATCCCACGCCATGAACTTTTTCCAGAATTTTTACCGATTTTGCGGTCTTCATCGAAAAATGTTAGATTGTCACCGTTCACATGTACTAATATTGCATCAGCTTCATATAATACAACCATAGAGGAGCTGATATGGCATACGTTTTGTGTTGCTTGTGCATTGTCAAATAATCATGCAAAACAAAGTTGAATTTTCCATTTCATGCATCACTCAACCCTAATGAACGTTGAATTAAAGGATAAAATTCTTTGTTTTCGCTCCAGCTTTAGTCTACGTAGATATTATGGGAATCAACCTTAGGCACTCAATATTTCGTGTAGTACAGTAGAATTTATTTCCTTCCAAACTAAATTCGATACTACAGGGTCTGACTGAGATGCTAGACGTTAAAAATTTCATAGTAGAACCTAAATATTTTATAGACAGTTTGATAGTCAGTTTATAGATCGCAAGATGAAAACACCCGCTACCCTTATTCCTCGTCAAGTAGGTAGATACAAATAATAGTTGATAAAAAATAAATAAATAATCCATTAAACCTAAACTAAATAATATTCATTGACACAAACCGATTTCTGATCACACACAAAGTCAAGTGTTAGACGATTTACTTAATGGTCAGCAATAAAACCCAAATTTTCTAGTTTTCATATCATTGGGGAAACCTAACAAACTAGGGCAGTAATGGAAAATAAATTAAGAGATATCGATGTCTTTACTGCATCCTACTGATCCGTTTGTCAGAGGTGAAACATTCCAATGTGTATTGCTGTCTTGTGTTTATATTCGGAATAGAGTTTTCACATAATGTTATGAAATATTGTACTTATCATAAACGATTTTTATAGTATTAAGTTCGAGTTGGAATGAAACAATTTTTTACTCAATAAAGCGCTTTTAAATCAACAGTAGGTGATGGCACTTTTTGATTTCAACCTGTTCGGTGTCCGTGATTGTGAACAAAATTGCAAATTCACTGGAGAACGCAGTGTCAAAGGAAGGGCAGAGTCGAGTTGGAAAGCGCAGCATAAAAAAAAACTTCATCACACTATCTATCCACTTTCTCTTCCCTAGAGAACATTCGCTTCTCTGTAGATTTCAACTTAGTTTTGAAATCAAGACGTTTTCTTGGAGTATTGGAAATTGGCGAGGAGGATTCGTTAGAAACCCGGAAGCAATTCGGGAATGAAACGGGTTGGGATGCAAAAACTTTCTCAAGTTCAAGGTGCTCGGATGAGAGGTGTCCAAAAAAGAGCGACGAACTTCGAGGCAGAACTTGAAGTTGCGCGGATGAAATTCCGTAGGCGGAAGACAAATTAAAAATGAGGTAATGGCGTAATTATTGTAATTTGAGGATTTTGATTTCTCACCTGTTTCCTTTGAAAGATGTTTCCTGGGTTGTTGGGAAAATATCACTAACACTTTGCGGTGATGGCACTAGAGTGGATTAGGGGCTGGGGGCGCTGGGGCCTTTTATACGATGACCCACTTTGCTGCCCTTCTACCGTCGGACGCTCTCCCACCTTCGGGCGTCCGTTCGTCCGTCTGCAGCGCCCGGGTTCGTCTTGAGCGTATCCTTCGTCTCGGGAAAAGCCGCTCGAAACGAAACGCTGTTCTCTAGGCCTGGTACGAAGCAAGGAAGCAATGCAGCTTGGAAATCTTGTCGGTTAACTGTTTCCAATGATAACCAAGAAAAATAGTAGTTAACCCCCCAAAAGGGCAAAAGTAAAATTGCAACATACGGTTTCTGGGAGCGCCTGTTCTCATACGTCTTTTGCGAAAAATAGCTCTTCTAAGAAAATCACTGATATAAATATACTGGAAGTAGTATGTGGTACATTATCAAAACTCACCTTCCACGCTTCCATATCTTGTTATTGCATTCAAGATGAAAATACTTGAGCTACCGCCATCCACGCGGTGTTGCTTAAAGCTCCAGTTGAAAGGTCTCTCCAGCCCGACCGTTTCCCTAACTGCAAATATATAAATAAGTTACGAAAAAATCGATCGGAGGCGACGACATGGGTAATATATATTGATGTAGTACCCATCTCGCATCAGGTCTATTTCCAGTTCTATTTTTAATCCAGTCTTGCGTTCAAGGACAGACCTACGATTTGTGAGCGAGGAGTATCTATACAGAAAAAATAAACCTTCATTTAACAATTTGCTGTTTTTTTTTTTTTTTTTTATTTTTCACTTTTTCGTTGAAGCTTTGTTTTCGCTTTCGGGTAGTTAATATTTTCAAGTTTTCCAGAAGCATCTGGCGTTTATGACCATTCTGAACGACTTTTCTCTCGTGTAAGTCTGTCGTGCGTCCACCGAACCTGGTAACAGGCTTTACTCCTGCAGCTCAACTAATTTTGGTGACATTTTCAGTAGTTTTGTATCTTAGAACCCAGATGATCCCCGACTTCATTGCTCATAAATAAATAAATCAGTATGCGCATGTGCGAACATAACATCGACCAAGTATAATTTCGCCAGGTTCTAGTGGTCAAATAAGCTTACATTTTTAATGCAATCGGGAAAGAAAGATATTTTAGCATCATATCAATTTACCACTGAACATGCGCGAATTGTAATTTGTGCAGTTTTATTCCAATCCTGATGAAATTTGATGAAATGTGCCAGTTAGGCTGTAGATGATCCCTCATGGATCTCACCTCTCAAGGACCATCTACATTGCAACCCACAGATTCTCTGCGAATTTCATCAAATTGGATCAAAACGGCTTGTTACAACGACATGCGGAATAGCGCTTATTGATAATATTGAGAGAAAATTGATAAAGCGATTATCACAACCGTTTTTTCCAAACCACCCTGAGACTTTTAGCTACGTTATACCGTTAGAACAAAGAAAAAGTATGCTTCGCAGATTCACGTTTGCACATGCGGAGACTGATGTATTGGTTTCTAGGCTATGAAACCCATAGGAGGCCCTCTAAGGCCAAAACTGCACAATCTTCTACCGTTTCATCGAATTCAATTGAAAACTGACGGAATTGAGCTTCTGGATGTACGGACACATGGAGTGGTTCATACAGGTACTAAATTAAAATTTTTCAGAATAGTCTAAAACGCAAAACGATAGTAGATATTTTGATTTTGGGGAAAATAATTTTTTTTTCTCCCGAAACTGTATACTAAGCTTAAGCTACCTATTCGCCGACTCGGACAGCGAAATCCGTCAATCCGAAAAATAGAACTTTAGCGTTCTAGAGCTCTATAAAAGAGTTCTATAAAAACATATACAGGTTGGTCCCTAATGAACGTACCACTCTTTTCATTTCGTTAGGTATGGAGAAATCAGAAAACTTGTCGAAGTAACCTCCCCTTATTTTTTTGCAAAAAACTCAAAAATTGCAGTTTTTTGCGTCGTGTGAACGCCCGAAACGCGCAATAACTTTCTTATTTTAAATGGGAACCCGAATTTCGTATTTCAGATTCGGATTCTACTCAAGATTTCATGAAAATTTGACCCCTCAACCAATTTTGCTCGCTGAACCGGTTACGGGTAATCGAAAAAATTTGGTTGAGGGGTCAAATTTTCTTGAAATCTAAGGTAGAATCCGAATCTGCAATAAAAAAATATGAGTTCTCATTTAAAATAATTAAATCGCATGCGCGACGTATGATATTTGAATTTCTTGCCCAAAAATAAGGGGGGTTTAATTCGACAAGTTTTTTTATTTCTCCACAACCTACGAAATTGAAAGGGTGGTACGTTCATTAAGGACCACTCTGTATATGCTGTAAAACATTGATGTTTACGACTCGCCACATAACTCTTTTAGTAGCCAAGTTCTTCCTAAAAAAATGTGCTTGCTTAATTCTTCCTGATAAATTAAACCAATGCAATTAGGTATCAAATCAATTCTAAGCTATGTACGACTACATCAGGCAACGAGATTGATTAGAAGCGAACTTGGTAGATAAGTAATTAATCAAAATGTAATGGAGACATCGGAGCGAACGTTTTAAATGAAAGAGCGGCGATAAAACCCACCGAAGTTGGATACAGTTCTATAAAAAGGTGTGAACCCTTAACGGAGAAGTTTTCATACGGTGAATATTATTGATTACATCAAAACTCATCACAAAGAACGGGGGTTTAGGTGGTACCTGTTCCATTCCTAGAGCCAACAGCGCTGATGAGGTAACGTCACCACGACAGGTTAGTTAGTTCAGTTTTGTTCTTTGGCCGTAGATCCTCCTGCGCATCTTCCGTCCCTTAATTCTTCGTGAATCTGTTGAACGTGGTCACATCACTACCGGGTCGCTGATGACGCAATCAGTATAAGGGTGATTCCTAAACGAGGGGCAATTTCGATCAGAAAAAATGTTTATAAAAAAAGTTGTCAAAATTTCTGGAATTTTTTTTATATGGATTTTAGTCATGCCCCCTAAAGCAAAAAGCGCAAAGCTGAAATGTCCAAAATCCGAATTTGAAATTCCCGTCCATGACAATGTGATTTGGGGCACACGACAATGTCAATGTAAATTACGCTGTCGATAAATTTCATTTCGTTGCAGTGATATTTTTTTCTTGGGTTGGTAGGTAAAAGGGAAAAATGGCATTGTATTTGGGGAAATCGGTTTTATAGGTATCATTTAATTAACGTGAAAAAGTTTTTTAACAAGAATCAAAATATGAAAACTTACGCAATACTTATTTAGCAGTATATTGTACTACTTGTAGGCAGTCCCTCATATACCAGCCTTCAAAGTTTCCCAAATCACATAACTCCTAGTAGAAGTAAAAATGAAATCACGATAACCAATCACGCTAAGAAACAAGCTGCAAAAGTGAAAATTTTCATTTCACATGGGGTTTATTAATTAAACATTGTATCACGCTGCTGCAAATTGGGGTTTATTATGCAATTGGCTTGCGTTCCTGATTTGAATTTCTACTAAGCTTTGGAGAGTGCGTGTTTCACAGGTGATAGAGCGATTATAGAATTTCAGGAGGTATGCATAGGGCACGTAAATCCGTTCTCAACCAAAATACCTATTTGGATTGTTCAGTTGATCATATTTGTGTGCCTCATGAAATTCAATAATCGCTCTATCACCTGTGAAACACGCACACTCCAAAGCTTAGTATAAATTCAAATCATGAACGCAAGCCAATTGAATAATAAACCCCAGTGAAAGAATTTGCAGCGTTTTTTCAAGAGCGATTACAATGGTTTATTATTGAATAATAAACCAAAAAGCTTGGTAAAGAAAATGAAAATTTGTGTTGAATCAAACAAGAGAGATGTAATTGTCTCGTTCCTGACTTTATAGAGGTTCCAAAGCCCCACGTAACTAAGTATATTAACCAAAATATGAAACTATAAAGAAAAATGAATCTCGAAAACTCGTTTACTTCCTAATCCCTCCTCTTCTGAAATTCTTGATCTCCCCATTCTGCTTACCCTGTGAAACCATAAGTTGCGCGGAACAAGTAGGTGGATTCCCAAGTAGGCTTAGTAAAAAAAGAAGGTAATTAGTCAATTTTAAAATTGTTGTGGCATTCTGACATTGCTGTATTCTTTTGGTAATTGGAATGTCCACGACAATGTTAAAAACTAAAAGCCACGACAATGTTATTTTCAACTTCAAGATCACACTGTGACAGAAGTACTCATGTCTGGGGGTTCCTTCAGTGTTCATTAATTGCAGCCGTTAACGAAGTTGTGAAAACATGATCGGATGGGATCTTGGTCATTAAAATGATAGAACTAGATACAACCACGACAATGTCAACAATAAATCTACGCACTTGAAATATCATCTCCGAGAGGATCAGTTAGTCACTGAGTGGCCGTTGGGATGTGATACGCTTGCGGGCGGGATTGGCTGGGATGCCACACTTAGTTACGAACATCAACTTCCAAAATATTCTGAATCCCCTTTCCAATGCATGGGGATCTCTTTCAGCCACGACAATGTTAGGAAAAGTTATAGACAGCCTTGCATTGATCATAATCGCTGACATGAGTGTTACATGAACATTACCAAACCTATTTTCAACGCATAAGATCCCCAACTTGAATGAGGAAAAAAATTGCATTCGTAGAATACTTGTAGGTGAATGAAAATCAACTGCTGAGTGGAATATTTGACTTTTAGACCAAAACGACAATGTGAATAGGTAGGTAAATTAACTATTTACGGTTCTTTAAAAACTAATTGGACTTACTGTTGTCAAAGACTATTGAAGAACCCATCAAAACCTGTAATTAGGGGAAAAAAATTAAGAGCGTAAGCCTAACGAGTGAAATTTCACACGTGGTCGACTCGAAATTAGTTTAGGAATCGCCCATAACACCTCTTTCGAGTGATAATAGTACCCATACCCAATAATTCCCATTGACCAAATATAGTTCAATATGACTTGAAATTTAACGTGTTTGAACGTGAACGTGGCAGAAGAACTAAGACGTTATTACTCTAACTACTTTTGATAGAGCGTGAGGTCAGAAAAAAGAACTACCATTGTTGACCGTAAAAACCCGAGTTGTTTCAAGGAAGTCAATAAACAAAAGAGATTATCAAGAAAAAGAATTGAATATTGATTGTACATACACATGAAAACTGATTCATGTTTTCAACAGTATATAGGCGTAATTTTCAATGAGACTTGAATATTCAAGTTTCTCAGTGGTTTTTTCTTTCAACTCCCCGTATACAATGATCACGTCAGGAAGTTAGTTGCAATTATTTGACACAGTTAAAACTCCGAGTCTAATGGCCCAATTTTTTAAACATTTTCTGGAGTTGTGCGGTTTAACTCTTGAACGGTCTCTTATATAGTGGTTTATATATAATAGTTATTCTAATACAGAAGTAATAAACCTCGGTGTATTCAGTTGCAACGTTTTTCTTAATGATTCAATTCTAACTGATTTATTTTCTAAATTGTTTTCTTTTCCTGGATTTATTAATTGGTTAGGTAATATTTAAATACTTAAATTTCAAAATTGTTTCGTCTTTCAGTTTCAACTATTACATGTTGTTCTTTTATTCTGCATTGTACCGTTCATATCTTTCTGTTCATAAATCTTTACTACGTGTAGTCGTATCTTTTACCAAATAAAAATATTGATCAACTTCCACTTTGGGTGGGTTTCGTGTTTCATTCAGAAAACTCATTCTTTCGCCAAAATACTATATATTGTAAAGATGTCTCTCATCTGGTCGCTTTGTCTAGAAGAATCTCATCGGTATCTCACGCTAGGTCACGTCCCGGCGGAAGAAGGGTCCTGTAAAAAATCACTACGTTCTTGTTGAGAGTTTTTGGTTTTTTGTTCGATGTCGATAACAACGTTCTCAGCTCTCTCTACGGACAACATACGGAGGAAAGTGGGTGCCTTCACGACAAGATTAATGAGTTTTACGGATTAAAATTATAATTTATTGTAACCGAAATTTTATTTCATAAACTTTAATGCATTGGAAAGCTGCCAGGTTTCGAGGTTATTTTATAGTACTGTTAATTAGTCGTTTTGGTAATAAGTTTAACAGTTAATAGTAAACATTAAAAAAATTTTATTTCATTTTAATTGTAGAATTGGGTTTAGGAGATCAAAATCAATATGGAAACCCTAAGAATCACTACACAAAAGTTAGGAATTTCCGAGTTACAGAGCCACTCTACAGAAAAGAAACACTGTTGTTTATTTATTTTAGATACTATGTTTATTAGACGTGGTGTAAAAGGTACGTATAATCTAAACTTGTCACCACGGGCCTCCATATCTTGTAGTACTTGCATTCAAGATAAAAATGCCTGGGTTGCCGCCAGCCACGCTGTCTTGCTGAGATCTCCATTCTGTGTAATTCTAGATACCATGAATAGCTCCATTTAAATATATTTCAACACGGTAGATCGATTGAGAAAGAAACAAGACATATGATACTTTACCAGATCAGTGGGAAATGGAAAATAACAAAATTTGAGTGGGGGTTCCAAAAAATGTTCGCCATACGATTAAAGAGGATTCTTATTGAAAACAATCTACCAATATACATTTTCAAACCTAATGAAGAACATTTTTTAAGCCACCGTTGAATCCTCATTTCCAAATAGACTCACCGCTCCTATTTTGAAACTTTACATATAAGTTTGGATCATTATCCAAATTATCCTTAATTTAATTGAAGTACACTGCAAATGATTACATAACGTTTTGTTATTTCTGTATTAGATAACGCACCACACAGATCTCCGGTGTACCCAAATTGGACTGTTCAACTAGAGATAATGCTTAATAGGTAAACGTAAAAATCAAGCTGAAATTGAACAAGATAAAATAAACCACTGCCAAGGACATGGCACAGCAGCTTTCTCGTTACAATAAAAGTGATACCATTATAAAATGGAAAAAGAAGAAATATTCAGATCAAAGATGTGGAAAGTGTGGAACTCAAAATCAGAGCTAAATTCATTGGAAAATGTGGAAATGACGGATGTTTCAAGAATTTCACGTTAGCGCATGCGCAGAGCAAACCGCTGATTATATTGAGATGAAATTCGTATGTAATCTCAAGAGGCCTTATCCGCATAGGCCACCGAAATATCAGCTAAATCATTCAAAATAGCGGAAGTTATGGCTGTTACAAGGAAATGAGGACAGACAGACAAACACGGAACCAAATTTGTTCAGTAATCTATGAAACGGAAAATGCGAGTGGAAATTTTGAATTCGGACAACAAAAATTTGTTGGCTTCCGAAAGTGAACACAAGGCTTCCGTTCTATAACTCACTTCCGAACAAAAATCCCTCGTAGCAATTTTTGCCAGAGGCCTCGTTTCCGAGCTATTCGCGGTTCAAGATTTTTTTCTTGTTTTCGATCTTTTGTCATTAAAACTGTCATAACTCCCTCAAATTGAAAGATAGCTCACATTTAATGACACCGTTGAAAAGAGCGTTAAATTTTCTATCTATTTGATGTCAGAAAACTTTTTTGATTGCATTGAAGATGTGCGATTGCAGCGCGAAATGGCAGTTTTGTCAAAATCTTAAAATCGCCTGTTTTTCATCTTGCCTAGAAACCCCATGAATGCATGACGCAGAACTGTGCAGGCCTGGTAAAACGTGCGCCGAAATGTCAGCTTTCCAACGGTGTAGTCGTTTTGGTTTTTACAAATATTTTTAGTTAAGAAAATGGAGTTTAAATGCAGAAAAACGTGTTAAAATTGAGGTTTTTCCAAAAGTCTGGAAGATGAATGTGACTTATCGCAGTCGGAAATGAGTTGTAGTACACGTAGGAGTCGGATTGTGAGCAAGTCCTGGGACAACCTGTATCACTAAAAAAAAAACCCCAACGTTTGAAAATTGTGAAAGCTACGGAGGAGGCATTGGCTTGGTCAGGGGCTAGGATATGCAATGACCCGCACGACCCTCCGGTCTTGAAGGAGGGGTTGCTTTGTGCGCCGTGTATTATCAACCCCAATCTGCTTTGGCGGTAGCATTAATTACAGTTTTAATGACATAAGATCGAAAAGACGAAAAAAGTCTTAAATCACGAATAGCTCGGAAACGAGGCCTCTGGCAAAAAATTGCTATGAGGCATTTTTGTTCGGAAATGAGTAGTAGAACACGTAGGAGTTGAATTGCCCATAACTCCTGGGACACCCCAGTATATTTCAGTGAGCTTCTTTTTAAGGGAAGAAATTAGCCTCAACCAACTCAACTTTCCTTGTGATTGACTTCTAGAATGCCTTTTTGTTAAATAGAACTCCGTGAACCCATAATAATAATAACCCATAATTTCCCAGTCAATTTGATTCGGGATATTCTCTTCTATCAATCCAAGTAGGCCAAGTTATAATTTCGACATCTGACGAACTGGAATTCAAACGTCGAAGATTCGGGAGTAAAAACGAGACGAGAACTCGAAGAACATGAAAGTAAATAATTGCGGGTTGCGGGGTTCAGGAAAATCGAGGAAGTTCACGGTCTCTGCTTGTCCTCCCACAGCCCAGGGGACTGCCAGCAGTTTTTCTATCCTGTAGCTCCCTAGAGATTTTTTCCTCGGTCGTTTCCCCATTGTTTAGCCGGAGCTTGCGGTGATGATGGGCCCCCTCACAATACGAACCCCCGACTTTCTGCAGGGGCAGCTAATGGCGACGCTAAGGTGGCGATGGATGAAATTGTCAAGGCTCGGTAAACCGGTAGTTTTTTTTTAAAGTACGTTAAAAACCGTTTACCAAGTTGGTTGTGGCTCGTACAACCCTCATATTAGTAACATGAATCCAAAGATTTTGAAAAGGTAAAGAAAGAAGTAACTAAAGAAAGAAGAAAGAAAATAAACAGAATAGAATCAATAGATTCTCTTCTGTAAAGTTGAAGGAATCAGGCATGTTATAAGGATTTAGAGGTCAAAAAGGTACATGGTACATGTGAGTAGACGTTTTGCTGGATCAACCAAAATCATTCTTTATCAAACCAATTTGAGAAAGAGCTGGAGACTAGAAAGTGTACAAAATCATGCTTCTAGGATTATTCGTTCGGGCATCCGATGGAGCTACAAATAAAATAATCATGTGAAGATTGATAATGCCGATTAAACCGTTCTTTCCTGAATAGCCTCCGAGTTTAAGCTACAACGGAAGATTAAGATGTGAGCAATTTATGTTCATTCAAATTCACTAGAACGTTCTTCTCTTAGATCATTAGGACTTATGAAAATTGAATTGATTATTTCAAAACTTGCAAGTCCAGTTTTTCGCACTTCGAGATGAATAAGAAAAACTTACCAGCGACCCTAAATATTGGTTTCCAAGTCCCCAACAATTACTTTAAATACCAGACTAAGTGCTCGATCAGAACAAGAGCTATTTTAGCTCTATGATTTAAGGTGGGGGGGGTTTTGTCACTTGCACGTTTTGTTTCTACTAAACTTCCGAAACACACATTGGTTTTCAATTTGTTGACTAGTTTGAATTTTTAAAGGGTTAGTAATGAAAACATTTTTAAAGGAAAAACCACCTTTAAACTATCGACGAAGAACACTGAACAATACTTTTCAATCTTAACAAAAACAACTAAACACACTTTAAACAAAAAACTATCTTAGTTATAAAGTAAGAAATTTTGAACAAAAATCTACTGAAGTGACTTCAACGTATCACTCGTTGATAAAAACTCGTCAAACAGTAGCTACATCAGGGTCACAGGTAAATACTTATTATTATCATCATGTTTGTTTTTTGTTTGTTTGAGATTATCATTATTTTTAGTAATCAGAATAGTTTTGAGTGTTCTCAGACTCGGATGTGGGGCAGGCCAAATGTCATAGAACTCAACTTATCCACATCCTGGATCTTCCTCTGTTGTATAGATACTCTACCTGCAGGGTAGGCACAAGTGGTAGGAAAGTCTGGTGGTCGATCAGTTTTCGTGAACGTAACAGTGGAAGGTGTGAATCCACTGTTGAAATCTTTTACCTACAGCTGACCTGCTCCTATGCGCTGTGGCTTAATGGGTTTCTACATATAACATAACTACCGTATATTTCAAGACCAAGAAAAACGGGCAAGGAGGGCTCGTTGTTGTGGGGTTCCTATTTGAACGATGCGCCTACCTCTAAAATACTCGAAAATGCTATAACATCAACTTCGCATTTCCCGGCGTTTAAGGGTTTCAGAAATAAGTTATTCAATTATCATTGATGGATTGTACTGTTTCATGTTTACAGTGGAAGTACAATCGTTAGTTTTTTCACTTTCCTTCTGAAATCTTCTATTCTACATACCACAATGTGAGCAATAAAATCGGATTGTTGTTCTAATCAGCTGGCAGATCACACTACTTGCCGCCTTTGCTCCACTGAAAGTACACATTAAGGTGAAGATTCGCTCTCGTTTTCCGATGTCATAGCGACGGCGAAGGTCGGGCTCTAGCTCGGCCCACCAGCAGCGGGTCCTTCTTCCCGGCCTCGCCCAGGGTCGCTCCGCCGTTATCCCATCTCATCCCCTACGATCCCGCTCCGCATTCCGACGTCCGACCGACTCCTCTGTTATTGCCTCGGCCCGGGTGAACCCTCGACGCCTTATCTGCCGGTGGCGACTCATCAACCGCAAGGTCAAACCTCCGTATGCCGATCCCTGATGATAAGCCGCTGTCTTATAGCTCGAACTTATGATTGGTTTTCTGCATTTTTCTCCATTCTGAATGGAACTTTTTCCGAACAATACTTCACCATTAATAGTAATTACCTTCCTATTGAAAGATTTCTACCCAAGTATTTTCCCGGATTCCATCCAAATTTTAAGTCTTACGTTGATTGAACACACACACATTCTTCTGTGAAGAAACGTTTCCGCAATCATGATTCTTGATACTAAATTAACTTTCATATCATATTAAATGCCTATACAACTCGTAGAAATCATTTTCCACAATGTTTTTCCAGAGATATGTTTATGTTTATTTTTTAAATTGAACAAATTTTGCTCAACAACTTATTGTCTACCAAGAGTCGTAAGAAATTCTTTGTGATGCTTGAATTTTGGTTAATTATCAATAATGAACTTTTGGAATCAACCTCGAAAAAAACACAGCAGATTAAAACATAGCATTGTTTATTATGTTATTTATTTATTTATCGTTATTTCTGTTTTCGTACAACAATTCGATAACCCCCTCCCCCTTCAGAATCCACTAATTACATTGCAGGTGGCACAATAAGCACTTCATTTATGTTATTTGTAGTAGATTGATTACCTACAAAGGGCCTTCAGCTTATCACTGTGTCTCTATACTTCGTAAAGGACTTCTAGGTCTTATAAAGACAGTTGGATGCCTTTGTCTTGAATGTAACTCCGTGAACACAAGTTTTTACTAGTCCCAATTACGAAACAAAAGCTGCTGTCAAGATACCTAAAATGGTTTATTAGACCGTATATGGAAACGTCCTCAAATAGAAGAACTGAAATTTAACGAGATGATAGAATGTTCCTTCCCATGCTCCAGTTGTCCTCAAATATACAACAGGAATCTTGAAAAACTTGAAACTCTTGAAACTTTCAAAAGGCACTCCTGAAAACAAAATTCAAATAATTCGATCCTCACATACGGAATTTTTACCATGTTCTAGCACGTTCACATTCACATTTGCGTTGACGTTAATTTACATTGTCAAAGTTCTCTCCGTAGGGTCCCGATGGGCTCATTTGACTCACTGAAGGGACGTCTCTCAACAAAGATCATAAAAAACATTAGTGTTATTCGAAGTTTTCGACATCCCAATTTGTTAATATTTCAGTCTTTTGAGTTGGCTGAGAGCCATGCCAAGAATTTAGTCCCATCTAGAGCCCAAAAGTAATTTGGAGCAACTGACAAAGGTTCCATTATGTTTGTTCAGAAGTTTTGGAGAAATGCTCTAGAAGGTGGGCGAACGGATTATTTTTTGAAATTCGTATTCAATTCCCGATTCTACATATCACAATTCACAACACATACATAATACATATCACAACGAAATGAGGAGAATAAGAATTTTTTTCGTTGGTCGTTTGTAAAGGTTCATTATTGCAAATAAAACTCACATCTTTAGAACGGGTAGAGATAGAAAATTTAGGTTGGCTTCGTTTTGCTAATACTTAGAACCGTAGCCACACACTTACCAATCAATTGCCACCGTAGAAAATAACGAAAGTTGTAACAGTTCTCGTGAACTGTCACGTGAACCGTTCTATTGGACGGTGGCAGGGCCGACCTCTTTACTTGATATCGGGCCCAGATTTTCTCAAGGTAAGTAAGAGCTTCTCTTGAAAATTAGACTCTGTAAACTTCGTAGATTTTCCACTGAGGAATTGTTTGATTTAGCCAAAGTTTTTACAATACGGCAATTATTCAACAAAAATTGATTATTATATTTTTATAAATTTCCTAATATAATTACTGATTTATGGGCCCATAATTACCCCACCCTCTATAAACTGGAAGGAAATGTGGTTAATCCTAAACCCCATAACCTCTCATGACTAAAAGTCCCCTTTATGTCCTGTACTTGATCCATAGATCACTTTCGCCGACGCTCAAGTCTCCGGGTTCATTCACAAGGTCGAATTATGAAAAAGAAATCTTTTCTTGAATGATTGACCTGGGTTACTCGCGAGCAGAAAAGGTGATCAAAAGTGAATATGTTAAAATAATTTAAATTTATTAAAGTGACACACACAGTTACATTTAATTACGCCCCCCCCCCCCGCCCCCATTCGAAAGCTGATATTGCTTTCTGTCTTTTTCTCTATTCGCTCCTTTTGCAACATCCTCTTATGTTCCCACAAATACTGTTATTCATAAATCTTAGTTTATAAGAAAAAGTGTTGTGTGACAATTTAGTTTAACATTAGTTTATTTATGGATGCGTAACTCTTGTATAACAATATCGGGTGCCTAATGTTGCCCAATATATTGGAAGTCATGGTATTTTGTATTTTAATGTTGTCAATTTCATCAAGTATTCTATTTTTTGTTTATTTTTACGGAAGTTAAATTGATACGTGTAATGGTAGGGGGTTTCCCAGGCTGCTCGATGTAGTACGATGAGGAGGGTGTTTTGACAAAAACTTCCTTTTTTACAGCAGTTGTGGATTAGGAACATGGTCTATAGACTCTAAACTTTAAGAGTTTGCTGGACGGTTTCTATGTACTTACACCTATAAATAAAAAGAGAAAAATAGAATGAAATATGATAATATACAGTTTTGTCCTATGTGCCTATCACGTGTTCAAATACTAGTGATAAGGTAAGTCCTATCTTCCCTATTGGTTCATTTTGAACACGTAATGGGCACATAGGGCAAAACTGTATAGTATTATCATATTTCATTCAATTTTCTCTTTTTATTCATACCTGCACAATATTTAAAGGTTGTTCCTAATAACAAGTTATGAAGGCATCATGGCTTCCATGTACACCTATAAATAAAAACAGAAAAATAGAATGAAATATGATAATACTATACAGTTTTGCCCTATGTGCCCATCACGTGTTAAAATTGAACCAATAGGGAAGATAGGGCTTCCCTTATCACTAGTATTTGAACACGTGATGGGCACATAGGACAAAACTGTATATTATCATATTTCATTCTATTTTTCTCTTTTTATTTATAGGTACATAGAAACCGTCCAAACTCTTAAAGTTTAGAGTCTATAGACCATGTTCCTAATCTTAGGGTAAGCTCCCTTTCAATACAATATCCATTGGTTACTATGTACCTCTTGGCACCATGATCCCTTCATAACTAGTTATTAGGCACAACCTTTATATATTGTGCAGGTTTGAATAGAGGCCTTCCTGTATGGCCACAAATATTACCATTAGACACAACGGCTGTAAAAAGGAAGTTTTTTGTCAAAACACCTCCTCATCGTTAAATTGATAACTTTGCAGTTTCTTTTTTCCAATAAATTATTTTCTCTCTCTCTTCTCTCTTTCTCTCTCTTTTGTACGTACAGCAATTAACTATGGAATAAACCACTTAAGATATACTCTCCTACCGAATCCAATTGCTTTCATCACATGCCCATCTCTCAGTGCGGTGTCGTTGTACCCCTATTGAAGTGTGTTCTCCTCCCGTAATATCTTCCTATTGGAACACAATAAAAGAAATCGGTATTAAACTATTTGCAGTGATCAATTTCTGTGCCTCACCTATTATCCTTTATCCCTAATAATATTTAAATATATCATAATATAGTAAAGACAGTAGAAAAATCTTGATAACTATTGAATAGTCACAGGTTCCATCAAGTAGGACTGAAGTAGTAAAGAAACAATGTTCTGGTTAATTCTCGACCGTGACACTACATCATTCTCGGATAAACTTCTCACTGTGATTTAATGAATCCCCAGGATCGTCAACGTTGTGAAATGGTAAATTTGGTACTCGAATATATCGTAGCACCATCTGCGGAGTTACTACTAGAATGTTAGTCTACTGAATAGCGTTGAGACGGCAACGAGTATCTGATTGGTGGAAACGACGCTCATGAGTGAGCACGCAGATATTAGATCTCGCCTTTCAACATATGAAGTCGTGACTCTCCTATTTGGTAGTTCGGCTTCACTGTAACCTTCGCCGGGAAAATGGCTTCTGACAATATTTCTTCCTTAGGCTCCCACACTCGAGATTTCCCCTGACTTTCACGAAACAAAATGCCCGCCACTGCAGCGTCGCTTGGTGTTGAGCAGATTGTGTTGTTGATCGTGTGAATCATTCAAATTAATAAATACGCAGAAACGATTCAACACCTACGTACTTTCCTCAACGGTCAGTACAGAACACTGGTGAATTGGTGGGTTTCTCGTGAAGTAACAATCAATCGATATGCTTTAAATAATCGACCTCACCAAGAGTCCTTCATGTTTGATCACAATCCTAGGTGTATTTTTTGTCGAAGTAGCCTCATTAGACATTGCTTCGCTTTATTTTCACAAAATCCAAAAGCTATTTTCCATTATGTTAATGCTGTTTAATTGGCTAGCCAAGGGTTTGCTAATTTCTGTTCTCCATGAGAGTAATGTAAAGTGTGAAACAATCACAATTATTACAAACTTATGATTTGAAAGTGGCCGTAATTCTGGTTGTTTTGTTTGAGTTCTTCTTTCAGCTAGTTCATTTTTCTGTCTGAGCATAGGTATATTTTGTTCTATGTTAGCCAATTCTATTTCAACTCCGCGGTGTTCTTTTAAAAATGCCGGCTTGTGCTATCCTGGATTGTAGTAGAAGGTAACGCGTTGGTAAAGATATTCAGCCTGACTACGTAAGAAAACTGTTAAGCTTTCTCCAAAACGGAGAGCTGAATGGTTATCCCGAATCAACATAAATATAACTGGAAAAAAGGTACTAAGATGTCTTTAAAGTCAAAGTGTGCGACCGACGCTTCATCCTCGGTAAGTAAATTAGTACCTACACTGAAATAGTTATAGAACTTCCTACCTGTTGGTCTGCTCTAAATACTGCAAGACAAAAAGCAGAAGTGATTTAAAATTTAAAAAAATTGAGCCTGAAAACTGTCAGACCTATAAAATAGAGTGTAATGGGATAAAAACGCTCATTAATTTAATGAAATATTCCAGAAAACACGTTAATTTTCGATCAGAGAGGTAAGGATGGAGAGTTATATGTTGGGAGATTGGCTAGTTTTCTTGGGGAGATCAGAAAATGCCACCATGCGATTCAACGTGAAAAATGACTTGGAATTAAACCCTAATATATTTAGGTCTTGAGCAGAAATTTTTCCATGAAATGCTTCGATTTTTGCAAGCAACTAGTAAATTTTTCAGCATTCAAACATCATTTCTTCTGAAATTAGCAAAGTGAAAGATCAATAGATTATGCTGTAGGGATGTTGAGAAATTGGTATGGTTTGACCGTTCTCGCATCGTGATTAGCGCCTGAGTGGGATGGAATTTTGAGCTGAACATTTCTATGTAGGGGTATGTGAAGGGTGCCGAATCCCAATAAGAAGTCGAAAATTGAAGATTCCGACACCTGCAAGTATTTTGATAACTGGAAACCCCTTGTTTCTGTTGTCTATCTTTTCTATCTAGATTGATCTTTAAATATTCCCTTCTCTTATGGATGATTGATCAAGACAGCAAGATTGGTGCCACATCCCGGATCAATGCTGGATTTCTAAACCAAATTTCGTAAAGTTTGTTTGTGAAGAGAGGTAGTTTTTAATCGATTTTTTAAATCCACGAACCTAGAAACGTAAAAAATCAAATTTTTAATCGAGGAGGGGAAACAATTTTTGTTTTCTTATCCGATTACAAAGGCTTCTTACTAAAAATAATACCCTATCTATCGACCCCCATCTGCCGTCCGAAGTTTTTCTCCGAAACTATTGGCCCACAATTTACGACATTTAGCTCGAAAATCCAACATTGATCCGAAATATGCCATCTTCATTAATCACAAAATAAAAATCTCAAAAACTTTAGATGGAAGTTTTTTGGTTTGATTCAGACAGTAGTCGTAGTAGTAGTAGTAATTGTTTATTGTAGAAAATCGTAGGATTATTAGAAAAGTACATATCGAATTTTAAATAACATAAATACTGCATGATTCTTCATCCTTAAAAATATTGATGTGGCTTAAATCTATCAATGGAAAGTTAACTGAGAGGGCTAATGAACATTGCTTCTTATAATAAAATAAATTTAAACCAAAAGAAACTGAGGCAAGGCTGAGGTAAAGGTTTCCGATTATGCAAATAAAGATAAAAAGTGATGGAATCAAACCAAAAAATGACAAGTCAGGTAGAACTTATTCAGAAAATGTGAGAAACGAAAGAAAAACCGGGTTGGCGACTGCCCGAACAAATAAATCAAAACACAACATAAATATTTCCACGTACCTATAGGTACGTATGCAAATAAATAAATATAAATGTATTAATACAACATGGGTAATTCTATGTATTTTTAATACAATAAATACAACAATAACAGTTCTAGGTGTGCCAGTGGTAGGTATGTGATGCATGTTCTATAAAGGGGGATTTTATTCGTTGAGAGCAAATACTATGAGTAAACGTGAATTAGTGGCAAAGCGGAACAAATCCAACATCTTTTGAATATCATTTTCAAAATTAAGCAGCCCCGACAACAAGTGGTTATCTTCACAATTATGGTAGCCAACTATGTGATGTGAAAGATATTGTTCTCCGAAGGGTCCGAGGATAGGGCAACGGAAGAAGATGTGAGGAAGGTCGTCGGTGTCTTTTATACTGCAGATATTACAAAGCTCAGGACTGTTCAATTTACATGAGTGGCCTTTAGAATAAATCGGAAATTTAACTTAGAGCCCATTCTCATTTTTGCCAACACCCTCTCTATATTAATATTTGGGAATGAACCTAAATAGGTAGCTTTGTCTCCCTGAAAAATTTACAACAGCACGATAAAAGTTGTTAAATCGAGCATTATATACGAGATCTATATCAACCGAAAGCAAATAATTTATCAACGAGGGATGGCTCAGCATGCTTCAGAAATTGGGGGATCCCTGGATGATAGCAGAAACTCGGAACCAAGTACTTGTAAGAGGTTATATAGCTGAGTATACCAATCATTATCCCGGTCTGCCTGAGGATGCGTGGGGGTTTGCAAGTATTTCAAAGGAGATCCTTGGAAGCCTATTGTGGTCCATATTCACTATTTTCACCCATTAATTACCCTTTCAAAGGCAAGCATCTTGAGAGCTGGCGATCCTGTCTCTATCCGTAGGAAATGGTTTGGGGTGTTACGAGATAGACATAAGAGGCTTTTCAAGAATCGCGATTGAACTGGCTCCAGTTCCTCTCTATGCCACAGACCCAAAATCTCCGCAGAATACAAGAGCACATATTCCACCAAAGATCTGAACAATGTACGTTTCGAGTCCCAGGAGCTAATTTTCCTCTGAACGCAGACGTTTTTTTAGACAGCCGGATGCAGAAATTAATTTCTGAATCAAATGAAAACATTAGGGTTGATGCACGGTCATTCGTTCGCTCACCATTTGACAAATCTGTTAGTTTGGCTTGTAGTAGCCCAAGCATTTTCATCTTGAATGCAATTACAGGCTACGGAGGCATTAGGTGACGAGTTTAGATAATGTACCGCAAACCACATCTAATATACATAGATCAGTGATTTGTGCAAAAGGGCTACTAAATATATAAGTTCATAGAAAATCAACCTCTGCATAATAACGCAGAGTCTTTAGGAAATCTGCGGGCCCAATTGTACGCCCTAAGCGACAGATTCATTATTTTTTTACCGTTCTGTCAGATATCTCCCTTGGTTGGAATTGCCATGGGAAATGATTATTACAGCAAAGCAAAGTTTTCGAGGTTTCAGGCCGTGTGAGACAATACTCTGGCCCGGCCATATCTACAGCTTTCATCTGTGTGGCCCACTACACGCAGCGAACTCCTTTTTCCGAGGTCCACCGTTAATAAGACACGAGATAAGTGAACTCCTACGCGTGGATGCATAAAGAGTATCAACCTGCAGGAAGTCAAGCGCTGCCATCTGGCTTACAAGTTATCTTTACACGAGCATCGTCTAAATAGGTCACTTCAACTTTTGGTGCAGGTACACGGTCCGTCAAAACTTAAGATAACTTATTTACTGGATTTTCATTTAGAAACAATAGAAGATAGTTCGTAAAAGCTATTAAAGATTTGAAAAGAAAAATTTAACGCCTCGGCACTACCAAACATTCATGAAATGTTTCATCCATGTTTTAGAAGACTATAAAAATTACAGCATTTCTAGGAGGTAGGTGAAACATATTTGAGGCGCTGCACGTGAAATTTCACCAGTAGTTCAGTAAAACTGTACATGACCTAGAACCAAAAACCAGGTAGGTATGTTGTTAGGAACACTTTCGGGAGCATGAATACATCTTTCCGAATTCCTAAAGACTTATAAAAGCAACGTAGTTATCTAAAAACCGCAAAATTTTCACAATTTTGGTGATTTTTTGGTCAGATATCGCAAATTACTTATTTCAACCAATACTATTTATGTGTTTGAAGTACGATTAATTGCCGGCCATTTAAGACCAAAATGAACTTCACGCTTGATGGTTCCTATAAATGAGCTCTTTAAAGATTGATTAAAATGTCCAAAACTTTAAAAATGCACGGTCTTGTCGTGTTTGGAGTTACATTGCGGTCCAATGACTTGTTTTGATACGAAATGTTGCTATGATGAACTTGTAGACAATGTAGTTGACAATGGGGGCAAAACTGTTCCTATTTCTCAAACTGTTTCCTCATAATTAGCCAATAACCATAAAAATCTCAGCTGCCAGAGGAAGAAGGTGCGTTCAAAGTGCGATTCTTCTATCTTACCGAAAACCAGGTGGTGTCTAAATATGTACCCTGAATCTGCCTATTATTGGATAAAACATAATAAATGTAGGGTTGCACAATTAATTGAAAAGTGTTTTTAAATTTGTACATGCATTTAGTAATTCAAATGACACCTAACGTCAAATTAGCAATAACAATAATATTCTTGAATACAATTAAAATATTGACTTGTCATGAACGGGAATTGTATCAGTTCTTTTACACCTCCATTTGATTAGAATTGGTCAAACTATACGTATATTGGAGGTCACATTTTCTTATTCAAACTTGATCTTACTGGGTGTAAAGCGATTCGATTGCGCCACCCTCCCACGTGAGGTACAACTCGTTTCCGACCAAAATTGAATTTCAGAGATTTGTATAGAGACTTTGTTTCCAGGATATTTAACTTCATACATTTTTTCAGTGTTTTCGATCTTTTGACATGGGGAGTGTAGTGGGGCCAAAGGAGGGGATATCCCCTATCCAACAATGTACTATAAAAGAGTCCTAGAGCCCCCAAATAAAGGCAATTCAATCATATCCGATGTTCTATTCTCATCAGTTAAGAACCTATCCCAGCGATCATCACATTTGGGATAGGTTCTTAACTAATGAATTAATTAATGAATTGCCTTTATTTGGGGGCTCTAGGCCTCTCTTATAGTACATTGTAAGAGAGGGGATATCCCCTACTTTGGCTTCACTACAGGGAGGTTATGGACTGGTATATAGATGTTTTTTCAGGTGAGGTGGGTAGCGTGAATTAATACAGAACTATGCGTCTCGCGGAATTATTGTAAAACAAGTGTGTGGGGTCATAATTTACAAATATTCCCATTCCTTAAGCACCTTGTGTAATTGACGGTTCATCTGTGTGGTTTGTCTAAATATATCAACAACCGCAAGTATAGATCAACGTAATTGTTAAATTGTACAACTTAATAGATTCACAATAGGTGAACATCAACTACGCCCATCCCAACATGCGGTAAACAAGTATAAGCTAAGATATCTTCATATTGAATGTTTTGTTACGGGACATAGTTTCTCCAAATCCACACTCTACTTAGTGACCGGAACAGAACACCTCTCAAACTGATGTTTCGAGTTGGCGCCAGCGGAGATATGACCGACTTATCGCCAGTGGATCAGCTCCCGGTGTTCTCATTTCGTGAACATTTCGGAGAATTCATCATATTCGGCGCCCCCTTCTCTCATATTAAATGATTGATCATTGAATTTGGATCTTCATATCCCCCTCGAGTTAGGCTCTCAACTCATTCGGAAAGGAAATTATAATAAGGTGCATCAATCAATACCTACCTTCCAGATTTGAAATTTCGTTATGAGGTCCCACCTACGACTAAAGAGATAAACTGAATAAAAAGTTCATAGCAACTGATGGGCATCCAAGGACTTCTAAATAATCCATACACATATTCCAATTTTGGTGCTTGTGGGGTCGCATCAACTTATAAATGCATTCCAATGATTCTGAGTCCGCCAGTGGTAAATAATGATGAATAGCCATTAAGGAGGAAAAGGCAAACATTTGAACGAAGGTTCATATTTGCAAACACGGTAGTCCTTCTGAGTAGTGTGTCGGTTAGTTTCTATAATTTGGTGTGAAACTTAAGTACTCTGCGTTTATAATTGTCTATATGGAATCTTATTCAAGAATTTCCGGTTCAGATGAAAGATCAGGTGCGAGGAACCGAACAAATATCAAAAAATGACACCAGCCCAGTGGTGATCAATTATTCATCAAACTTGTCTTCATTAGTCCAAACCTATTAAGAATTGTGTTGGATTCTCCAACGTTTAAAATATTTAGTAATTAAGATTGAATTGAGAGCATAACAATATTTGTTACCTGTAATCGTACGCAAAAACAAGAGCGGTTCAATAAATGTGGCTGTTTTAATGATAATGGACCGCAATAGTTATAGTTTAAAATTTGATTGTAATGTTGGGTATGGAAAATTATTTCAAATCCTTTCTGTAAAAACTAAAGTTTAAATATCAAATCTACTCAATTAAATTTATAGTGAGTGCCTTTGCCAGATTTCAAATGTCTCACAAAAGCTATAATTCAAATTTCAGCTTCTTAGGTTGGTGAGAACATAAAATAGTCCTGGGGCCCAAGCTTACCAGAAGCCCCTTCGAAGGATTTTTGGCGGATCACTGAAAAAACCGTTCAAATTACACTCATCTAGGTATAAAAGGGCAGAAAATTGGATATTGCACTATAATTGCATATTTATTGATGAATTTTCCAGTAATGTGGGATCAGTAAACTCCTTTGTGTTTTTCTACTTAAAACTGAGTTCACGCATGGCCCTTGAACTTGAGTCTTCAATATGACTGTGATGATTAGTACTAACATTTTAATCCTGGATATCTGCCCAACCTTAATGTATCTACATTAAGTAAACTACCCAGCATATGAAAAAGCTTTAAAATCTATAAATCTATTCAGAATGACTGAAAACACATTTCCTTCCGTGAAAATGAGTATAATTAACTTTTATGAAATGTGATGACAACTGGGGCATTTACCGAAATGATTCGCGAACAATGAAGAGAATTGCCTGTGGAATTCGAAGTGACAGAAAGACGCCAAGTGAGCAACTCATGCGGAGAGGCCGAGGAAATAGCTTTGCAACTTCGCTAACGGTCGTCACACATTCTGGCTCGCCCGCTGGCTCGCTCCCCCGGTCCCCATCCATATAAACAACGCCGGGCTATCGAGGTCAATTACGTGGGAGATGTTCGGGCCCACAACCTGATAGTGGAGTCCACCCCGATCGCCCTACTGTGTAAACAGGTGATATTGGATAAGGTCAGGAGTGCGAATCTTCATAAGTTCAGCACAACCGCTTGCCGAGCTTCGTACACTTTACTAATTATATGTTGATCCTGCAGAAACACGGTCAGCTTAAACTATAAATGGAGCATGGAACCGATTCAATTTCAGCCTGCGTAAAAACATCCTTAGTCGACATTCTTGCCGGAATTTATCGACCGCTACGGTCAAGGTAACATTCTCATTCTAATCACATATAGCAAACCTCACTTAGAACGTATCTATTAACCTTCTTAACAAATATTAAGAAGTGATCATTAAGTCACGAATAACATGAGAGAAAAGTCACAATCATGCACTTTTATTAGCCAATTTTACTAATTAAATTTTCATCTTATCACATTTATGGTGAATTGTGTACAGAGAAACGGTTAATAATAAGTTTTACTGCGGAAAAACTTGTGAATGATATTATTTCGTTTAAACAGAAATTATGGTATTTATGAAAATTTTTTCACATTCTTATAGATTTTTCAGCAGATATTGGCAAAATTCAAGTAATGTTTTTAGAGTAAGTTTAAGCTTAAATTTCTACAAAAACACCGTTAGTTTATCATTTTATGTTTATAAATGGTGGATAGAGCCTATTAAATTTCAGCTGTTTCATCGAAAGATTGCTCGACATTTTAGCTGGAATTATGGACCCATTTCAGTCAAACATGATGCTGATTCGTATCATACTCAGCATACCATACTCAGGTTGTGGTAACTGTCACGAATAATGCGAGAGGAAAATAGGACAATGATACCCATTTCTTCTTGAATTTTCAAAACAAAGAAATTACCATTAAGTAATTACTTACCTATAAAGTATAAAAAATATAAATAAAACATGCTAACACGTAATTCATACAGCAATGGGAAATTACTCAAGTTTCATATCAGGTTTTTGATATGATCACACTTGAAACAATACGTTTGTTAGTTGTTCATGAAAAAAAAAAAACCCCTGCCACTTCTAACATATGGGTTTATGATTTTTTGAATGATGAGTAATCGTTTGACTCATTGTGAGGTTTGTGGTGAGGTTAGTCAGGATCAGGAGTAACGGAAATTTATTACGGATCGATTTCTACCAATCTGAAACCTGTCTTAATCAGTTTTGTGTCTGAAATTACAAAGAAGTGACTCCCCATTTGCCTGTCTCAGTTTAAAACAAAACGAAAAGACACATTTTTGTCCCATTGAATCTATGTGTATTCGGAGATCTTACTAGCCGGAATTTATATCCATCTAGACCGCAAGGGAAGTACATGAGCGAACGAACGGAAATTTCACATCGGTTTTAAGGCATTTCATGAACAGATATTGCAAATTTATTTCATTCTATGTACGTTGAAACTTAAAATGACAAATTTGAGGGTAGTTTATATAAAATGTTTGCTGAACGATTAAAAATTCTTATTATTGCAAAATAGTAAATCATAACGGAATAACCCTCTCCAATCCGCTCCTTTCCTGATGAAATTTGGAATTGAAAAGATTTTATCGACTATACCAACTTATAAGCTGAACAAAAGAAGAATTACGAGAACGGCTGTAACATCGTGGAGAAAACGATATATAACTATTGCTCCCCCAATTTACCCCATCAAATGCACACCATCAAATAAAAACGAGAAAAAACTAATGAAATGACCTGGCTCCAGCTGAAGGAGGATGAAAAGAAGTGCCCCTATAGAATGACCTAAAGTTGAGGTTAGAGTCCCTAAGAGCTGGGTGGTGTTATCACGAAGCACTCCTGCCGAGATGCCAAATTCGAGAAGCTCTGAGGTACTTTCTCCACGCCATGTCGCGGATATTAGTAGGCACCACCCTTAGGACCTCAGATATCGCTTGTCGCAAGTCATTCCTATCTTAGGGTTTATACCTATTCAGTTTTTGTTTTGCTTAAGTTGTAACACAGCCAACCCCCCCCCCCCCCCCTGAATGAATTGTAATAGGCGTCGCTCAACTAACGAAGTTTTGCTTCAGAGGGACGTCCTACAAAGTTGAAGAATTATGCTTATTTAAAAGGAGAGAAAATCTCCGCTAATAGTAGTGATTACAGTAACGAATCGATCAACTTGAAATGAATATAAGATTAATGCAGGTGCCTTATCCCGAATGCCTCCAAATTTGAGCAATATCGGAAGATAAGAATGTGTGAAAATAAAGTTTAACGGACTTCACGTTTACGAACGCCCGGTCTAAAGTACTGCTCTGTAACAATGAAACTCACAGGGCACCATCTGCAGCCTAATCCCCACATTTCTTGAAAATTTAATCGAAATCGAGAGATTTCTATAGCCATTGAGATTGTAACATCAAGATTTCTGCTATATCGGTACAATTGGCTGCCAATATCAGATAATGAACTCAAGGCATGTTTGTTTAAGACAGTGAACGAGTTTGAAGATGGTTGCAGAGTTCGGCGTAGATCTGGATAATAGAGCTGCTATACCGACCAAGTTAGTAAAATACTTTCGTTTATTTTCACCTTTTCTTGTCTCCAGGCCGGGACACGGCGAGTGAAAGTGCAGGTACCTACCTACTGAGGTGATCTCCGTGAAGCTGCTAAATCAATTAGAGATACCCTGCCGACCGGCCAAACGGCTACTCCAAGTTAACACTCTCAAAAATTATCCATAATTATTGGGGCATGGTTCTTTAGGCACGACCTTTAACCGGCGAAGTTCTTAGTGGAACAATCCGTGACGGACGGCTCACCGAGTCGAATCAGCTGCATCCCAGCAAACTCCAACAAAATGTATTCAAAAGCTGAAGGTGGTCCGAAAACATGATACATTTTAAGGGCCTGTTTCACCAGTACTCCATAACTGTTGTTAAAGTAGATCACTGTTTAACGAAACCAGGTATATGAACGTTGATTCAAAACAAACCAATTCTAATCAAGGTTTTTTTTTACAAAGTTTCCATTTAACGCCGGGTCAAAGTTGATTTAAACGATATTAATCGTTGATTTAGACGATATCAAATACGAAGCATTTTCCCCAAAAATGAGCTTGTTCTCATTCTCGCTCTATCCCGTTTTTGTTCGATTATATGAATCGATTATTATCGATTTGATTCGGTTATTTAATTATTTGATTCTTGTTTTACTTTACTACTACACTTGCTACACTCCATGCTTTCTGTTTTTTTTGTTAGTAGTGCTGTTTATGTTTATAGTTCATTAGTTGATAATATTGTTGTGACATATCGATATAAAACCATAGTTCTTGAAAGTGGGTACCTCCCTGCGAAATCAATATTGTCGAGCTCGAAATCCGTTTTCTCTCTAATCCATCGTAGACGGAGAATAGTAAAATCTGCATCATCCTCTTCTAACTCGGTCTCAAGTACCGATTCTCATTTTTTAGTATTAATTAGCTTGAGTAATCAATTACACTGAAAGCTCAATAGGTAGGAAAACAACAACAAAATATAAAACTAACAAGAAAAAAAAAAAACAGAAATAGCACAATAAATAGTAACGCAGCATACCAGAATTTTGGAACAGAAACGAAGATGACGAAAAGCACTGTACTGGTATTAATCGGTGTTTTTCGATTTAACCAACCAAGCAGGTCGATTGGTTTTGATCATTAATTTACACCATTTGATCGTTAATTTGCCTGAACTGGAATTGGTGAAACCGAACACCGTTGTTTATCAACTGAAAGATTTGATTTTTCCGAGGTTTTTACTAAAATAATTGAGTGGGGTGTCATTTCTAGGTAATTTTTGACGCAAAATCGACTGGAATAGGTTTCTGGTTATCGGAATTCAACCACGGTAAGTAATAGGAATTTCCGAACCTAAAAGCGATGCCCTAGCTTCACAATGTCTCAAGCAAACAGCCACTATTAAAAATAATAGAGTCATGTGTCAGAATTGGCAACGTTTTATGTATGTATTTTTTCACCTAAATATAATAAAAAATATGTATATTAATACATGCTGAAGCTACTGATATAAATAATGCTTTTTAAAAATATACTGTTATCTCACACTATAAAATTAACATATGGAACGAGCAGCTGCGTTTGATAAAGACTTTATTGCACACAATACATAGTATTTTTGCTCGAATTGTGAGCTTAAAGGGAACAAACTTATTGATTATGAGAACATATTTGTCATTAATTTAACTAAACATATAAAAAAAACAAGATCCGCTTCCATTACTTTCTTGAAAAATTAACCAACAAAAGTTATTTCGGTTTGCAACGCAGTAAAAAAGTCCTTTGTTCCAACGAAGTTATATCACAACAACTACACATCGCATATCATATACGCCTAAGTGATAATATAATATTAATGTTAATATTAAATAAGGTTGTCAGTGCGATGTTGTTCGGTTGTTGGGGATGGGTAATGAGAATTGGTTTCTGATGCGTCCTGCCAACGCCTCATCGCACATTTCTTTGAGGTCATCCAATTCGTACTTCTTAGCAGCCTTCAGCAGGTCATTGGACAAGTTTCTAAGGTCGCATACCCGTCCGGTGTACATGTACTCCACGAGGCTTTCGAACGTCCTTGGAGACATCTCAGTTACTTCCAAACTGACACTAGACGATGCCGCGTTTTGTTTAAACATCTGATCGAACACTCGACTTTGCGATGCAAACACCAGCTTGTGAATTGCAAACTGTTCAGCTCCAACCATCAAGATCAAATCTGTATAAGTTCGGTCCTTGTGCCATTTCTTGAAGAATTCAAATTTCGAGCCATTCGGGCAGTCCGTGAGTCCTGGAGTTGGATTTTGAGTACGATCTTGTGTGCATTGCTGATGCGGACAGATGGCCTCAGGATCAGATTTTCTCCACGCCTTCCAATGCACTTGGAGCACATCACAAATCTGATCTGAGTCTGAACTTACTTCATGATGTCGAACGGTATCGTCGAATTCAATTCCGCTCGGTATCAATTTTGTACAATCTGCAGAATGAAATAACTGGCCATTTAGAAGTTCAGAAAGTAAACAACTGTAATCCTCTAACGAATTCTCGATGGTGCAAACTCTCACACAACCGTCCTTCATCCCGGGAATGTATTCGAAATATTCTTTAGCCACACAATTGAAGTACGGTGAGCGAACGCGTTGACTTGGTTTCAAATTCAGAAAACGTTTTTTGACGGACCATGTCACACACTGATCAGTGATTCTTATTTCACCCTGAAATAGAAAGAATATAATTCAATCAATTGCATAATTAATTGACTTAATAATTAATCATCTTTGTTCAAAGTATTTGGGAAAAACAAGTAGCAAAAATTAGTAGACACAAAGGTTTATTATATCCGTATTAGATAACCATCTACCGCGGATCACCGAAATACCAGAACTGGACCGCACAGCCAGATATAATGCTTCCTAGAAACAATCAGAAATGAAACCCACGAATAGAACCACTGGAATTTGATAAGAGAAAATAAAACACCTTTGAAGACTTCACTTGTATTCAGGCATATAAATAAGTCATGAAAACTCCCAGGGAACCCAATTTCAATTGCATTACGTTAGATCGAATAGGGACGAAATGAAAAGAGTTTTCTGCTGATCACTGATCTCCATTCCTTGTCTTCGAAAAAAAACTTCGTCTTGAAAAAATTTTTTCTAACTCCGTGAACACCAACCACTACTACCATTCCAAAGACTTTGGGCTCACTCAGCTACCCTTTCAAGAGCGCCCTGATAAGCGTCCATACCTACATAACACGGGAGGTACGATTCAACTTTAAGCTTCAAGTTTTTCGTGATTTTCATTTCCCAGGGGAGTGGTAAAAATCTGCATGTACTCTGCAACGGTGCAATATACAGCACGACTTGGACAACTGAAATTTAGTGGTGCGCTCTTTCACAATTACATTACATAAGACTTGAAAAACTCGATTTCAAAAGGTACACTTGAAACAAAATTCCATTTCATTCATGTTTGCTAATGAGATCCTTCCATGGTAGCAGGCAATTTTTACTGTATAACGTTAAGTTTTTTTCCTTCTGTCAAAATTCCAGCCTTTAGGGAGACCGAACGTAAAGCTCATTTGCTTATTTGAAGGCACGTCTATCAATAATGAACACAAAAACAATACTGTTATTTTGAACGTTTTCGTTATGGAGAATTTTGAAGTTGCAGTCCCAACTAGAACCCAACTGTGATTTCTGTCCCAGGTTTCAATAATTTTGGTTTATTAGTTTCGGAGAATGACTGATTCTTGTTCGTTCAATTTAAAAAAGAAATAAGTTAATATATTTCAGAGGATCATACCTGCATTGTGACATTCTGGGTGAGTGTAGTTGCTGCCTTGTGGGCCTGAAGGATGGATACTGCTTCATCAACCTTCGCTTTGAGGGCGTTGTAGTTCTTCAAAAGACGAAGAAGCTCGAAATTGTCCATCTCCAGGAGCATTCCAGTGATCTTGCCTGCCAGGTGGGGGCACATGTGCCTGATGAGAAGATGAAGTCGCTCTCCCAGCTCTTGTTTCTGTTCTTTCGGACTCATAGCCGTGAGCGCAGATGCGGTGAGGTGCTCCTGACCCTGAACGTTGGTAGCCACCAGGGAAGTAGCCTGATACTGCGGAACTAAGATGAACTGCTGCAAATGAGGAGCTATCAAGAATATGAGGAATTCCATAGAGAAAACAATTTTAACAAAATCTTAGAGTACTCGAGGTCTCCGAAGTTAAATGTGAATTAATTAAAAAACATTCTGGTAGATAGGTAATGTATCCCTAAATCCAGTTTTTAAATTATCACACATATAAACGATCCTTATGTAATTAATTTAATAAACAAAAGAATGGAATTAACCCCGCCAATCACCTCCTTCCATTACGGAATTTGAAATTGAAAGTATTTACTCATGAAGATCATTACTAAATAAATACAAAAGAAAGCATATTGGCTGGTATATCGGAAAAATCTGCTGTATTATGAAGACAACGATATGTAATTTTTACTCACCTGCCCCCGTATCTCACATCGTTATTGATCACAACCCAGAATCTTGTTAGTTTCTCCATCATGTTTTCAAACCCACATTCGTTATTCTGGCAACCGAGTAATTTACTGTTATCTCCCGTTTTTCTGCATTATAGTCCCGTATGTATGTCAGAATCGACTTAGTTTTCGATTTGTACGTCTGAATATAGATAAATCGATACTCAAAGTTTATTGAGAATCGAAAACTAAGTCGATTCTATCATACAAACGGAATGGTAATGCAGAAAAACGAGAGATACCAGGACAATAACTGTGGGTTTAATAAACATGATGGAGTAACTAACAAGACTCCGGGTTATGATTAACAGCTATATGAAATACGAGAGCAGGCGAGACTCTTACAGATATATCACAATTATCCCTTCCATCCATCGCCTTCCATAATTAGGGAGGTTCTGAGAATCTCAGATCTGATATAGACCGAAATTCTCAATTGAGTAAGGGAATCTGCAGTGTAAGTTTTTTGTGCTGCACTTGGAAGGATTGACTATTACTCCCCCCTCAGCGAGCAAAACATAATTTTCGAGGTTTCTCGCACAACTAGACTACAGTTAGGGTCGAACAAAATAGAATCAGGAAAATCGATTGAGAAATGAAGCCTGAGTAGCGTCAAAAAAAAATTCTCATACACACATGCATATGCCCACAAGCACACAGACAAAGAATTTTTTTTTTTGCGGTTTGAAACGTAGTTGCATACACTTATTCTATTTTATTTATTTTCTTTCATGTTTGATAATAGTCCATCACATCTCTGGGTCAGGTCAGGACGTTCCCCTAGTGAAAAAGCATTGGACTCCACAGTGACTAAAAACTATCCTACGTACATTTTGAAAATCTGCTCATTGATTGTTGAGAGATAGTATTTTAATATTAGAAGGCTTTATTGACAAATTTGTACATACAAATACAAGGTGTATCAGATAAGGTGCGCAGTACTTCACCCACGTATTTTACTACCAATTTCCAACCAAAAGTGCTTCCAAGCAATATTTTTTTATCTCGTTTAGTTTTTGAGTTATTTCTGTAGCAAATCAACTATCCTCGTCCATTTGTAAAATTTGAGGATAACGTTGGAAAGTGAGTTAAATTTGCTATCTTTCAAGTACCAAACCATTGTTTTTGCTTACATCTAGTTGGTGAAAAATCACCCTACAAAGAAAACTGCAAGGAAATTTGAAAAAAACGTCTGCCAAGTGGGTGTGGCACATAGCTTCCTCGTATCCATAACATGACTGTTTAGATCATTGAAAATTGTTATTGACTAAAGAACTTCGTTCAATTAGACGAAGTAAATATTGAATTAGGGTAAATTTATTGCTATGCAGGAGCGTAACTTGAGAAAATAAAGGTAGGCATGTTCATCTATTGAACAAACTACAAAATATACCAAATCCGAACAATCCCTGAAAATTCCATCGAAATCGGTCAAGAACTCCCGGAGTTATGCTTGTGGCAAGGATTTCACGTTTGAGCATGGGCAGAGACTACTATTAATCCGGGGGTCATGAAACTCATAGGCGACCATCTACACATCAAACCGAACAATCCCTGAAAATTTCATCGACTGGACTTGCTTCGCTGTTTTTTTGCACTCAAACGAGATTTTCTCGACCGAATAAAATAGTAAAAATTGTTTTTGATAAACCATTCAAAAACTGACCTTTTGGGGCATTTTTTAAGCTACAGGCACCTGATCAAATGCAGATTAGTGTTGAGTACTGAACGTTTGAAATACCTTATTTTTTTTTCAAATTTTCTTGAAGTTTGCTTTGTAGGGTGAAATTTAACAGACTTTCCAACGTCATCCTCAAATTTTAACGAGCACCAAGTTTATCCTCAAGTTTTACTTCACATGTATGTGAGTTATAGTCCATTTGCTGAGACAAGGTTGAAAACACGAAGTGAAATGACTCAAAAACTAAACGAGATAAAAAAAATACTGCTTGGAGGCACTTTTTGTTGGAAATTGGTTGTAAAATACGTGGGTGAAGTACTGCGGACCTTATCTGATACACCCTTTATAGATGCTGCGAATCGTTATGCAAAGGGTTTTATTTTTCTGTTTTAGATAAACCATCTACGTAATTCCCTCATTAAGAATACCTGTGGTACATTATCTAAATTCGGCACTTACAAACCTTGTATTATAGCCTTATGAAGAGCTCTATTTACGAGTCAAATCGATATGCGATTGTCAGCTCGTTTTCTTCGACAGCACTGAAAATGTATGGGTTATCGGACTACTAAAACCTCAAAAAATTATTCTTGGTATATTTTACTTTAAGCTCCGACTGATATATCGATTTCTGAGCAATGAAACTAATAGGGGGAATTTACATGCTAACCCGCTCAACCCCCGAAGTTGTTACCAAATCTGTAGATAGACACAAAGACCGACTGAACACGGAAGTTATTCATTATGGTCTGAAACGCAATAATATTATGGGAACAGACATTTTTATTTGGAGGGGGAGGGAGGAGAACTAATTTTCTGAATGTGAAAATAAAGCTTTGTTATCAATATGTAGACTCCGAAACCAGAAAAAACACGCGAGTGTGTCTGAAAATAAGTTTAAAAGTTCAAAATCATCATTGATAAATGTTCTCACGTGTGATTGACCATATTTTTGTCCATAAATTGTAGAAATTACCTGGTGAGGGGATTATCAAAGAATTTTCTGGTGAAATTGGATTACTTACAGGACTGGGATAAGTCATACTCCACGGATGTTCACGGTAGGCCATCTCGAGAAAATCGTTGGACACTCTCAACTAGGTCTTACGACAGGAGATCGATAGAAAATCGCGACCGTAGGGGCTGCATCCACTAAATGCCGTGACCGTGAGAAGGACAATCTTTTAAAAATACTAGATTAGATAAAGGAGTACGACTCATCAAATCTGAGCGATAAGCGCCCCTTAGCTTAGGAACTAAATAGAAAGTTCCGAATCTGTGGTGTTTGAGATTCTTGATGAGTCCGATAAAATTGAGACCGGGTGAAAGATTCCGTACCAAGAGCTCGTAGATAAAGTCACAGTTAATACGTGGATGAGTCACTTTCCGGATGCTCAGAAATTTTATAAAAATTGATTATTCAAATCATGAAATGAGAGGCAAATGTGGGTAAACAGTTTTGTGAAACAAACGAACACTTCAAAAATAGTTGACAACAATTGTGCAAATCATCAGTAAAATGAAGGACAATTCAATTCAGGCCGGATTTGAAAGTTTTTATTCATTATTACAATAATGAATAAAGAGTTTTTAACCCCCCCCCTAACAAAGTCGTTCAACGTTTCAAAATGTATACGATCCGAAAATCGAAAAAAACGTCCGCCGTACGTGAGGCAAAATTACCATACTATATGCACAAAGTTTTGTGATAAACGATTCTAATAGAAAATTTGATGCTGATTCAAAGTCTTTTCTTCATACTCTTTTTTGCAACCATTTTCTATCATACGGCAGAACTACCCACCATATGGGTTTTATTCCATTAGAAAAGTTGTAGCGCAACTAATGCTGCTTCTCTGGTTACCAAAACTTCCCAATTAAACCACCAAATGGGGAACTGATCAAATTTGAATGTTCTTGATTTAGGGGAAATTCTGTTTCCGCTCATTTTTGAGGAAGTGGAGTTGAGGGATCTGGGAACAACATTGAAGACGTTTCAAAATGTCCATTCTTCTATTGAATTCCAAAGATTTAAAGCTGTCAAACGGTATACAAAGAACAAATAATATACGTAAAAAATTAGGATTGAATATTTCAAAACACATTTTAGGAAATTCCCTCCTTGAAATCTGTACCGTTATTCGTGTAACGCCAACTTTAGAGCATTGCTAAAAAACCCACAGCTCGCAAAAAAAGGAAGTTCTTTCAAAAACTAGATTACATGTATTCAATTGCTTGCGTTCATGATTTGAATTTCTACTAAGCTTTGGAGTGTGCGTGTTTCACAAGTGATAGAGCTTATTGAATCACACAAATATGATCAACTGATCAATCCAAATAGGTATTTTGGTGCTCTATGCACAACCTGTGAAACAAATATATAGTAGAAATTCAAATCATGAACGTTTGAATTTCTACCAATTGAATTCTTCCCAAAAGAATTTGCAGAATTTTTTTAATTAGGTTATCAGAATGCTTCAAATGACCGTGTATCGGCTACAAAGCCTTTTAGGAGTTCACTCCAGTACCACATTACTACATCACTACATCGCTAGGTTACTGATATCAAAACAAAAACAATAATAAACTAAAATAACGCAAATGTTGGCACCATAAATCGGGCCATACATCGGGAATAGTTTGACCTACGGACCTGGGGTGGGGCTCATTCGATTCCTCATGGAAAGTTCTTCAGGGAGTTTCTTTAGGCACCCTTAGGTTTTTAGGGATTTTAAAAAACTTTGACAACCCTTAAAAGGCACTTTAAATTAAGTGAGAGAGCTGGCTCAAGAATTGGGGCGTCGTCGGACCAACATGGATTTTTCCAGAAAATTTCAGTGCTTCAGCCGTTCAAGAAATTTTTATACGGACGGAAAATTTTTATTGCCTACATTCGGATTCAACACCCTTTGAAACGTAAACCATGAAATTTTCAGGGGGGTTAGAATTTTTTTTTTTGTTTTTTTTTTCAAGAGCGATTAAAATGGTTTATTATTGAATAATAAACCAAAAACGCACAATCGCAAAAAAAGGGAAGTGATCTTCAAAAACTAGATAATGACATGTGTCTAAATATGCTGCAATGAGACACCAAGTGACTGTAAAACAATTATTGTTTTCTTCTTTAAGAAAATATAATACAATCCAAAAACAATTGTTCAAATATTTTAATATGGCCTACACGTTTTTAGGAAATCAATTCCAATTGCCCGATATGAGTTTTTTATACACAAATGGCATTTTTACCTCACTACTCACCTTCCTGAAGGGCAGCCAATGGGTAAAACTCGCTGTGAAGACAACGTTAGAAGCTTTATCATTTAAGTCGTGGTCGTACCACTTGTTTGAGCACGAAAGAGCTAGTCGCCGCTCATGTACGACCGACTTTGGAGGTTCAGTATCAACATACCTCTCATTGGGACCAGCCAACCGTCCGACTTCCGAAACCGTTAAATTAGAAGATGACTTCGGTCCACATAGTTTCCTTCATTTTGCCTTGTGTGCGCCGTACACCGTACGCCAGAGTTTATCTCCAAAAGTACTAAAAAAATAAAACTTAAGGCACAAATCACGTATAAGTCTAGTTGGGACTAAATTATTGACATCAAAGGCCTGAAATATGTAAAATATCTTAAAACCTCCGTAATAACACTAGTAGTTTAATGTAGATAGTGAAATGCCAAACTCTAAATTTCAATTACCAGAGAAAGCAAACATATTCGTTAGTAATGCACTGTGATGTGAAGGGAAAAATTAAATAGAAGGCGGGGATGAACCTAGAAAGATTAACGATAATATTAATTTGTATTTCTCTAGAGGAAAGATTTACTCGACAAAATTGAAAAATCAATAAACAAAAATAAGGGAGAATTCTCAGTTTTCTCAGTTGTTGTCAAAGATATAACCCAAAAAAAAAAAAAAAAAAAAAAAAAACGTACGGCCGTAGGAACTATAGTTATAATAAGAACTTATTTTAAAATGGTTGAACGGCAACGTGGTAAGTTAGAAAGTCCACCCTCCAAGGTTTCAGCTCCCAACTAAAACTGATTAAAATGAACGGAGATTTTGAGGAAATGTTCAGGAGAAATGTAATAAAAGGTAATGACAAGGGAAGAAGATGGGTGCCCTAATTTTATAGGGAAACTTGTATTCTGGTACGGAATGTTGATTTAGATAGAAGTCTGGCAGGGCTGGAACTTCGGCGACAACCCATTTTCCGAAGGATGATCGATCAGCAACGGAGAAGGTACTCTCCTCAGCTGAATATAACAACAAGAGACGGGCCTCTTGAGCACTCAAGTTTTACGAATTAATTCACGAAAGGATCATTCAACAGGTGGATAGTCGCTGGCTTACAAGCTTGATTTCCACAGAAGACGAAAAGTCTTAGATGAAAAATCTATGAACTGAGAGATTCGACGTCTTCCTCTGAGCAACCCAGGAGCAGGAAACTTTAATAAGGAGACGAGATCAAATAGATTTAGGAAATAATTCCTGGACATCCAGAATATAATACAATTTTTCGAGAGGCGAAACAGCAAGAACGGAACGGGGACGAAAGAGAGAAAAATAGCGTTTTCCGATAGGCCGCTTTCGACGACGAGATTTTCCCATACGGTAGTTCGTACAAAATTCTGTTGTCTGGTGATGATGAAGATTTTAAAAGGTGTGAATTAACGATGCTGGGCCATTGGAGAATGACGAATATATTATGATGATGCAAAATATATAAATAAATGAATAATAATGCTTTCAGAACATCGGGCGTCCTGATTGGATGACCCGAAATCGCGCGATTCGAATTTCGAGGGTAATTCTGAATTTGCGAGCAGTACAGGATTTCTTCACGTTACAGCATGCATTACAAGGACATCCTAGAGTCCGGGTCTATGAGATCACACTTATATACGTAAATCTTATAAGTTTCAAATCTTTTAAAATGCGTTTATTAAGGAAAAAAGGTTTAAAAAATTACTCTTAAGTTTACATCCTTTTATGTAGAAATTTGAAACTGAAATGATTTCCTAAGCTAGATCAAGATATTAATTGAACGAAACGAGGATAAAAAATTCCAGCTGTACTGTAGTGAGGATATAACGATTTACCACTATTATCCCCTCCACCGACTCTATCTCTTAAGTAATTATAAAGTACTGAAATGAGTTTCAAAAATAGACTAAAATTCTTCATTGTACAAGAAAGGAGCAAGAAAATCTACAATATGAGTAGAGCTTGGAAGGATTTTATATCCCCCCTCCCCCAATTCCACTCCCAATTTCAAAACTTCCTAGGTTTGTTGCACATCCACTTAGGTAGACTAAAATTGTGTAAAAAATTACGATTACTACAGGTAATTACTATTAATCCTTCTCTCCCACCGTGAGTGAATCCCGTTCTCAATGAGAATTGAAAGTTTTGAAGTATGTTTAAATATCAAAACAAACTCCTTATTGAAAAAAAAAAAATATATATATATTGACCTGAATAGGTCGAGAATTCTCTCTTCAGGGGCAGTTGATAGAATTGGCTATTCACGCCTCTCGTAAGCAAAAGCGATATTTCCGAGGTTTATTATACAACTAGACTAAAATCTGGATTGAAGGAAATAATACAAATTGTTTGAGACCTGAAGGCTCCATTCATTTTATCCAGCTCCGATAAAATTGGTCACTTACTCACACACACTTATTTTTTTCACGGATTCAGTCTTGGAATGGCATGAAACGGATATGCATGCAGTTATTTTGTTTCTCATGTTTGGGTTTTCCCACACCCCTCTGCATCGATTCTAATAGGCATCCCTCTACAGCGAAGCCTTACATCAGAAGGACATCCTAAAATCTGAATTTCCCCGTTATTTCCCTTAGGACTTCAATTATGTGATACTTGTTAATCGATCTAGTGGCACAACATTTGTGCACAACTGTACAACGTTGAGGCCTAGTTTCTTCAGGCTGAGATTAGATCCCATCCACAAGCTCACAATGTGTGCTGCTCTTGAGTTGACGTGACGTTTCAGATAGTTACTGCCTCCACGTCGATGGAGGCCCGCAGCAGCCGTCCAAGTGTCAAAGGAAAATGTTTGGATGTCGCTCGCCTGCTCGGCCCCTTCAAACTTTCCCGGCATTGGATACACTCAGAATCACAATTAGAGCACGTGGGGGGTGAAATGTAACCAACAAAACGTCCTCTAGTTATGCAGGCCAAGACTCACTTTCCGTTCGCTTCCCCGCCCTACGCCAACTCATTTCATAAAGTAAGTTTTAGTTATGATCATCGCTCCATATTGATTGCGACTGATATGGTGGTATCGCTTACTTCCAGGTTCAATATTTTCGTAATGAAAAACAAGGAAAACTCCCTTTATGTCGGGTTGGGCAAAGACCTTCATCTTTCATACCATGAATGTGTTGATCATTGAAAGTTTCCAGTGAAATATCATGGGTATCATCAGTGGACCTACATTGCAGTGATATGTTGTCGCCAATTCTGTACTTACGACACTATCATTCAGGTGATCGAGTTGAAATTATAGTCAATATTAACCCGTATTTCTCTGAATATGATATCAATTTTGGAATGGTCGGAACACTATAACGTGATCTTACGTTCGCTCTTGTGGAGAGTGGAGTATTGCTTTTGGAGTAATGAAACTCAGAGTTAAAACATAACTCGCACATTTCCTGAAAACTGCGGGTATTGAGTTTGTTACAAAGATTTTCTGGACGTTTGTCCAGGCTCCTCAAAGGCTAAGGGGAAATACCATTATATAAAAACACGGAGGAATTGAATACTTGAGGAAAATTATTAATATAGAAAGGGATGAAAGGAAGTGCCTTTATAAAATTACCGTATTTTCTGTCAAGAGCCCCGAAGGAAGCAGGTGGTGATACCACGAAGCACTTCTGCTGAAATGCCCAACTTGAGAACCTCCATGGCGCGTTTTCCGCATCATTCCAAGTGACATGAACAGTGGCTTCCATGACCTGGATGTTATTAGGCGCCACCCGTATTAGCACCATTCTAATCATATACTACTTATTCTAGCTCTGCAAAACGGTAACTGACATCAAGGATTACGGCGGACTTATCGGGTGGAACCCCAACGATATCCAGCTTTTAGCTAAGCATATGGTACAGTCTCTCCCTTCCCACATCGCAGGAGCTGGATGACAAAGCTCCTAATATCTGCTAGAGTTCTCATGACGTAGAGTGCTGAGTTTGCGGTCAATACGCACCACTTGATGCAGGTTCTTGGTTTATATCGACATCAACAGCCAATGGTGTCTAATTTCCCGCTACTTCAACGCAGTGGCTAACTTATCCAACTGGAAAGCATGAAATTACGGTAATCGCGGGTCCCAAACCCTGTGAAGCCCATTCCACACGGAGGAAACGGGCGACACAGATAGAAACAGACAGACATCTATAACAAGTTGATAGAGTGGACTATGCCTTCGAAGAGATGAGGCGAAATGCTTGGAAGACCACGAGGGTACCCACGAACCTAAAAAGCTTCAGCTTTATGTTCAGGCTTAGTATTTTCGAGAAAGGAAAACCATCAATATCCATCACCAGAGTTGTAAAAAATTTACTCACAAGTATAAAGTACAAGTGAAATACAGTGAGTACAATTACAAGTACCAGTACATGTGATTGACGTACTAGAAGTCTATAAGCACTTGTACTCAGTTATCCGACAAAAAACACAAGTGCCCATCATTCACTACAGCATTCAGATTAAAAGATACAATTCACTGGTACGTAAAGTACAAGTACTGAGTACTAATAGTAGTTTTGATGTACTTCTTTTCATACTAAAATAAATTAAAAAAAAATTCCTTTGGTTCTCGTGTCACCCAAATAGAAGTATTTGCACTCAAAGTACATAAGTACAAGCATAATGTACTTGCGTGAAAGACCAAGTACACGTGCTTGGGATTACAAGCACTTGTACCCGTACCTCTACTTGCTGAAAAGATAGAATTTCAGTTACATGTTACTGTTTCTTCCTACTTAAGCAGTACTTTCGAAGTACCTGGGTCAATCCTATACCTAATCATTCTTATTACCGATTCCCTCGACTGCTGAAAAAGATTAGTAGATTTTCTCAATTACACGAAGAAAGTGATTCAAATACCCAATGTATTCGAGTATCCCTGTTCTGTCCATCACACACAAATCGAAATTGTTGGTCTTTGGTCGAGTTTGGTCTTAAACGCAAAATGTATGTGAAATCGCGGAAATGTCTATTTCGGCGAACCAATATTCAATACTAGTAAACGAAAACAATTCTTCCGCTACCTACAGATAGATTTGGAAGCAAATAAAACTAATGCAACGTAAATGAATGCTCGACATAGGGTCCGTTAAAAGACTTCAATGCCTAGTGTTATGTCTGTTTTCCATCAATTCACGTCACAACTGCACTCATTGGTCTAGTGAATTCGTGTATGTATTTTTAGCGAAGATGTTCCTATGCAGGGAAGGAGCTCCATGGAATCACACAGTCTCAGATGACGGTGTCACGTGGTGTCCACTCTTCCCCCTGGATGCAGGTCATCCACGTCTTTCGGGTCTTTTATTCTCTTTTTGAAAACCTCCTTCCGAAGAAAATCTCGGCCACCGTCGGCGAACTACGTGCTCCCCCCTCCACCTCGTCATATACTAACCACCTCCCAAGTCTCGACCCGGTCACAAAAAAGCTCTAGTTTTCTTTAATTTTTCTCGGTTGTCACACGTCAAATTTGCCTCCGTTTTTTCTTTCCTCTCGTGCTTTCTCATTTCGCCTGTTGTTCCGCGGGGTCTTCGAAATGCAAACAAGGGGTCCGCTTGAATGGAAGTGCGCTGTTCTTTTTACCGCCTGTACCCCCCCCCCACCCCGTACTTATTATTTCTACTTTTTTATTTCCTCACAGTCAAACGTAAAAAAGAGAAGAATATAGGAGGCTCCCAATATGTTCTACTAATAAATTCAATTTTGATGAAATTTGCAAAGATTTTCTGGTTAGGTTTTTTATGTTCGTGTTAGAAGTTGGTGACATATAACCGAAATTCGACATTGCACATTGCATTAGCGAGGTTGTTTATCAATTGTGGTTCCATGTCTTTCTGTCGGTCATTTTGCGTGTTCGTGGCAGTTCCTTGTCAACCACGGAAATGTAATCAGATGTTGTCCGATTTTTATGAGAATTTCAGGGATTTTAGAGTTTGATTCTTATTTTTCTACCGAAATGTGAATACATATTGTATCTACAACCAAAATTGGACTATTTTAGGACTAGATTTTCGTGATTTTTGAGGTCGTTTCAAACGAATTGGCGGTGAATCTAATAAGATCAGTTCAGGAAGTCCCTCAAGATTCAATATATTTCGTTTCAATTCCCCATTCAATATGTATCGCGTGATATGGAATTGCATGCTAGAAAACAGGACGTGGAACACTTAATAAAATGTAAAGGGGATCGGAACCACCGTTTCCTGCAAAGAGACAGAATGAACCCATGAGGAAACGGCCATAAACCATCATCGTTGTTCCTAACGGTCCAGCAAGCTGTTCGCTAAGCACTTGGCTTACTTGACTAGTAAATGAAGGCGCATTCACAGGAGAACGCGATGAGTCACTTGGGCTTCGTTCTTCTTAAACGCGGACGAAATGAAATACGAGTGTGCGAGGATGGGAAGTCACGTCGTCATGCAGGCTGTTTCGATTGTAACTAGAAAATGTGGAATTGCGATATAAAGAACGGGAGATTTGCACCTGGTATTTTACCACAGTTGTGGGTGTACTGTAAGTAACGGTGAGCACGATGTTTGATCAGAAAGTACCTTGAAAAGATCAAAATCGTTGTTGTCAAAGAAGATGTTCTGTGCACCATTTTGTTTTAAATAAAATAGTTTTTGGGTATCAACTTTTGTATCTACTGTTTTATAGTTATCAACTCAATGTTGTAATACACAATTTTAGGATTTCTATAGGACTTACTATAGTTGCCAGACTTACCGACAGCCATAATTCGTTTCAAGAAACAATTGACGAAGAGGATACGCAAGAAAAGCGGAAGATTGCAAATATTCCAACGGCAGCGCCAATATCAGCAGTTGGAAATCGAAAGACAAGATCGGGGTGGACACTGAGGTTTCCCAAACGCCTATAATAAACAATGTGAATTACAACAACATCATTGGAGGGGAATACCAACTTCAATTTGTATTCATTTATTTCATTTTTGAAATTGTATATAATTCAGATATTAATTCAATTTTCTATCCCACAGTCTTAATTGTGGACATCTTGAAAGGTGTTATAACTGTTGCATGTTTGCTGAATAAATCATTATTTTATCCCCTCCTTCCAGTTAGTAAAAGAAACATTTCTGAGGATTGTGGCACAGCTTGACTGAAATAGGGATCGAACGAAATTAGGATCATAGAAATGGATAAGGATTGGTTGCTTTAATATCGTCGACAATATTTTAGGAGGAAAATACTTTTTTTTCTTAGCATTAGCCCATCCAATAAATCTCTTCCGTTTGAAATTCGAAATTTCCGAAATTCGTTACAAAATATTTTAGGAGTTTTTGCTTGCTCTACGACACCGTCGAGCCCAATCATTCAGACTCTCATTTCTTGATTTCAACGATAATTTCATATCACTACGTATTTTGATAGATGCTGATTCGTACGGGATCAATTCTAGTAAGGGTCTCTCCATTGACGAAGTCTTGCATCAGTGGGACGTTCTAAAATATGAAAAATTACACTTTGTATTGTGCGGTTCCTTTTTTGTCCCCTTGTGAGCTGGCAGAGTTTAATATTCTTGTGTGAAGGTACTGAGCTAAGACCGTGGTGAACCGTGTGTTACCTAGTCCACCTGTGTGTGTAGGTCGGTGTCCACAGATCCTTGCAACAAGCCCTATTACTAACAAGTTTTAATCCAATTCCGATGAAATTCTCATATGATGATGATTTTCATCGGCAGAAATCAAGACATGAATCTGTAATGCGCAAATGTAAAATTCACCCAAAATCATTTTCTCAAGTTCTAGTGATCTAATCGCGTTCAAACAACCAAGGTAGTCTGGAAAACGGTCTGATGATCTAATATCGGTTTCGACTGGATAATATCATCAGTAGCGACTGCGCATGAACGAACGTGTAATCCCTGTAACTGACCCAATTCCTACAGTTTATATTCAATTTTGATTACATTTTCAGATAATAGACTTTGATTGATGCCGCACGGGCATTTCATTGTTCAGAAATCAATCCACGAGTCAATACAAATGCTATAAGCAGTAGAACCACCAACCACCATTTCCTCAGGTTCTAGTGGTGCGATTGCACTCAAAATTTTAGGAACGTCGTTGGAAAACGGTCTGATAATGTCATGTCAATTTCAACACGATGTTATCATCAGAAGCAACTGCGCATGTGCAAACGTAAAATTCTTTTCTCAACCCTGATTTCTACAAATTTCTTCCGATTTTTATGTAAGTTCAACAGTTTGTGTCGATTAAGATTTAGATGGTGCTAAATACATTTCATTGCTCAGAAATCAACACATCAATCTTCCCATGTGCAAACGTCAAATCCGCTAAACATAATTGTCTCCGGTTGCTGTAAATCGATCGAGTTTCATTTAGCCTAGGAGGAACGGTATCACACCAAGTTTAAGTTTAAAAAGATCTAATCTTTGTTCTATCAGCTATAGAATTATACCGACAGACCCGCAATACAGGTCGAATAACCTTTTGAAGGCGTTGATAACTGCAGGAAAATGTCCGTGAATAGTTGTAACAGTCTTATACTCAATATCCATCGAGATTGTCTAGAGCAATTCAAATGAGTGATGCTTTCGTGTTACCTAGACCAGGAAGTCACACCTATGTTGGTAGAGGCTTCATCAAATGAGCCGCCACGTGGACTACATGGGCATTATGAACCTACGCGGTACTATTCGATTCTGATCGGAACATCCTCGATATTATCCCGACGCCCGTAATATTTTACGTAATCCCTTATGTCTTCGTTTTCATTGTTTGTTGTCAGTCGACTCCGAAACTTCGAGTGTCAACACGGTCGATGCCTTTGAAGAATGAACTCCTCGCGGGGCCAGTACCATTTACCCAATGGCAAGGAAGTTCATAACATGCCGTACGCGGTTACAATTGTTTTTGCCGACTCATTGTTTGGGAAAAAGCATGTGTTTGTACCTAGTTTTGTAACTTTCTAGGAACAACTATCGTATCAATCTATTTTCATTGTGGTGAAGGTAGAAAACAGCTGGGAGAGATTCGTCGAATCACAAAATAAAAACGCAGCCAATTCCAACAAATGGTTATATTACTATTTGAACATAGCGTGATTGAAAGTGTCACATTGGCTTACTTTTAGGTTCAAAAATGGTGAAGGTATACTATGGTTAAATTTCCACAGATCTGAAACCTGTCCCATGTGATTTTGTACTCAGAATCACTTGGAAAGGACAACCCCTTTGCTTGTGTCGGACAAAAACCTCGAAAAACTACGTTTTTTAAAAGTTTCTGGTCTATGGCGAGAGAGGTGATCGATCTATGCCAGAGGTCAGGACCAATCTGAGTCCATGAGGAAAACCTTTTTGGAAATGATTTTTGGTTTAATCATCTTTAAACTGCCCTAATTTTTTTTACCTACGTATTCGTTACAAAGCGACTTATAACGGATGGTGTCTACGGAATCATATAAATATAATTTAAGACGAAGCCATACAACTGTCTTTGGAAATCTAGAAGTCAATTATACAGTATGAGGATCAGTGGTCAGCTAAAAGCCCTTGTGGCTAATTTCGTTCCTAATCTATCTAACGTACGGAACAATAAATGAAGTCGTGTTTATAAAATTCCGAGCGGGCAAGACAAGATATGGAGGGTTAAGGCTCCGAGTTTATATAACAAAGTAATAACTAACTTCGATGCCTAATGTACAGGATCAGTGATTTACCTAGAACGGTTAACAAAAATACTTACCTACTAAACTCTTCGAAATTTTCAGAATTTTTTTTTTTATTTAGATTTGTTTAAGAAACACTTTGTAGGTAAATAATAAAATATGTATTTAAATTTAATGTCAACTTATTTAACTTTTAATGTTGATTTTTTTTTACGTTAGCCATAGGTTAATTATTCATACCACTGAAATAAAACACTTTATTGTCAGCATAGAGGACCATAGACCTCGGAACTTCAAGATTGGCTAAGCCATTCATTCGAAGAATAACAAATAGAGGCCCTAGAACATCTCCATACGGGGTTCAGCTCGCAGTTGTATACATCGTATTTACCAAGAAGTCTGTTGATATCTTTCAATTTTACACATTGCGTTTAATGTCTGCACGCTCAGTTCAGTGTCTTTCGTCTATCATTGAATTTTTCTTTCTTGAACAGTTTCTCGCCGGATATTGTCTCGAATGCTCTAGCCAAATCCAGATGAACAACGATAGGTGTGTTTTCAGCATCTATATCTGCCATTATCCTGTAATCAGAAGACACGCAGCATGCTGAAAACTGATCATTCACGATTTTATTTGTTTCTAAATATTTACTAAGTTTAATATTTTGTTGGGGTTTGTTGATATTTATGGACTATCTTTTTGATCCTCATCATTCTCATTCAGTTTTATTGTGTAGAATGTCTGCAAGGCTCTCCATTTCTGATTTCCCCACAGTATCGGTACTATTTTTCGATATTCGGATCACCATTTGTAACCAATTACTGAAACAGAATTTTGAAGTGGACAGGCGGAAGGATGTCTCCGTCATTGAGCCTAATCATGAAAAATGCTGTAGTCAATCAACGTGATGATCAAACAGAATGTAAACTTACATAAGCACGTATATTTTAAAGCTTTTCTAAAAATGGACAGATAGACTTAGAATGAGGCAGGTATGTAAAGTAAAACACCTCCCAACGCTTCAATTATCCGCAAGTACTAGCACAAAATAAAAGTAATAATTCAATCATTTTTTTTACCAGTTAGTTATATTTTAATTACATTACCTGTCTCAATTTGGTTTATTCCTTCCTATATTTAATCCTTGGAATCAACCAACTTAACGCTGTTACCCTCAATCCTGTATCTAACTAAATACTAGTTTAACCCATTTGAAACCGTATCTTTTAAGCTACAAAATTGGTAAATTTCCGAAATCGTTTTAAAAAATTGTCTGCCAAGCTGATTGTTTCACGTACCTTTCTTGTTTAAAAAGACGAATAATTCTTGTGAAATGTCTTCGGTAATGTCGAATGATGTAGCATACGGGCTTTTTACATCGGTGCAAGAGGCAGAAATGCAGCGGGTCATATTGCGGCTTACAATGACGCCTTCAAAAGGTTAGCCGACATGCATTGCAGATCTGTCACGCTTAATCTTTAGTGGATGGAACGATGATACAATGGTACTGAAGTTGATATGAAATTTTCAGACCATTGTTTCTCACTATCTTAGACATTTGCTCGAGATCGAACCAATAGAACCTAAAAAATTTGTTTGGCGGATTTTAAGTTTCACTCATGCACAGAGTGATGAATTGATTCTGAGAAATTAAAGTTACAGGGGGCAGTCTACATTCTAAGCCGCACATTCTCTGCAAATTCCAAAAAAGTCGGATGAAATTAGAAATGAGGCGCAGTATCTGCATACGGCATTATATAGCTTTTCCAATTCGAATTGAGAATTTTCCAAACAAAATAGAGATTTTCCCAAACCAAATTGAGATTTTCCAAACCAATTTGAGGATTTCCCAAATCAATTTGAGAATTTGCCAAATCAATTTGAGAATTTTCCAATCTAAGGAACTTTCACTACTATAAAGAAAAAGGGAGTTTTCCAAACCGAATTAAAAATTTTTTTTGAGGCAATCTAAGAATTGTTTTGAAAACAAAATTAGTGAAGTAAAATGAAAGAATAGCACTTTATGAACAAATTAACATTGAAATCAAAAAGACAAAATGAACGAAGAATGCATCGTAAATATGACATGAAAAATTGGGGTCTTGTTTAAGAGAAAATTCAGTGAAGAGGGTTCCCAGCAGCAGAGGTTAGCTGTAGGAACATTTCCATCAAGACCAGCCAAACGCAGAGTGGCCTCGATTTTTCTGTGCTTAACAAGAGCGTAATTTTTATGAAGTATTCTTCGTTCATTTTGTCTTTTAGATTTCAATATTAATTTGTTCATTCTTCCATTTTGCTTCACTAATTTTGTTTTCAATAAAAGTCTTGGATGCTTTAAGAAATTATCAATTTGGTTAGGCAAAGTTCCTCTTCCTTTTTTAGTAGTGAAAGTTTCTTGGATTGGAAAATGCTCAAATTGATTGGGCAAATTCTCAAATTGATTTGGAGAATTCTCAAATCGGTTTGGAAAATTCTCAAGTTGGTTTGGAAAAATCTCAATTTGTTTAGGAAAAATCTCTATTTGGTTTGGGAAAATCTCGTTGCAACTTGGAAAATTCTCAATTCGACTTGGAAAAGCTATATCATTGAAATTGGTATGAAACCGTTCTTCTCCGACTACTCAGGAAGCGTGTACGTGATCGAATCAGCGCGAGCGCAGACATTTTTATTGATTTTTGAGGAATGGCATAGGAAACCATGTACATTCTAACCTGCACATCTCCTGAAATTTCTATTAATATCGGACAAAAACTGTAGGATTAGGATTACTACGAGGATTGGCGGACAGACGTACGTAGAAAACAGTCATGAAGGAAGTTGTTCAGAATGGTTTCAAATTCCTGAATTCGTGCGGGAATCTCGATCATCAGGAAAACAATTTTTTTCATCTCTTGATAATAAAAACAAAGCTTCTGCTACCTAAGCAATATATCCGCCCGCCCGCAGCCAACTTGGTCTGCCAAATCATGTGGAACATTGTTGGTGAAGAACCACTCAACTAAGGAAACTAGCTGCCTGTTACAGTAATAATTAGTGCAGGTTATTAATGAGTAACGGAAAAATCAGTAGATTCCTTTCTACGTGGTCGGCGAAGATTTTTCGGAGCATCTCATCTCTGTGGGTTACTCCAGTTAATAAAGAGCGTGCCAGCCCACTTGATATCAGGTTCACTGTAGATGAGAATGAGATGAATCAGTGAGCGTGTCGGCTGCTCCTTTTCAGTCCGGATGGAACTCAGGGTCCCGAGGTGGGTAGCTGCGAGTCATACCCTGTCGTTCCAGCTAGCTCGGGAGGTAGGTAACTTTCTACATTTCTTGCTGGGGGTTTTTAGTTGCAGGGGAACCACTTAGCGCCGTTAGTCACTTGTGTGTGGACCCCGTTTCAAATTGTAACTTTCCTAACGAGCTGATGAAGAAAGAAAATATTCCTTAGACAAACCGGGTTGATAGATGTCAATTAGCATATATGCCATATATCCTGTCATATAATAGATAAATCAGCATATATCCTGTCATATATGACAGGAAACATTCTAACCCCGTCTCTTGTCCTTACAGCAATGGACTCTTAAAACTAAATATGTTAATATCGTGTTTGCCAAATTGCCATAATCAGAAATAAACAATAATTGATTACTAATGAGTAGCTATTGTTTGTCATTGATTGTAACGTAACAGTTGAAATCGATTTAACATCGTACCTCATTTATCTTTGACGTTTTGGCTTAATATTTCAAATGATGAATCTTTTTAATCCAACAAGAAGAAAATTTGTTCAACTCCCTCTCAAAAACAATTTTTTTTCACGTTTCAAGATACGTAAAAGATACGTACATATAAACTTCAAAAATCGAAAAAAAAAATCCCTCCGTCCGCCGTTTGAAGCTCTTCTAAAAAACTAGTGGACTAAAGTTTACGAAATTTGGTTCAAAAATCCAACATCGATCCAGCATGTGCCAGTAATCTCAGGGATAGTATTTAAGGATTTAAAAAATGGAAATCTCAAAAACTTGAATTGTTTTACAATAAACCTTTGTGATCGACCAAGAAAAAATAATTTTAACGTCCAAACCCCCCACCGCAGCTCGCAATTTTTTTATTCAAGTCTCAAGATGAGTAAATTCCCAAAATCGAATTTTAAAAAATTCGTTAATCCGCCGCACAATGGCACGAGAATCAAACCTATCTGGTCAAAAATCCATAATGATATCAAAACATTGATTGTATTTTGAGTAGCCCTGGGTTGTCTATTGGGTGGTATACAGGGTGAAAGCGGATAAGTGACGAAACATTTTTTCTGTTAATCTGCATCAAAAACGTAGTAAAACCCCGCCTGAACGAGTGTCCTATCACTTTCTGTTTGTAAGTTATTATTGCTTGGAAAGGGCAACGATACCATTCCATCACCCTCACATAAGTCAGAAATGTGTTCCTACCTCTTGTATTCTAAGAATTTGTAGAAGTATCAACTAACTACTGGGGTTTGTAAAATGAGTCACTTGTACGGAAAAGGTAACCATGGTTAACGCTGGTGTTTAGACTACGAGCGAATTCCATGATACCCTTCTTATCAGTTTACTATTGATGGTCTTGTGGTTAGCTATTTTCTGCTATTTTTTTAGTGATTATTCGACTGAACCCGACCTTAGGACATAAAACCACTATTTCTCACTTGTGCGTCCATTTATTTCCATTTTTTACCTCGTTTTCGGATTCAACATTAAATTTTTTGTAGGAATGGACCATTTTCGGAGTTATTCAACTTGATTTAAATTCAATAATTGAATTTAAATAGTTGTAATAATTATCATTACAACACAAACGTTAATTTTTTCAGGAATCTAGAATTATTATGAATTTTCAAAAATTAGCCTCTCCGACCAAATTGGTCCTAGAGGTAGTCCAATTTCATAAAAACTGCTTCATCTAATAATTTTTTTCAATGGTATAATCAGTTTCAATAATAGCTGTTTTCTTTGGTCTATTATTACTGAGCGAGAGATGAAAAACACGATATTAGTGAAGGAAGCGAAGGTGATAAGGTGAAGCGTACTCGCACAATTAAATTTCCGCTAACGTCGGGATTAAGATTCTGAAGGAGAATAGGCAAATCTTCTTCGAGAAATTGTAAATAAGTCTCCCCATTTAAATTTATTGAAAGAAATTGTGGCCCTTCCAACTGGTCGCCAACTATCCCTGCCCAAACATTTATTTTGAACTGGCGTTGGAATGATGACTGTCGAGATGCATGGGGATTCTCCGTAGCCCAGTGGTGCATATTGTGAGTATTAAATACACCTCGTCTGTCCACAATATGCGTTTGAAAAAATGATATTGTTATATGTCGCTATTCAGAAGCCACCTACAAAATTTTTCCCAAGGTGCAAAATGGTTTCCTTCCAAAGCCTGCACCAGCAGGCAAAGCCTGAAGTTAAAAGTTACAATAAACTCGATTTCTACATAACAGAATACCAATTACCAACACTGAAGTAATGATCTAATAAATCACGCCAAGTTTTCAATGAATTTAATTCAATGAGTATTAACTTATTAATTTGACACTTATTAATCAGTACTTAGCTACAATTCACAGGCAGGCAAAGTAACGAAGTACTCCAACTATTGTGAGGAGTGGTTAACAATAGACATAGGAAGTTTGTGAAATACATCAAATGAACCTATTAGGTCGTTACACCACCACCTACAAGTTGAAAATGTATATTTATACACCCCAAGTGATACGTTTACTTTATAATTAAGGAAGACCAGCACCAACCCGATAACCGATATCTGCACAATTGAATACAATTTTCATAAATTGATCATCCAATATCGATTTGAATACGGTTTTGAATGAATATTATAATTTAAAAAAATTGAATACAATAAGTAGCAAACTGGCGAAAATTAGGGGTTTTTCAAAAATAAATGTATGTTAATGCACATTATTCGTACTTCAGGTACTCATTAAGTATCAAGTTTTCTATTTCGTTTATAATTAACTTTAGTGTACACGGCATCTTGGGAGCACTAGTTTCTTCTCGCAAATGAACGCGGTGCTCCCTCTACAAAGGATGTATAGATCACAGTGAATCGTACTGTATTTGTCACTTGTTTGAAGGACAACACTTTTTTAGAGCATTGGTCAAATTTGAAATGTACAGAAACAATGACCAAAAATGTCGAAAAACCCCAAGTTAAAAACCGTTAAATTTAGGAGACCAAAAAAACCGGCGCAGTGAATCGTACATGAACAGTTTGTCACTTGTTTGATTAACAGAGACAACACTTTTTTCTCTAACTATTCAGAGCATTGGTCAAATTTCAAATGTACACAAGCCGTGAAACAATGACCAAAAATGTCGAAAAACCCCAAGTTAAAAACCGTTGAATTTATATTTGTCAGCAAAATATTAATCTAAAAAAGTTTACCAACTAGGGGCTAGATCATTTAACAATGAAAGCTGAAACTTATGCCTGAAATAGTTCGTAAATTCCATTAAAATTCGCTGAAAAATCGATGAAAACACAAAAAATCCAAATTCTTCGTTTGGAAAAAAATTAGAACTAGTTTTTAGCAATAGAATTGAGTTAACCCTTCCTTTACACACTAATTGCTTGAATTCCGTCTCTATTCAACATGATGTAACACTATCATTTTGAAAATTCGCTAATACCTGACGCGAATAAATATGAGAGAAGAATTCTCTGCCCGACTGGAACTTTTTTAAAAAGTTTTTAGTTATTGTTTAATTTTTGAATCCTCCCAATAGTTGTATTTTATCGAAAAACAATGTGCTTGCATTTTTGAGAAAGCACAAACTTGTTGAGTTCCCTAATAAGTTCTGTCATTATCAACTTTTGTTTTGCCCTGACGTTACAATGAATATAGAAACCATCGAGGTTTAAATTCAGTATATCAACTCTACCAAGACTCTCTCAACCTGTACCCAATAGTATCTGAACGTTTTCTTAACGTAATTCTCATCTTTCGTCATTACAATCCTAGTCGAAAACCGTTGGATACAATTTTGGCTGATTGTTGTAACGGTCTTTGCAGTTCGGGAACTGCACGTCGCAGCCTTCCGAATTATGGATGATTTCTTTAAAGGTCGGGAGGTAGGCGAACATCCTTTGCAACGGGCTCATGGAGGCCCAAGATGGGTCAGGCGGCTTGTACAGGTACCTACAACACCAATTGTTCATTTCGAATAACATAAGAGGCTTGCAAAAATTAAGTTTCTCTAATTTACGGAAACAATAAAAATTCAATGCAGTTTTAAAATGTGTCTATTGGGAATTGGGTTTATAAATGTGGCAGACAAGTCGAGTTTTGACAAGTTAAGTCAAACTGAATATGTATATTATACAGCTGTATAGTATTTGAATGAACTGACTACCTTTGCATTGACCAAACGACTGGTGCGGCGTTGCAGATAAGAAGTTCAATGCAGTCCGTAGCCTCCCCTGATCCGAATCGAACGATCTCGATCAGCTGGTCTGGAAGGGTCCTGTCCTCCGCCGCGTGTACCAAGTTTCTTGCCTATAAACATTATCAATTTTGTTAAACTTTAATTAATGGAGGCCTTGGAATTGGATGTGGATAGTGTCTGATTCTCTGCAGAATTTTTTATTTGGCTTCAAGCTTTCTTAGCATGAATGCACCCTGATCACGTGTATCTGTATGAAGGAGAAAAAATTTCCGTCGTTTAGTCTCTCAGAATGTGGCGAGTAAACCGTCTCAATCCTTGGAACTTTCATCAAAAACATGGTTCATTTTAATTTATATTAGAAAGATATTTTTAGAGTATTATTAAAGAAAATGTTATCAATCAGAACCAAGAAGGTTAAAATAATGGCAAAATTATAATCAGTAACGAACTTGAATCTCAATAAACTGTAATAACAGTAAAGAATAAATCGAAATGCAATAAAAATTCAAGGACTTTGAGTAGCAGAATTTTTCATTAAACATACAAGTTAGCTACAATTTCTTTGTAAGAGTATACTGCGCGTTGAATTCATTACAACACAAAATGACGAATGAGTGATACTATAATTTAGGAAAATCTGCTGGTACGATTGTGCTGCATGCATGAGATTGGTTTTTAATCAATTTGCTTTCATAATCATGAAATTAAATGTTACCTCGACGGGAGAGTTGTCGAAAATCCATCCCAAAGGGGTACCAGGCGGAGGTATTTCGTCTCTCTCCTTTTCATCAAAATCTTTCACAGATAACGAGCTCCCAAGCTGTAAAATATAGCGATAGTTTATTCAATTTATATGCTTCTTTAGAGGGTGTGGTGTACCACAAGAATATTGCACGTATTATAGAAGATTAAGAGCAGAAAGAGAAGATTGATTGCAACGGGCGAGTGATCAAAAATCTAGATTGAATGATGATGATTTAATGAAAAGGCAAAACAGCAGTAATAGGGAGTTTCGAGAATACCTAAATTCAGGTCAACATATTTAGATACTAGGTAGATATTTTGAATTTGTTTTGGAGTTACACTACATATTCTAATTGTTGTGGTCATATTTAGTGTACATATAAAAAATAATACCCTACATCTTTAAATAATATCTTATATAAATACGGGGTGTCCCACAAGTTGTTCCCCCCTCCTAAAACCGTCGAATTGAGGATCTCAAATATCATATTTGCGCACTCCGCGCAAATGCGCAACCATGCGCAATTGACACTAACTTTCTTATTTAAATGAGAACCCCAATGTTTTATTGCAGATTCGGATTCTACCCAAGATTTCATGAAAATTTGACCCCCGAACCAATCTTTTTTATTGCACGTAACCGATTCAGCAAGCTACCCCAAAATTGTCAAATGGTAGATGTTGGTAGATGAAGTGTGGCACTTGAATTTTTATTGTATTTTAACCCTGATTCACGTGATGCTATCCGTTTCTTAATTCGTCTCAATTTTCGTTGAATAATGACCAAAATTTGTTTATTTCGCGTCCGTTTTTTATTTAGGCGCCTGTTTTCAGATTGTAAGGGGGATTAATTTTCAATGTATGGTTGAAAAATGTAAAAATAGGATATTGAAACCTTCTTCACTGATCAACTGAAAAATCATCTTAATCTGAGGGGGACAACTCGTGGGACACTCTGTGTCTTAGGCATTTTCTGAATTTTTCAAGGTCGTATCGTTCGAAACTCTGGACGTAAGTATTCATGTCAACGATCGATCGGCTTTTTTTGAACATTTACATTAAACGCACTATTTTCATCTGCCAACCAGCTAATAGTAGATGAGGTAAGATATAGGAATACGGGTAAAGCTTTTGTAATTACTGCGATTCTACATCGACAGTTGAAAGTGACTTTTACGAGTATAGCTGGTAATCCCTGCTTCTTGCCTTTGACATAAACTCGTCAACACTGTCAACTGTTGATTCATATTTCGAATAACTGTTGATTTTTTCTTGTTTCCAATTAGCTTTTCTTCAACGGTTGTTAAATAACGCCCATCCCTAATTAGGGATCAATTAACAGTCAATGTTAACAAACCATTTCAAAACCCCTCTCGATGTTTTAGCAGCTTTTTACTGTAAAATACTATCATTAATTAAACCTGAGTTAATACCATCAATTCGTGATTCGCGAATCTAGTCGAAGAAATTAACAAAATAGCATTCTTTCAATTAAATTATGCGTGAATCTGTAATAGAAAAGGAGAACTCATTTCTAGTATGAGTCATCAAAAGACTTGGATATCAATAAATGGATGCGTGTCACCACTTTCAAGTTTAAATTTCGACTTGTTTTTCAAACATTATTTTTTGAAGACTTATAAGCATAACCTGAGGAGAAAGCGAAAGTGCGTTCGGATACAATATCTTAAAGGTAGAAGTAAAAATAAGGGAGAATTTGTCTTTATTTCTTCGCCCATGAACATATTTTGCTCCTGATCTAGTTGCGACGGAATCTAAATGAGACCGTTACTTCGTACAATATCTGAAGAATGGATTAAAATTGGTTGAAAACAGAAGATAGTGTTTGTTATAATGTTTTTACGTTTGTGCATGAGCAATGGTTTCTATTCTCTATAGTAGCGAATGAAATCATCACGGTCCGTCTAGGTCTCAACCTCTCACAATCCCCCAGATGTCTATCGAAATTGGATGCACGTTTTAAAAGTTATGAATGTTTGAGGACAAAAGGTCTTTCCAGGTATAGCTCTATTACCGATTCGGTTGCGATGTTACCCGTATAGGGGATCTTCCAAACCCCAATTCGCACCTGATATTTTGACAATGCCGACGTACTACTTTGCCCACTCCAAAGACAAACGGACGGACAGATTTGGTGAAAACGTCTGCCTTGAGAGCACGAGGAACTGCTGGTGGGAGCACAGAAGCATGTGCACCAAGAAACCAAAACGATAAAAAAACTCGGAACTGCGCAAATCGGCGGGGGCTTCGCCCCCTACACCCCCGGATGGTTTTCACTTGACGTATAACGGCTAAAATGTGATGTACCTGACCCTCTAGGTTTTCCCCCTTACCGTAGTATATAAGATACATCTTCCTTCGCTGTCTCGTTTGCGGAGATCTCCGAAAACCCAATGTTGAAATTGGAAGAGCTAGATCTCAACAAATCGTACAAACTAGAAACGTTAAGGAAAGTTTTCACCAATTATGGCGACCGAACGTTTGCATCAAGTGATACTTTCAACTGTTTCTTGCCTGTACGATACGCAAAAATGGACGTTGAACGATGAATGATTTGAATTCGAAAGAAAAGTTATTAGAAAACCAGCCAGGGTGCCGGGTAAAACCTAAATCTTATTTATATTCAATAAATGCTTATTTGATACTCTAGACGCACCTGCTTCTACAAGTACGTCCACATCAATTACTACAAATAAAATTATAAATAATTAATCAAATTTATATTCTTTCTGTATTGGAATGTAGTGTCCTATATTATTATATCGGCGGGGGGTCCCATCGCTAAAACCTGAAGGGTCAGGTTAAAATACCCTTTGAAGAAACAAGACTTTCAACCAACTATTTCAACCAACGCGCGAAAAAAACCTTCCAGGACTATGCTTGAAATGCAGTTTGGAGGGCCGTATAACGAATCATGAGGACGTGAGCATCTGCTGCAGTAGGACATTAGGCGGAAGTTTGGGGGTATTATGAACAGAGACGGGCTTGTGCGATTGACCAGAGAGACGAAAAAAACACAAACAAGGCACATTTTGATTTGTGTGCCTCCCAGCTTGGGAGCCCCAGCCCTATTTTGACGTTAACTCGCTATCAGTGCGTTATAACCCCTCTGTATATCACTGTTACGTTTTCTGTTCTGTTTTCAAGGTAGTTCATAAATGGCCTGACTACATTAAACGAGCCTTATTGACTGTTTTCAAACATCATCAGCAAGATTTTCTGTGCAGGGTGAACCATCATCCTTGCTAAAAAGTTTCAAACCCTGTTCACAAACGTTCTTGAATGTCCAAGCGCGTTTCGCCTCTTGTTGGTAAATCTAGTGGATCTGTTATTCTTTACGGTAAACAAAACAATCTTCAAAAGGAATTCGTGTTTACATGCAGTGTAAACAGCATATTGGTGGTAGAACAAAGTGGTACCCTTTGCGTTTTCCAGAGGATTTCGATGTGGAAATTCTGTTGCCATCTTTATTATTTTGTGTTAATTGACTTTTTATTTTCATGCAGTTTTGAATTAAGTGAGGGAACGTGCGTTCGTTTGTGTACTAGACTAATTAATGAATGGAGTTTGTGTAGAAATGTACACATTTCGATTTAAACATTTAAAGAGGTAGAAATATCAAAGTGCACTAAATTAGATGGCGAAAATTATAACAGTTTGAAATACATAGACAATTTGAAATTATTATTTGGAAAAGGAATTCCCCTCTTCTGCTCCCTTGGCGATAGTTCCTGCTGATCTCTGCGCACCCTGGTTGTTCAGGGGAAGGAGGTAATGTAATGTGTATGGTGTATTGTACAGGTACGTACCAGCTGAGCGATGAATATCAAAGCGTTGACAGCGATGGCACTCAATTTGGACGAGTCCAGTCCCATCAGTCTCAACAGGCTGCTGACGAGGTCATTTGAGGCAGGCGAGCGCCGCTTGGGAGGAGCAAAGTTGGACGAGACCAAGTTGGCCACTGCGCGAGCTGCAGTCTCTAGGAATCCACCGCCCTCTGCACAACAGTTTAATTTTGTGAATCCTAATTAAAATAATCGTGGTTCCATATTGGCAAGAATACAGTAGTGACGTGTAATACAATGGGAGATTCATAGTTGTGACTTAAGTAAAGATTTTTCCTGACATGAGAAAGTAAAGAAATTTCTTGAACAATTCCTCGGTCTAGTAAGATGTTTATAGTCTAAGTCGAGTCTCCACTTTCGAAAATAAGAAACATCTTGACTTAAGTCAAGACTTTTCTCAACTTTCGGAACTTGCGAAAATTTTTGACTTGAATATACATTTCTTTCAGTGTTCAGGAGTACATGCTGAGGAGTGAAGCTTTCCCACTCTAAGGCGTTTATCCTGCATCAGTCTATTTAGGAATTGAAAAATGGAAACAAATTAATACACTTGAGTGGAGTTGAGATGGATATGCTGAAAGACCTTGTTTTGAAACACAAAAATGTAGTAGACAAAAAAATATACATAGGTTTATTATAGACAATGGTGAACCAAAAAATGATGCGATCCCAGTCATAGGCTCGGGAGTCAGTAACATCCGAGTTCAGCTGCTATACTAGTCTGCACAAAGAAGTAAGTTGCCCATCTTGGCGTGAGCATCATTATTGTCATTGATTTAACTTATGAACCAAAACATCCTAATACATAGGTACGAAGGGATTTGCGTATTTTTGTGGAACCAAATAACATCGTAGACTGTTTGAAAACTACTAAACTGTGTGTTCTATCTTCCACTCATCTGCTTCTATCACCTTGGGTCCTTTCACCATTCGATTCAGCACACAAATTTGTAGCAGGAAGAATACTGCATTTGTTTTCCATCTTTAACCCCGGGACCAAGCGATGCCCTGTGAATCGGCCGTTTCACAACACTGTCCAACGCCGGCCCTTGGGATTCCCAAATTAACCCACTAAGGAAGACGGAGGAGGGATGAAAGGAATTGACTCTATAGAATGACAACTAGATGACAAGATTGCAAAAGGAAGCGGGTGGTCATACCACGAATGATTCCTGCCGAGATGTATGATTCTTCATGTTCCATGGCATTATTCCCGCACCACACCCTGCGATCTGACAGGCTGGCGGCCGTGTTGTTGATGTTATTAATCATCACTCCTTTTAGCTCCGATATTGTCAAGGTCAGATTTGGTTTTACTCTTCTTATTGAGGGAGTTGTAGCATAATTAGTGACCAAACGTCGAAAACACGAAAAATATCGTGTATGAGAAACAAGTCGGATTTTAGTTCAGTAAAAGAACTATAGGAGACACTATTTGCCGCAGATAAGTTGCATAATATTTGGTGATGAAGTTCAATGGATATAAAAAGACACACTGTATATTAATTTAATCGAATACTAATTGATGATGAATTTTTATTTATTGTATTTGATCAATAATTATGGTTCGGCAATTTATTCAGTTTTAATACCCCTTTTAGTCTGCACTATTCCAACTCAATTATGTGTTATTAAGTAACATGAACTTATTGGGGTATGCAGCAATTAAAGTTATAGGCTTTAAACTGAATAATAGTTGGCTGGTAGTTCTTACGTGAGTTAGAAGACGGCTTGAAGAATAACGCGTCGGCCTGTGGACTTGGAGCCCCTTCGTTAGTTGAGCTAGGCAATTTAAAACTGCTGTCAAGCGTTTCTGTTGAGTTTCCTGTCTCAACGCAGGCGGCTAGCAGCTGCACGACGAATACTACCGTCATCAGATTGAACACGATTCCCTAAAAATGAAATATAGATGCAAGTTCAATTAAAAAGGAACAAAGCTACAAATATTATTGTATTAATGGATTTATTTTTATTCTTTTAAGTGGGGTGGTCCTCATACTTGAAAAAAAAGTAGGTAACTGAATGATTCTAGTGGAAGAGCTGGTTGAAGTTAGGTACTTGCCTTGCTCAGGCAGATAGTGGCAACCATTTTGTTGTATAAAATGGTGTTCACGTTTGAATGTACCAGGGCCGAAATAGTCACTTTATCCAAACTTAGTATGTGGAGATGTTCAGTGAAGTAATTTAATTTTCGAAAGGTGATTTTTCATGGGTTGTATATGTAGCTTCCTCACTTATTGTAGCATGGACAATGTACATTGGACATATTGAGTTAGGAGTTAGTTTAAAACCAATACCAATCACAATGGTTGAATGAAAAGTAGGACGTGGGGTGGTACGGTATTGAAATGTAAAGGGAACCATCTAGAAACCCTGTGCAATCTCCAACGATGTCGTCAAAATAGAACTAAAACAGTACAATTTCCTGGATGAGAATGATTTACCATAGAAACGTTGACAGACATAGAAAGAAGAGAGAGAAAATTTATCTGCCAGCTCTGAAATGCTGGAAATTGAAGATTTGGAAATTTTTACTTCCTGCATAGACATATTTTTACAAAATGGTTTAGAAATATTATGAAAATCACCATTATAGTTAGATTGTCCAGTCGCATCAATAACGTTGGTGCTGAGTCCAGCGAGAAACGTTTGAACACGGTTGCGAAATCCGACCCCAGATATTTTGGGTAGGCACAGGCTTGAATTTGTTTGCCTTTGCGTTGGTGGAGGGAGGATAATACCACCTCTGGCTATGCCATCGCAAGGAATACCCCTACTCGTTATTCTGGTGCAGGTTCAGCATCAAGCCTATGACGCCAAGTTAGCTGGTCATCACTGTATGGCAGGGAACAATTGCCTTCATCGCCTATCATATGAATACTTCCCCTACTAGATCCGTAGATTAGAACCAGCTGGTCATCCGTACCAGAATTGTGTGAGGGCCTGTGTCAACTCAGTTACACTATTTTACCAAAAACTGCCTTCAGAAGGATCTTCAACATGCTACTAATATAATACCAATATTATAATACTAATATATACCAAATAAAACCTTTTCCATATCAAATTAAACCTTTCCCAAACCAAATGAAACCTATTGAGAAAATGAGTGAAATGAGGTACCTAGATAGGTACGTATCGTGTAAGTCGCAGCTAAATGTAATTGTATCTATCCTAGAAAGAAGTTGAAAAAATAGAAATTCAATGGATTCTACGCTTATAATTATTTAAGTGGTTCTCACCTTAGTAAAATAGGATTGTGAATGGGTACCTTCATCGTCACGTCTGCAAGGAGAAACAGGTGCCAGGTACCGAACTATTAAGGGGAGTCAAAAATACATTCGTCCGGTTTCGAAAAAGTTTCATTTGGTTTATAAAAGGTTTCATTTGAATTGGAAATGCTATGTAATACGCCAAAGGAAGATGGTCCAAAATTGGAGGATATGCCCACAGTAAACTCATGGTGGCTGAAATCAATGCAAAAATTACTGGATGGCTTCTTACTTGGGGAAACCCGTACGGAACTGGAAAGAATGGTTGTGCTAATAACCGGCGTTTACCTCTACGATTTCTTATACATCGCATGGGTATACATCACATCAAGTTCAACATTCTGTATGAGGAGACGGCATCCCATATATATATATATTATATACCTAGGCTCTAAGTGCCCTGCACATCCCATTGCAGATTTGGACTCTTTGAGGGAAAAACCGACGAGATCTTGTTGATGCCGACGATTAATCAATGGCCTCAGATCCCTCACCAGGGGCTGAGTGTTTTTGATTAAATGTATTACTCTCAGGAAAGTACAAAAAGCCGACAGGAATCAAAATCCCAGCCCTGAGTGATTTCTTATACATCTACACCTAGGGGTTGTTAAAATCAATTAAAGTTTTATAGTTGTAAATATCTGTATGGATTTATCGAAAATCAGTTAAATCTCGTACCTTGTGCATACTTGGAAGTGCCATATCGACAGTGTTCTTCGACGGTCGTCGTCACGGAACTGGAAGGTGACAAGGAACAAGACACCCGGGCTGTGATTGTGAGCCCGTTATTATGACAAGTGGAACTTACGGTGCGTGAATTCTAGGTGGAAAAATGAAGGAGGTAAGCTCAAACGTTGAGGCTTACCCAGCCGTAACCAAGAAATTATGATTCACCGTTCTGAACGGTAAACTGAACTGTAGACGAAACTTCCAATAATATGGTGGCGTTTTAATAAACTGATGATTGCCTTTGATTTAAATGACGTTCGAATCCTGTACAGTGGCGGAATCTTCAGATGTTTTGATTGGTTCACAAGTTCTGAATCTCAATATTCAGCTCTAGGCGTTGGATCTTTAGAAACTGAAAGAATTGCGGTTTTACACGTTCACATAGGACTCGGTCATTTTCAAATCTGGTCCACAGTTACTCTTAAACATTTCAGGTTCCGCTCTGTACTTTAACATTTGTTAAGTATACATTACTTCTGGTGAAAAGTAACTAAAACTAAATCGAATCTGTTTAGCGAATCGTATCAAATGAATATTAAATTCCATTCAGCAATGTACAGTAATTTCAAGGAAACTTAAGATATTGAATGCTGTCCATGAAGCGCATTAACTTTTGAAAGATGAGGACTTGTGGCCATTGCAACATCTAGTGGTGTTGGTGACGGGTACTCTTATCTCTCCCAACATAACGTCATTCAAAAGGGTGGTAAGTGGTTAGAAGCCCGATGACAGAGTTTCTCTCTATTATCTGCTATGTAAAACCTTGCACATAAACATATCGATAAGAAATGCATGCATTATAGGGTCGTCCCTAAGTCCCTACATTATCATTTATAAACACAATGATAAAATCGATCAAATTCTTAATCGAACAAAAAAGGGCAAACATATTGGAGGAATTTTAGTAGGAATGGCCTATTCATTGAATCGATCGGCCGCCGTCCCCCCCTCATCAGGACATAAAATTGAAAATTTCAAGATTTCAACATTAGTGTGCAGTTATTTTTCTCGTGTTTTGGTTGTCCCACACCCCTGGATCAATTCTAATAGGCCTCCCTCTATTGACAAAGCCTTACTTCGGAGAGATGTCCTAAAAACAGAGATTTATTTATATTAGGGCTTAGCCACTTAAAGGGCACATAAACTGTATTGTGTGCAGCTTATCTAATAATCGATACCCGGTGAGATTGAATGTCAAGTTGATCCTTGATCATTGTTCCCAAATATGTAAAATATAAATGTTAAATAATAATAAATTTTACCTACAACTGAGTTCTATCTCTCGCTCGCTCGTCCAGTGAAGTTGATGTTGAAATTGTTGAGCTGACATGGAACTCATTAAGTTGCCCAATTTATTCATTTTAGTTAGTATATGGTTAATAGTAATTGTTAGGAGAAGCCCCTAACCCCCAACGATTGTAACATCCTTACAAGGGTCAATGATTTGGGTTTTATCCATAAAGGGATGGGAAATCCCACACACGTTCAGAACACCCGTATAGGTAAGCCCGGACCAGCCCAAGGGGATTCATTCAGATCCTCTCAATTGAATCCGTCTGTCTGTCCTAAACCTATTCTGCTCTTTTAAAATCTACCCCTAAATTTTCAGGGGTCGTAGCTGCTCTACTTACTCCACCCATCTCATGAAGTCGTGGCTGTTGTAGTTGCTTCCTCATATTCACAGTGTAGCTGTGTTCCTCGAATCCCATCCTCCTGTACAAACTAATTGTATCTGTATTCCCCCTCAGGGAATTACCTGCTTCTCGACGTATCGTAGCTGACACCTGAAATTGATTTGGGTGATCTTACTCCAAGGTCGCTTCGTCAACCCTTCAGAGAAATACGTAAATCACCATAAATTCAACATACCTGTTTATTATTAAAATGTACCTCTTTCAAATAAGTTCACCCCTTCAAAATTCACAAGATAAAATGTCACAATTGAACACCAAATTTTCATCCGTTCAGATTTGATGTCCCCTTAAATTCACAACAGTAATCATTCACCCATTTCTAAGCATTATCGCCACATGCATTCGGGCCAACGTGCGAATAACGTGCGAGGTGGGTCTTGTCAACTGATGAACTTGGAAACAACTGCTACCCAATCAATTGTATTTCATGCTATAATCCTAATACATCACCCTTGTATGAATCTAATCATAAAATTGCTGTTCTGCCTTGTCGCTATGGCAGTTAACCTGGACTCTAATTTGATGCTGAAACTTGTAACAGCGGATTCATATCAAGTTTCCAAAATCTCGTGGTCTAAAATCGAACCCACCACCAGTAAAATACACAACCCATCATTATTTACTTTATTGTAATGCCTCACCCATAAAAATGATCTATTTTATATGATTTTTGATGTCATTATAGTTGTTTCTGCTCCTAAACTTACTAATTAAATAAATGACTACCACAAGCAGCTAAACTAAACCGAATCCCAACGCCTGCGTTAAAAACTGTCCGTTAGCAACATTTTTGCCTTTGTATCTACCTATAGGTAGCATAAGCTTTGATTTCGCTCTCGGGAGCAACATTTTTCTCCATAATAAAATTTTCCGATGTCATTCTGCGATTTAAACGATCCAGCCAAACGTCCGTCTGCATGCGTATCGGTCTATCCGCAGATCCCTGTAACATGCGTATCCCCTACAGTTTTCACCGGATTATTGGGGGATTTTCCTAGAATAAGTGGTTTGGGGTTTAAATGATACTCTACGAGTTTCGCTACTCCTTAAATCAATGGACATCCCGGAACATGTACCGCGACATTTCAGCCCATGAATCATTCCAACAACTTTACATGTAATATAAAACCGTATTACGGGTTACTTAAATCGTTCGACATTATTCAACATATTGTAATGATCCGTACAGTCATATTACATTTACGAAGAAGCCATGGGGAACACTCAAGTTGGCAGATGTTTAGAAATTTATTTTTATATCAGCCTAAATTTCTGTCTCGTATAAAAATCCAATTGATCAATAGAATACATATAATTACGTAGCTGCAGGAAGCTAAAAACGTAGTACAATAAAAATCGTGAATCATAAATGTTAAGTTTACGATTCATGTATTATAAGGCACATATGGAGGTTTATATTGTAGTAACATTACACATTTGATGACGCAAAAAAACTGTATTTTACTGAATCTGAACTATTTTCTCGATGATTGGTGATGTCTTAGTGGTGTCATTTATATGAAATTTAGTACAAGTATACACAATCCAACATAATTCTGACCAACATTAACAGAGCTCTGAGACAAAAAAAATTTGATTCCCCTTTCAAGTTCACGTTTCTTACAGTTTTCATAATAATACAGATTGAAGTCTACAGAGAATTTAACGGGCTTTTCTACATTGAGAATCGTGTTACCAACAAAATAATTCCCTCAATAAGCAACGGTCACTTGATTTTGAATATCGGAAAATGTTACACTAAAAAAAGCTACGCATTTTCTTATCACATGACAGCAAACTTCGAGGTTTTTAGGAAAATATTAAATGTCATTCATACGCATGGATTACTATTCAAAAAAACTTGGAGTTTGGGCAGTTTATATTGAATATAACACAGGGAAAATGCCACCGCCAGGTGTAAACATACAAATGCAGCTCAGGATCTAAATACGATAGGCCAGTCGATTTTTCTATCAACATCAATTTTTAATCAATGATCACATGATCCACGAATAATCCGTGGATCAAACAGTTTCAGTTGTCAGGCTGAAAATTAATGATAGTAGCTGATAAATGTGGGTCTACACATCCAAATGGAAGGTACCAAGTTCAGTTTCGGGTAGCACTAAAAGACGTGACAAGACGGCAGTCGGGAAAAAAATATTTCATAAATTCATGACGATATCAACACGATCGTTTGATCCCAGATATTAAGTTTTAAAAGATTATTTGAAATCTTAATACCATAATTCTTTATAGACAAAGAACAATCCTTGACAACAACGAATCCCTCGAAATTACAATAATCGAAGGGAAGCTCATGGAGACAGATAAAATACGAACTAAAACAAGGAAGAGATGAAAAACAAATCTAAAATGAAATTTTCAAATCATGTTTTTGAAAATAAAGACCATGCAACATTTTACGTACAAGAAAAATAAAAAATTGAAATGAGGTTATATCCACTAACAAAAATACATAATCAACATAGATATACGAAAAATTAAACCATGGATGTTAATTCAAACTATACAGACAACTCTATGACATTGGAGAAAGTAGGGAATAGAATGGAGATTAGAACGGACAAAATTCGTCCAGCTAGTAATAAAGATGGGGAGGAAAACAAGACAGACTCTGCGGGCACAAATACTAAAGGATGTACAAAACCAACTATGTAATAAGGGTAATAGCTCTAAAAAAAAGTTTATAAATCTTTTAGGATAGAAATCAAGAAGCAGAAAAAATAAATAATATTAAAATTAAAAGAAAACGGAGGAGAGAAAACAAATCTAAAGCCATTCTTCTGTATTATCAAAGGTCATGGACTGCATAGCAATGCATCATAACAACAGGTGGTCAGCATGATCTAGCATCCTAAATTCATCCTATGTAATGAATATATGAGGTTTTTTAAATGTTATAGCTACTAATAGTCGCAATTCGCTGTTATACCTGTCGTTACCTATAATTTTAAGTTCTTTGTACTTGAAAACAAGTGCACCACCCGACTCTGAGGTTTGGCGACTCAGAGCCGTTTTACTCTTCTTCGTCTTTTACATTATATTGTTGCTGGGCTTTCTTTCTTGTAGTTCCCACATGAATTCTATTACAACTACCAGAGAACTTTTATCTATAACTGGGGTGGGGTCTTTGACTGAGGGGAAACAATCTACTTGAGTTACAGGAACGAGTAATGCTACCCCCTTTCTTTACTGCTGTTACTGTAGAAGTCCGAAGTACGCTAAATGCCAGAAAATCCTATCATTTCCCAAGATGTTGGTGAAAGCCCAAAATCTGTATGAAAAAAAGGGGATTCACCGCTTGACGAATGAATAATCCTAGGATTGACTCACCAATTTGGTAAATGCTCAAAAAACTTTGTGTGAATGAGGCATTTCGGACTTTTACCAATCTCTCTTGAGAAATGAGCGAAATCAGTTCGAAATTTGTGCCGACACCTTCTTATACCCTGCAGATGTACCTGATGAAGAACTAAGCCTTCTTAGGGAGCTTTTGAAACAATCACTGGTCGGCGGCTAAGGTTTCAAGAAATCAAAATCCGCAACTCATTTCTCGAGAGAGATTGGCAGAAGTTCGAAATGCCTCATTCACACAAGGTTTTTTGGTTATTTACGGAATTGGTCACTCAATCCTAAGATTAACCAACTGTCAAGCGGTAAATGACCGTTTTTCATATAGATTTAGGGCTTTCAACAACAGTATTGTGAAATGCTGCTAAGACTATCAGGTAAATCCCAACATTTACCGCACTTCTGGCTTTTACAGTAACATTGCTTACTAAAAAGCTGAAAGGCCAAGACACACAGTCCTATATTTTTTTCGTTATATTATCTAAATGAAAACAGTTTTTTCTGTCCAAACAAATAAAACTCGGTACCTATGGGCTGCCGGTTTTGGTTTTATGACTCGCTTTACAATTCGTACGATCCGCGGTTGCTTCCGTCGAGGAAGTGGTATCTTGCGTATCCTTCGGCGAGTCGGTGGAGGCTCTCAGTCAGCGAGTTAACGCTGGGGGTGTCCGGGACGAAGAAGGCGCGGCGGGGTCTTCGTGCAGTCGGGGCAGCGGTCGGCGCTGTAGTTGGCCACTGGAAATATCTGTACAAATAGTTTTTTTAATGGAAATTAAGAGGCACCTCAGAAAACTATTTTGAGATATCAAAAATATACAGGGTGTCCCACTTAAGGGTAGAAATCCGGCTAGGGATGGATTCTAAAACTGATTTGGGACAATAAGTGATTCCTAGCAATATTTTTGTAGCAGCTTCGTTTCCGAGTTATTCATGGTTCAAGATATTTTTCGTGTTTTTGACTTTCTGTTACAAGAACAGCCACAACTTCCCCATTTCGGAACAAATCTTAAATCCAAGGATACCGTTGAAAAGAGCATTGAATCACCTATCTTTCTAATGCCAAGCCAAATTCTTTTGTTAAGATTTGATGGGTAAAAAATTAGCCTAAAGTAAACAAATTCGCCAGAACCGGGGTTTTTTCTCAATCCCCTGTAAAACCTAATTCTCTTACACGAAAATTTTTTATCGTCACCTAAAAAGTCGCCCCGATAGCGCAGCTTTCCAACGGAATGTTAAAATTTGAATTTACTCCTGTCAGTGAGGCAGAAAATCCATTTTTTAAGACAAAACTAAGGGCTTTGGGAATCTACTTACTAGGAGACAAGATCTGCTTCCGATCCGGGTTCGAACTTAGTCAATAGTATCAATATTTTTAAGCCGTAACAGAGGGTTATGTAATACAAGAATAGAAAACGTTTGATTAATAATTTGCATCATTTTAAATTGTGATGCAGAGCCCAATATATTGATTAATCGCAATTGGATACTGCTTTGGTAATGTTCCAATTTGATCTGGCTTAGATAGATATCCTAAGAAATTCAACGAACTCCAGCCCTCCTCTTATTAGGAAAACAGGAAATTTTCCATCAGTCATGGTTATTATTAGTCATAATTCTTTCTCACTTTTACTACCACCAAGTTAAATGTTGAACGAAGTTTTTCATATAAAACCATTTATTGATTATTTCATATTGAAGTTTATCGTGAAATGTCAAATATACGGACCCCTGGTTGTTCCTGAGAGCCATAAGTATGACGCACAAGAGGTAGCCACCAAAGGCGAGAAATGCCAACACCGTCACCGTTGTCTGAAAGATTTTGGAGAGGTCCTTCTTATCACCTGCAATAAAAAATAAGTAAGCTTGAAGGTAAAAGTAAAAAGCTGTGAGTTATTGAGCAAACATTTATTTACATAACCTAATAACGAATGAATGCGAGGATGAACCCCCCCAGCAGTTGTTAACATGTACCTATGAATGGGTAATTAACGGAGGGATACCTATTAAAAGTGGTCAAGGGTGTAGAACGACAGAAACATGAGTTTCACACCCGTTTCACACCATTTCAAGACCGAATCTGAAAAACAAACGTTGCTCAAGCTGTAATGGTTAACCGTTTTCAGTTATTTTTTTTATTTTTTATTTGATCCCAATTTTAATTTTGCGCATCTACTCTCGGACATTTCGAATTTCAAAACCGAAGAGAAAAATTAGATTGTTACGTCGAAAAACCGTGTTTTTTTTTTAAACAATTGTTGTTATTCTAACGAGGCTATAAAATCATAAACCTCCGAAATCTTTTTCCGAATGGAGTGAGAATGCAATCGCTGAAGTGAGGATTCTCGATCAATTCATATCAATATTTTTTTGTTTAATTAGGATTTTGATTTAATATTTAAACATCTTTCAATTTTCATTATGAAGGAGGAGGTGTAACGTTGATATACCGCTATTGAGTTGGGGTGTAGATGGTCCCCTATGAGTTTCATGACCCCCGGATCAATAGTAGCCTCTGCGAATGCGCAAACGTGAAATTCTTGTTACGCGAATAACTCCAGGAGTTCTTGAGCAATTTCGATGACATTTTCAGTGATTTTTCGGTTTGATGTTTAGATGGTCCCCTATAAGTTTCATGACCCCCGGATCAATAGTAGTCTCTGTGCATGCGCAAACGAAATCCTTGTTACGCGCACAACTCCGGGAGTTCATGACTGATTTCGATGAAATTTTCAGGGATACGAGGAAGCTATGTGCCACACCCACTGTGCAGACGTTTTTATGTATTGCGTTTTATCTTGCATTAGATTAATCACATCTACATTTTATTAACCGTCCCAAATAAAGGGACGTCCATGTAATGTAGAAAACACTTATCAGTATGTTTTTGCTCAAGATTTCATTTTTGAACGTAATAAATCAAGACTGAAGCTTACAATTTATGACAATATTAGCGATTGTCGCTACTAAATGTCTTATTCCTCTACATTATTTAGGTAAAGATTATCGAATGATATATGGAATTTAGTCACTTGGAAAGTCTGTGACTAATCTATTGTAGGGATGAAGATAACTCAGATTTAAGGGTAGGTGAGGATAGCTATGAGGTAATAAATGTGAATATTTAGCGGAATGAATAACGGTCATTCGTTTTGTAGATAATAAGAACGATTCCTATTACGGAAGGAGATTTGCTCGGTTGCGAAAAAAGGGAAAGGCCAGTGGTTAGTCCACTCTTAACGTTCTTTGGTACGGTTTGAGTAACAGTTACTCCTACCAATCCGAAGGATTGCTCCGAAATTGTTACACATTTTGAATGGATATCAAGTCAAATAGGTTGTTTGTAGTTCCGCTGTATTATTTACCTTTTTCGTAGTCCCAGTCGCCTCTACGGTCAGGGAGTTTGGTGGGTTTGACCCGAGGTTTCTTCTGGTAAAGCCAATCTCCTTTGAGAGGCATCGCTCCTGTGTCCATCGCTCCCGGCTCCGTCGGTCCCCTTTTTATCGCTCCTCCGCTTTTCGACTCTTCCTCTTCATCCTCGACCTCCACCTTCATGTCGTCCTCATCCCCTTCATGAGTTCCGTCGAAGAGCCTAGAAATGTCTGCAAAAGACACAGGACAGAATTCGTGCACGTCAATACAGAATAGAATTCCATGTTAATTAGAAGTTCTTAGCAAGCTACTTATTTCAGACTCTGGAATATCCATGAAATGACGTTACTCACAGAACATGATGACATCATTGGCAGGGTTATCCATTATAAGGAAGATATTAACAATGCAAACACTGGTACTTCACCATTTACAACTATAAAATATGTACCTACCAAAAAACAAAACAAAAACGCTGCGAATTGTTACTGTTGTTAGTGCGTGAAAAGATTACGAATAAGAGGTGTTTGACAGCAAACACATCAAGATTCGTGGCCAAAATGACGGATTCTAGGCGGCTTCAAATATTTGAAGCACCTCGATAGTCATTGACGTCACGAGAAACCCACCAATTTGATAGATAGATAGTAACAGTGATAGTTACCATTGATGATTGCTTGCTTGACGTTAAGTAGTTTTCCAAGGGGTAACTCAGCAAGTCGGGTTTGAGGGCTGGACGATGCCCCGCCATGACATTTTAAAAATAGAATAAGCACCACCAACAAAGACCGCATGTGATAATATTTTCCAGCAATAGTCTTGAATGTTCTGGAAAATAAACAAAAAACTGTATTCATTAGGGATTGTTCATATACTGGCTGTACACGTGAAATGTGTCCTATTAACATGATATTTTCATGTACCTACGCCTACGTGGGAAAGAGAGGTTTACATTTGGGAAATATTACGAAATTGCTAAAAATGTTTAGTTTGGTTATTAGTTTATCAGGAGAGGAGTCCCACGCTTAAGTTGGAACTCAAAAAAAAAAAAAAAAAGTAAAAGAAAATCGACCATTTTTGAGAACGCAACACATAATGGTAAGAAGAAAACGTTTTCAAAAATGTTCATATCGATTTGTAGCCATCTCGCGTTATTTTGCAACAGCTACCACCTTTATTAGATTTCAAAAAAAAAAAAAAAAAAAAAAAAATCCTGTTTCGGAAACAAAAACTTCCAGTTTTTCATGGAGGAACCCTTTTCTTTCAATTAAAATTGTATTTCACTCCAAAAATCGAGTTTTCTTTCGATTGGGTATACGCATTTATAAAAAAATATTAAGTACCTATTTTTGTCTGAAAATGTATGAAAAAAATTGTTTACCTGTTGGTATAACATAATTAAGAATGGTCGATTTTCAGTTTTTGAGCTCAACATTTCATGTGGCATTTTCGAAGAAGGAAATTGGTTATAAAATTATATATCACACTTATTTTATATTGAGTAAGATCGCTTTCCCTAAAAGAATATCACCAATTGAAATAGATATGTTTTCAATATATTGAAACAATATTTCGAAAATAACAGCACCAGTGAAATTGCCATATATCCAACGTAACCATGGCATCACAATGTTGAATCCCTTGACAGCTTTCAGAATGGATAAATACATGCAAGTAAATAACTGATTTGAAAAAAAAATTAAAATAAAAAAAAACTGTTTTTCTCCAAATTGGTAAACATGTTTTTTTCTAAAACACTGGAATCATGTTGAAATGAGATAGTTTTTCTCTGCAAACAACACATTACGATCAATTGATGAGGTAAGTTTTACGAAACAAATTTGACTCTAAACTAAGGAATATTTACGGGAAGTTCATGGATTTGAACGCAGCTTCGTACTTGTCCTGGAAAAAACTGTATCCACAGTGTACAGATCAATGATCACTCACATGCTTTCCAGTATATGTTATACAAAAACTTATGTTATACGAATGTATCTGATATTGGTATTCATTGTATTATGTAAATGACAAGCAATATTCCTACACAGGTAAATTTTATCGTGCTTTTGATTCGAAACGAAGACATTAAAAAATGTTTCACATCAGCACGGATAACAGTATGTTCACGTTAACCACCTTCATAGCTAATAAGTTTAACTGACTGTTCTCCAAGCTACGACTTCGGATTTTGAATTAATATAACACAAAGTGAGTGTGTTGTGAAACTAAGCAACAAGCTTTAAAATTTATAAACCAATTAGGCTAGTTGCCATAAGATAACATATATTATGAAATAATATAATTTGATGAGATCAATTGAACTACATAGTGCGAGATTTAGCAGATTAGAAAGGTGGAAAAGATGATGTTATAAAAATTACTAAACATGGTGGTAAAACGTTCGATCAATTGGACTGTATGAGGTGATTTGATCGGAAAAGTTAATGTGGGGAAACGATTGTAGATGGTTTATATGTAAAATATAGCCGGTTTGGTGATCTCGAACAAAGGCCCTAACTGCGTTGAAACAGTTAGGTAAAATTTATATTCAATAAAAATTTTAAAAAATGTGAGAGGCGCTCAAAAAAATATGTTGAAAATGAGATAATACAGTACCTAGATAACTAACTTTTACTTAATCAGTAGTAGACTTACTGGCAGTTAGTGACAGTTGAAGTTGGAAATATTTTCACAACTCATATTTGAAACGATTGTGAACAGTAACTTACGAGATGAGCGGAAGGCGCAGTCACATCGGGAGCGTTTCTGGCACTGAGAAGACCGTGTGATGGGAGAGGCGAGCAGCGTGAAGTCATTATTACTGTACCTCTCGGATTCTGCCAGAAAAAATGTGTCGACCTAGATCAACAATTAAGAAAAAACTAAATATGAAAAACTTATCACAAAATGGTTTATTTCTGTTTTCGAAAAATCTGTCAACGTAAAGCACTGATTCAAGTACATTAAGTGTAGTCAGTGGTACATTATCTAAACTCTGGGCCTCGAGTCTGCATATCCTGTCTTGTCCACTATATCCCATAAAATGACCCCCATTTATATTTCAGCACATAAGATCGATTGAAAACGAAAATGTCCACAAGGCACTTCAGTTGAACATCTGAACAACTGATCTACACACCTTGTAACTGACATCTTGATGTCCAAGTTGCACGAATCCGTCTTGCATAAAACTCTGTGAACACCAAACTTTACAAGTCTCTTTTTACCAAACTGAATCTGAAATCAAAACTCGTCATTTTCTCGGCAACGCTGATGTAAGAGACATCGGCCGACCATGCGTTCCTTGCATAGGGGTTTCTCTACATAATACTAGGGGTTTCTCTACTTTTATAATTATATTGTAGTTACTCCATTTTATTCAGTTTTTCATTCGCCTTCACTATTTCATCGCTCCCAGGTTGGGAATCATTCTCTTTGGGAAAGCGAACGGATGAACTTTCGTTCAAAAAGCAGTACAGGTGGGCTCATTCGACTCATTGAAAGCACTTATATCAATAACGAACATAAAAACAATAGTGGGGTCATTCCATACCCAGGCAGACTCGAAATGTACCGACCCCCTCCGATTTTGTTCATACTTGGTGTAGTTGCTTCCTTTAACGAATAAAAAAGGCCTACCAGGTCAGCTCCTCCAAAAATGAACGGTTTTGGAAGCTATAGCAGTATGATATTTTGTCGATTTTTTATGACACATGGTTTTTTGACTATATCTTCTGCTCTAATCGATAGAATTAAGCGTACGCGGTCTGATCTTCTTCGTAATAAAGTAAAAAACGCAATGGACCCTGCAGAAACCCGGAATGAGCGTCCGTTTTGTTTGTCGGGCGGATAACGTCCGCAAATCTTAAAAACGCGATGTCTCCCGAGTCGCTCAGTAGAATTAGGCGTTCGAGGTCTTAAAATGTTTGTAATTACTTGTTTTACAATGCTCTTAAACGGGTTTTGTGTGTAAGTTTCATTTGACGGAGTTAAAACGATTTTAAGGGATATGCACCCCCATTATTTCACTTTATTTCGCCTTTTATCGATTTAAATCTGAATTATCTCGAAAACCGTTCGAGATATCGAAAATTGTCATGAGAGAAAAGTTGTAGCTCTTGAAATTTCCATTCGGATGGACTCTTTTTACTTTTCCATAGCTCCAACCGTTTACGCGCTATGAGCAAAAACAAATTCCTTCCATTCACGTGTATGGGTAAGAAGGTAGCAGTGGCAAAGGGAGTTGCATAGTCAGTACCGCTCTAATTGCTCATAGCTCGTAAACGGTTGGAGCTCTGGAAAAGTATGGAAATGGAAATTTCAAGAGCTGCAACTTTTCTTCCATGACAATTTTCGATATCTCGAACGGTTTTCGAGATAATTCAGATTCACACCGATAAAAGGAGAACTAAAGTGAAATACTTAATGGGGGTGCATATCCCTTAAAATCGTAATAACTCCGTCAAAAACCCGTTGGGAACATTGTAAAACAAGTAATACAAACATTTTAAGACCTCGAACGCCTAATTCTACAGAGCGACTCGGGAGACATCGTGTTTTTAAGATTTGCGGACGTTATCCGCCCGACAAACAAAACGGACGCTCATACCGGCTTTCTGCAGGGTCCGTTGCATTCTTTACTTTATTACGAAGAAAAGAACCGGATATATGGTCAAAAAACCAAGTGTAGGTCATAAAAAATCGGAAAAATCGTCAAAATATCATATTGCTATAGCTTCCAAAACCGTTCATTTTTGGAGGAGCGGACCTGGTAGGCCTTTTTTATTCGTTGAAGGAAGCAACTACATCAAGTATGAATAGAATAGGTGGGGGTCGGTACATTTCGAGTCTGTCTGGGTACGGAATGACCCAGTGTCATTTCAAAAGTTTTTGTTATTCAGATTTTTTAAATGTTAGCCTTGCAATTTTACGCTTTAGGACCAACTGAAACCAATGCCGAGACTTCATACCCACTTATACCCTATTGTGATTCTTGGGTTTCATTAACTTTCGTTCAGTAGTTAAGAAAATAAGCTCCAGATGACAGATTTTTTTTTTTAATTCGATTCTCGGATTTTACACATTTTAAAAGAACAAACATCAAATTTTGAAGGAGGGGGATTTACTTTTTTTCGTAGTCAATTACAATGTTTATAGAAAATAATAAACCAAAACGTCTGTAGAACAACGTTTGATCGTATAAATTTGGGTCCCTTGCTCTTCCTGCTAGTTATGAACAATGTCCACGAGATTTTTCAAGGGGTCGAGTTTGTCTTGTTTGCAGGTGACCTCAAATCGTTCCGCTGTTCAGACTGTTTGGTGCTGCAGGAGGCTCTCGATGCCCTCGTCGAATCCATCGAACTGCACAATAATGACCTTCCACCGCTCCCAGATTCCAGTAACCCACCACTATATGATCGGCGATAACCAATTAAGACGGGTTGATGTCACTCACGACTTGGGTGTGCTTCTTGACTGTCATCTCTCGTTCTCGGACCATATTTCGGCTATCTCTAGCCGTGCGATGCGGGTCTTGGGTTTTATCAAGCGGAATACCAGAGATTTCAACTATGTACCAGCTATATTGACCATTTATAAAGCGCTGGTGATTCCAATTCTGGAGCATGCTTCGGTCGTCTGGAACCCGTATTACCAGTGCCATACTAGACAGATCGAGAGAGTTCATCGTAAGTTTCTGAGATATGTTGGTTATAAACTTCACATTGCGCAGGATGAGCTTGATTACGACTCGCTGCCTGCAGAAGTTGACATGCTAAATCCCTCAGCTCTCAGACTCTTGGCGGACGTGAGTTTTCTTCTGGGATTGGTCAGGGGAATGGCGGACGCACCAGCACTGCTTCCTGAGATTAAGTTTCTTGTCCCCCGCTCGGGCTCGCGATATCAACATTTCTTCTGGACATCCTTCTCTCCCACTAATTATTTATATAACCGCCCTTTATCCAGAGTGCCGCGAATGATGAACCGGATCCTCTATGTGTGCCCCGAAATGGACATTTTCGTTGAACCAGTGACACGAATTAAAAAAACAATAATTAGCAACATGGACAGATTCATACCATAACGGTTTTTTTCTATCCTTTATTTATGTATATTCGTTTTATTGGGCTTGCCCGTATTAAATTAATAATTAAATAAATATAAAACTCTGACATACGTATGTCAATGTAATGCATGAATTATAGTAGTACCATGAGTTTATAGTAGAAATTTTAGTACTCACGCGCAGCAGCCGATGTCTATAAGTACTCTGTTTACTCAATTCTAACGATTAAAAACGAAGTTTTACAATTGTTGTACAACCAGAGAAACTGAACTGTATGAGTGATATCTCATTTAGTGTGTAAGGCTAGTGGTGTCAATAAGGATGGTTATGGGTGCGACAAAAGGTAAATCGAATCGAATCGGAAATCGAATGAATACAATCTACCTGCTTACCACCGTGAGGATCTTAGCGGAACGTCGATACCAATATAGCGACCACCCGAACAATCAAATGCTTAAACATAACATCCGACCACACCGATGTAGTTTACGAACCGAGAAATTTATTAGCTTTTAGAGCCCCTTACTGCGAAGCAAAAAGTCAACAGTGGCCAAGGATATAAACCTTTTAGTTGATCCTAATACGTATAGGGGTTCGGCCTGTTTATAATTTACTGTGGATGGGATGAGGGAGGTCCCATAAATCAGGTGTTGTCTATTGATTATTGTTTCACCATAAACAGGTGGCCAATGGTTGACGCATGAACGTTCTCCAAGGGGTTCCGAAATAAAAGGGATATTTATAGGGATTTCTCCTTCGACTGAAAGCTCTTTATAAGGTGGGTGGTCTATTAACTTCATTGTTCGTTACATGTCGTTTTATCAACATTGTTCTGATTTGATGGGGATGTTTCATTGGATCGTTCACTATAAATTGATGGAAAGGGAATGATTTTAAGCAGAGTTGAGCAGTATCCACTTTCGGAAACTTCTCGCAAATGAGAGGAGTTTCGGTGGGAAATGGCAATACATCATCCTAATAAAATTCATCGTTTTTATGGTATAATTACAAGAAAGGAATCATGATATTGTTAACTTACTTCCTATCCGCATCTACCGTCACAGGTGCTTTTAACCCCAAGGCGAGCGCGTAATTTTTTACCACACGATTAGCCTGCTCACAATTCAACTCATTTCATGAAGGAAAAGTATCTAGCATTTCATAAAGGAAAGGATATGTGCAGGATAAGTATCAAACCATACAGTGAAAGGCACTTTGTACGTTCAATACAAGAATAAATGTATATGACTCATATTGATATAGTGCGTATAGCAAAAAAGGTAACATTCGAGTTATCTCTTCGAAGTATGTTATTTGTAACTTTATATAAAGTAAACCGTTATTTATAACTTTATAAAGCTCTTTTGTGGAGAGGGATAGAAAACATGATTAAAGAGGAAAATTTGCATCAAGACAACGGTATACACACAAATACAAACAATTAACATGAGCTCGAATTATTTCACATTAATTTATTTTTATGAGCTAGAAACTATCAGTAAATAATTTACAATTTCCCATTTCCCATTTCCCTTTGCGGGGCTTCCGCACACGTTATCCATGTTCTTGAAGGGCATTTAAAAAGGAAAATAACCGACAGAATCTCACTGCCATTAGATGAGAAAAAAGAAAGTACCTAGGAGAATTATTCAACCTAATTTATCATTACGGCAGCGACTGGTGTGTGTTTCAGAGAATGAACCCCAATACCTACAACAAGAAATCAAATGAAAGATAGGAAATGAAAAAACAAAAGAAAACAAATAAAAACCAACTAGGTGTTACCAACCAGGATGGCGATAAAATTGAAAAAAAAAAACGTGACACTTTGCATATAAGACCAAGCGTAATTATTGTCATCAAACTGAAGGAGATACTGAAATATCGTAACTGAAAATTAGGTATGTATGAAGTAATTGAAAGAGTAATCGTATACATACGTATATGGTGCTTGTTGGGTAGAGGTCAAGCCAATTCACGGCAACATGACGACCATCGACTTCGACCACTATATAATAGAACAATGGTGAAGATGGAAAAATGAACCGAAGCTACACAATCGATTCTAGAATTGGCAGAAGAAGAATACAATGTCACCCTCGATTCTTAAAATTGATCTTGAACCGAATGGTTTATGTAATTCTGCTTTTGCCGACTGCAGTGCGGCCGCGCCCACCGTTAGCATACAGGGGACAGATGTTTGCCGTCTTAAAGTAACAATCGGTGCCGATATGAAATTAAATCAGCTCGCCCGTCCCTTCAAGTTCAAGTTGTCATCATTTGAGTATCAGAAACTTATTTTCTTAGCCAAATAGAATCCAACAGTTGTTTACCTCTCATGAAAATGTTCATTTCTACGTGGAGCTGAAAAAAAGTCTGCAGAGCCTACTTAGCCATCGAATTTCACCAAAACAGGGTAGGTACCTACATCTATAGACAGATTGTCCATTTGACGTGTATGCTACTTTAACGCTGATTTATAGTCAGCACCCTCATATAAGTTTACATCCTTCCAAATAGCATAGTTTGCATTCAGGGTGTAAGACACTAAGATGTAATTTGCACAAATAATTACTTGTAGAGTGGGCTGTGTAAACCACAATAACCATCAAGCGGTACAAGGAAGACCAATCATACGATGGTTATACTTTTACTTACCATGCTGGTAGCGGATCTTATCGCGATGGAACCCCGGTACCCAACCCATCAAGAAAGATTTATCCTGAATAGAACTCGTTTAGAGCCCCATACGATAAATTACGTGATAAGTGTTGCATCCGAATTCCCTTACAAGTCCCCGGGGAGGCCCTCAACTTCTTCACGATGGTTCAAATGAGCTCGAGAAGGCTAATATTATATATTAAACGTCCACTCGAACTATTTATTAAGTGTAAAAGAGCGCGCGCAAGGGTACAGAGGTGGGGATGAACGGGTGGGAGCAGGTTTGTGAGAAACAGGGCCTTGATGTGTGGTCCCACTCCGTCTTCCTTGCTCTTTATTTATATTGCATTAACACCCCGAGCCGGCTCGGCCCTTTAAATCTTCCTCTCTGAACGATCTTCAAGGCTCATTTTCCAGGTTGTATACGATCTCATGTTCGGCGAGTAGCAGTCATCTTTCATTGTTTTCCATCTCGGCTGGCTACCCCGAATATCAGCTGGTTGATTTGTACTGCAGTAACACGGCAACTTGAGAAGACGGGTTGCCGTCCATTTTAATACCTACACGGATGAAGGATTTTACGAGGTAGCTTAAAATCCGAAAGGCACATGCAAAGCCACCTATTCATTTATTTCCATTATCTGAAGGATACAGATTAGCGCTTTCCGAAGAGGTGCAACATACATTGAATCATTACGACACTCGAAACTTGACCACTCGAAACTATGATATTGAAATTTTCGGAAGGTGTGCTGCCTAGTTAGATCGTGTTTCCTAAATGACCTGAATTAAAATATTCCAACCTTTTTAAGAAGAATTTTCAGGTTTAGTAAAGGATTCCTATATTACTGCTGGAGTAATGGAAGTCAGTGATTCCTTAACCCGCCAAGTACTATAGTCACCTCTAGGTGACACTACTTTGATTATTAATTAAAAATAAATTAGCCGCCAAATTCGATTTTTCTGCGGTCCTACGGGATCTACAGGGCATGGACAACAACTTACGAGTCATGGAAGAAGTTAATATTCATGACAGTTCAACTGATAAGCTCATATGTTTTGTTATCTCGTGAATTTCGTGTTTCCCTGCAACTTGTCAAGAGTTTTGAGAAAAATGACGAAGATCAGGTAAAATTCTGGGACTTTTTTGTGATAATCTGTTTTTTTTAGAACGTAGCATGTGTTTGTAAATAACATTTTGTCCAGAAAAATTCAAACTGAAGCCCCCTATACTCAACCGAATCAGTCATGTCACCTACAGGCGACTCTAAGATTTCACGGAACATCAACCCCCAACTCTCACCCAAGACGTCAAAAGTGTTTTATTCGTAATACTTATGTTTTTCGTTTGAACTGTGACCAAGGTGAAAGTATGTGTGTTGTGTTGGCTGTTCTCTGTTGACCTCGTTGGAGGAGGATTTTAGATGTCACAGATCTACCATGGTAGGCATGGCATAGTTTTTCGTCTTGTATGTTTCTCATTACCTCTCAGTAACAACATATAAAAAGAAGGAGTGGAAATTTGCATGGGCGCCCTTATAGTACTTGGCGGGTTAAATCTTTCTTTATACTTTTAGACGTACTGTTTTGATGTTGTTTTAATGTTGAACGGATGAACGTAAAGCTGTTCGGGTGGGCTAATTTGATTCATTCAAGTGACGTCAATCATTAACGGAAATAAAAGCACTACCTTAGTATTATTTCAAAAGTATCCGATATTCAGATTTTTAAACAATGCAGCCCTTTGATTCCCCATTTAGGGTTGGCTGAGAGAGATGACGAGAATGCAGTCTCAACTAGAACCTAGATATGATTTTAGAACTAACGGTCGTTAACTTCATTAAAATTTTTCTTGGGTCGATTACAAAGGTTGTTTGTTGGAAATTATAAACCGGAACTGGTCCATTTCCTAACCTGCAACACTCTTAAATACAAAAAATGATTATAGAAAAAGAGTTTACTGTAGGGAAAGCTTCTTGAGGAAGAAATACGACTACTTCTGGAGTCCAGGACGTAGTTTACATGTGCACTCCAGCCGGATCGCAGAATTGCTGGGAACAACTGCTACCATTTTCCAGGCAGAAGTACATGCCATATGCTCTTGTGCCCAAGGACTCTTGTGTCGACTAGTTAATGGAGCGACAACCTATATTCTTTCAGATAGTCAAGCGGCTCTTAAGGCGCTGGCCACTTTCACAATTTCCTCGAGGCTGGTGCAGGAGAGCTTGGCTGATCTCATGACCCTTGCCAGTAACAATAAGGTTACATTGGTGTGGTGCCCTGGGCACCAAGGGTTTGAAGGGAACGAAAAAGCGGACACCTTAGCTAGGGAAGGTGCTGCTTCTCTTCCGGTGGGTCCAGAACCCTTCCTGCCTATAACTTGAAGGAAACGCTTACATCTCGGAATCTTCAGCATATGAATGAGTCGTGATATTGATCTCCGAGAAGAAACGAATGCTGGAAATTCGTTGGACGCGGGCGTCCTCCCAGCTTTTATTTTATTATGTTTTTATTTAATGGTGTGCCATTACTTTGCCCTCTTCACTATTGAGGGGGGATTTAAATTAAAAAAGGTGTATAACAAATTTTGTCAATGCTGCCTGGACTGAAATTTCAAACTGGTTCTCATGATTGTTTTCTTGTTCGATCCCAACTGTACCTACTATAGTTATTCGATAAACTTTGGACATTTTGAATTTCACATGGAAGTTATAATTGGAGGGGTTAAAAAATCCAAAGTATATAATTTGCCAACTAAAATTATTGCTACTTACCTCTTTGAATACCGTCAATTGTTAGAGCATTTTTCCACTTGGGTCGTAGTTGGTGCTAACTTCTAACCAATTCAATCGCATCACACGCATAAATGGTCCAAAACTGGTTTTTAAAAGAAGCGTGGTTTTCGATTTTTTCACCTAGCACAGTGGATTGTCATTGTCTAGTAATTTTTCCAAGCAAAATCGACTGAGATCAGTTAAAGATCTGTAGGAATTCAATCAAAGCAAATAGTCTCAATTTCCTATCCTAAAAGTGAGCCCCTCAACATCTAAACCCCACAATGACACGAGCAATCGTTTCCAAGTAACGCCTAATCGATTGAGATGGGACCCAGACCAGTTCGAGTTCATCTAATTTATAATATCTCATATAACGGTGAAATGTTCAAAACATAAAATTGAATACATTTCAATTTTCCTTCATTTTCTCGGTTTAACGATCACTTGCTTTGCTTTGCTTGGTAGCAAAAACAATTGCAGATATTTCTAATAGGTACTTCCTTCAATAAAATCTCAGTTAAGTATCGAATTGTTATTCTGCCGCTTTGGATCTCTGAAATTTCTCGACTGCTTTCATGGACTTATCGATAGTTACCTGGAGAGTTTTTACGTGAAAGACAAAATTTGCGTTTTGGACTTTTGTGGCGTTGAATCGTGAAATTACCGCACTCTGCAATGTGTGGTTACGACTCGAATAGACCAGTCACAACTCGGCTCTTACCGTCGACTCACATTGTAACCCCTCTCTCTCTCCCTTCTCATTAATATAATAAATTTACGGTCCTCATAAATCTGAACGAAACGCGTTAATATGGCAGCGATAAAGTTTGGGTTTCGAAAACTGGGCGCCGTTGGTGTTAATTTCTTCTCCCGTATCTCCCCTCCCGTTTCGGATCAGATGACACTTTTTTTTTCTACTGGAAATGGGGAAAAAATATCGCGGGATAAACGGTCCTCGTAAATCCTCGGATATCATTAGGTATTCATACTTAGCAGCTCTCGAGTATTCCCCCGGGCTCTGCAGGGAACCTGAATGAACTTCGGGGGCGCAGTAGGCGATCGTACTAATCAAGCGCGCGAACATGGCTAGCATTGAGCGTACTGAAGAGGTGAAATATCACTTTTGGTTGCTCGTGGGAGATTATAGTGTTTGTGAATTAATAGAAGGCGTTTATTCATAATAATGACGTGGAAGAAGGATTCTAGTGTATTGCCTGTTATAGGTGGTAAAGAAGGCTGTTCTTGTTGTTCAATGCGCAGTTCTTAACTTACTTTCTTGTAGAAGTACGAGGGGGATCTGAGGATCAGTTACCTCTGAGTGCTCATTTGTGCAGCAATCTAACTATGTTCTTGAAGGTCGTCAGTATCCTTGTCTTTACTATTCAGACCATCAGAATTCGGCAAAATTAGTTCAGCACGTCGCTCAATACTTTTCAAGGGACTGCGAGTATCATATAACACCAACAGTTTCGAGAAATGCTCAGCATTTTCTCTCATTTCCCAGCTCCGTTGATGTCATGACCCTGATTCTGTTTCAGACCGGATTTCCAGAGACAGGCGTACATAAACGTAAATATTCATGGGCATAGCCGTTTACAACACTTCCGAATCGGTTCCTCGGCTTCCTCAGACGCATTTTGGTGACATAATGCCGACCCTTCCGTGCATCATCTACGACTCTTCCCTCGTGTGTGAAGGTGCCGGCTCTATTCAAATTTGAGATCGCAACAGCTACACGAGTCCACTCGCAGAGCTCAGCCCTGACAAAGGCCTCGAATTCAACTCCCGCACTCCGAGTTCGAATCTTGGCCACACCAAATCTTAATTTTTGTCAAAAATGGGTATTAATTAAACAGAAAAATTTACGTTTCAAAAATAATTCATTTTATTAAATCAACCACATTTTATATCACTTAAAACCTTAATAAACCAGCTGTTTCATATCGTCCTTACTGCACATTTCGTTCTGACAAAAAAATTCAAGTTCAAAAAACAGACTCAAGATGCCTAAAACGACCCTATTTGGAAAGCACGTGTCAACCCTTTTCCTAAAGAAAATTCCATTTAAAAAATTACATATTGTGATCACCGAATAGTCCAGAGGCCTAAAGTATAGAAAAATTACTCCACAGAATTTATCAGATGTAGTCGACAAACTAGACTAAACCTTGTAGCGTGAAGGAATTCAAACTTCCCTCTATGATTTCTGTTGTCAACTTTTTCGTCTCAATTCTTTTTTTCTTTGTTCCTGTTCCCTGCATCCGAATGGTCCTCTTCGAAGCTGGGTTCTCATCGCGAAAATTTATTTGGAAAATATCAAGCCGGTAAGCGACCATCCACCTGTTGAATGCCTTGTAGCGAACGGATGATCGTACATTAATCCAAGTGATCTAGTTCGATTCAGGGAACTAATTTAGATCTTAATCAAACAAAGAGCTACGTTACCTTAAACGTAGTTGCGTTACGTTACGTTAAACCTTCCTACGTCAAAAGTTTTTTTAGTTTTCAAATTTTTGACAGATTCGTCCTAAACTATTATCCCTTAGGGCTGATTGATCAAGATGCAGAGAATACTGGCACATCGTGGATCGATGGAGTATTTTTGAGCATAATTCCGTAAACTTCGGTACAGCGGTTTCAAAGGAAAGGTTCGGACGGGGGATTAGGTAGAGCGTAGGTACGCTGGACGGTTGACGGACTGATTTTTTTAATTCGATTTTTGAAATTGACGTACCTTGAAACGTAAACCAACAAATTTTTAAGGGGGTTTTAAAATTCGTTATTCTTGGTCAATTACAAAGGTTATTATTGAAAATTATAAACCAATATAGAAGTTAATGCCAAAAAATTCCAACAACTTCGTGATGTTAGAATTATGCATTAAAAAACTGAACTCGCGAAAATGGAAGTAGAATAGAAATATTAGCAGAACTAGAAAATAATTGAAATTATCCATGACAAAGTTGAGCTCGAGAACTTGGAACTGGTGGAGAAACAGATATAGAACTAGAAAATAATTGAAATTGTTCATAACGAAGTTGAAATCGTGATCATGATACTAGAATAGAAATAGGAATATAACTGGAAGATAATTGATACTATTCTAGACAAAACTGAAATTGTGAACTTGGAACTAGAGTGAAATAGGATCAAAACTAGGGAACGGTTAATTGCATGTGTTAAAACTTCGGGATCGTTCAAAATGGCTATCCATAAATAATGCTTTGGAACAGTTTTGGTAAAAAATTGTGTACGACACGCATTGGCTTAGTTTTTCATTTTAAAAATCGTTCAAAACGTTTCCGTTACATATAGGTAGGAAATCTCGAAATATTTTTCTAACGTACGAGTTCTTAGCTAACGTTCATAGGAATTAACGGATATACGTATATACATATATGTGCGTTCAAATATACTCAAACGGTTCATTCCATTATGTGAGCAACGAAACAATTTAAATCATAGCTGCTGTTCAGGTACGTTACATAAGCATAGGATCCTTATCGTTTTTTAATAACCCCTGTTTATGGGATGCGTTATCCCAGCGTGTCCCCCATATTCACCTGATTTATGCCCCGCGACCCTTCCCAGCTCCTTCGCTCCGACCCATGTTTGTTTTTCCCACTTCGGAATTACTTTTAATGGAATATCATAAAGAAATACGGGTGGTGGGGAGAGAGAGACCCCCCCGGCGTTTGAGTTATACTCCTAGCACCCTAATATGATAATGGGGGCCGTTTAGTATCACGTGAGGCAAATTAAATGTGGTCTTGATCCAGGCACCTCCGACGGCATGCCATGGCGTCCACTATCTCCCCGGCCTCTGTCATAAATCCGGACAGAAATATTACCATTTCCCTCGCCTTATCGAGAAACTAGCCCCGGACTGGACCCCAAATAGACCCATGGAATACCCTGATGAGGACATAAACCCGGATGATCCACTTCAGAATCCTTTTACACTAGCTGAATTAGACCTGGCCTTATCACATAGCACAAATACTGCACCTGGAATGGACCACGTAACTTATTTGATTATACAAAGAATGCCAGTAGAATACAAACAAATCTACTTACGGTTCATTAATTCATTTTGGCAAAAAGGTGAATATCCCAATGAATGGTCGAATGTTCTGATTGTACCAGTGCAGAAACCGCAAACACAGACACTATCGGCGGAAGGAATACGTCCAATTGCACTTACGTCATGCAATATGAAAACTATGGAGAAGATGATTAAATTTAGACTTCAATGGTGGCTAGAACACAAAAATATACTACCAAATAGCCAATTCGGATTTCGCTCGGAAAAATCGACTATAGACGCTATAAATACCCTATTGATCGACATTTACGAAGGACTCACAGCAAATCAAACGACATTGGCGCTGTTTTTAGACGTAAAGTCCGCATACGATGACGTCCAAATTAGTGTGCTCCACGCCAGACTTACCGAAGTTGGGTTGCCACCAATAGTTGTCCGGAATTTGATCAACCTTATTGCAACTCGTAAAATCTATATAAGAGTGAATGATAGAGCAGTAGGACCTCGGATGACTCAGAAAGGAATCGCACAAGGAGGTATTCTCAGTACAATTCTATACACCCTTTATGTAGCTCGTATAGAAGAGGTTCTACCCGAAAATGTCAAAATTATACAATTTGCTGACGATGTAGCCCTATACTGTAGTAATATGAATATACAAGACTGCCTCCAGGCCTTAAACGATACTATGGGAATATTAAAAACATTTTTTGATGAGCTGGGTCTGAGCATATCTCCTACAAAATCCACAGTTTGCCCATTTACTAGAAGACGAAACCTGCAACTTGGCCAGGCTGTTACTCTTGGAGGAATGCAATTCCCAATAGTGAACAAGGTAAAGTTTCTGGGAATGTATCTCACGCGAAATCTTAACTGGGACTTTCACGCAGATTATATAAAAGAAAAAAGCAAAAAATATTTAAACGTATACAAGTCTATGATGGGTACAGACTGGGGATCAGACCCACATACAGCGCTAATGTTCTACAAGGCCACCGTCAGGAATGTATTGGACTATGGAGCCATATTTTACTCGAACTTGAGTAATACAAAATCGAAGGAACTTGACCGCATACAATATACGTGCTTACGACAATCAATGGGTTTACTCCAGTCCACGCCTATCAATGTGCTCCTGGCAGAAACCGGAGAAATGCCACTGCATATTCGAAGGCAAATGTTGTCTGACCGATATTTAGCTGCTTTATACAGTCGAAGGCCAGCGGATTACTCGAAAATATGCCAATTCACTATACAAACGTTAACAGAAAGGTATTGGCAAAAAAAGAAAAGCCCTGCAATCTGCGACAGCTTCTTAAGAGTAAATGGATATACCACCTGGTTAGCAACCATGCCGAAACCACTCAAATACACATTGGAGTATTCCGCTTTAATACGACCACTGCCAGTGTTCCTTAAATTCAACCAAACAGCGACGGATCCACATGAGCGCTCAACTTCTTTCCTAGCAGCTGTCCACGAAAGATGGCCTAACGGTAATTACATATACACTGATGGCTCAGCTATGGGGGGAAGAGTGGCCTGCGGAATATACGAAGCGAACACGAATGTTACAGAAGGGTACAGGCTATGGGATATGAGCTCAAACTATACAGCAGAACTCTACGGGATATATAAAGCATTGAGAAATATTACAAGTAACCCTGAAGCCAGAGAGCAAAATATAATTTTTACAGACAGTCTTAGTGCACTGCAAAAACTCAAAAATGTTCGGCCGAATTCGAAACTAAACGCATTAGAATCAAACATAGTTGAAACCTCCGCTCGCCTCAGAAATATAGGAATCAATGTTTGTTTTGTATGGGTTAGAGGCCATCAAAATATTAGGGGGAACGAAAAGGCAGATGAGATAGCAAGAAGAGCCATACGGCTAGACCATATTGAAGAAGAAGCAAACTACCCTTACACTGATTTATTCATTCATTTCCGTAGATCAGCGATGCATGAATGGCAAAATGAATACACTGGGTATCCGTCAGGCCGCAATTACGTTGCTACGTTTCCGTACATTCCCTCAAGACCATGGCACAAGAGGGAGATTCCAAATACACGATCCTATTTCAAAACAATTGCCAGGATACGAGCAAACCATTGCCTAACGAGAGGATATTTGAAGAAAATAGGCATAATTACAACCGAAGAGGACGCGAAGTGTCGATATTGTGGTTTAGTGGAAGAAACGCTGGAACACATTATAATGGAGTGCGGGTATTTAACAAACGAAAGACAGACTCTTTTTACCAGTATTTCGCAAGAATTGGAACAACCTTTTAATTTAAATACCATGATAGGTAGTGGCAAACAAAAAATCCATCAAGAGTTATATTCTTTTTGTAATGCAATCAATTTCAAAGCTTGATGAAGAAACGGTCTTACTTTTATATATTGAATTTATTTTTGTTATTTAAACTTGTTCCAAATATTGTATTATAATGAAATGTGTTATTATGGCTGAACGGTAATAAAGGCCGATGCCATGCACTCCCACATGGGAATCTCCCTCTTCTGCTCAACCACAATGTTTGGACTGTGCTTGAGGAGGTATGTCCTCACTCAAGCGAAGGAATACCACAAGTGTTAAAACCCTGAATGTCTGAGTTTAGGTTGCCTCATGAATTTCGTTTGTCCTAGTTTCTATTGAATTCCAAGAGAAATATCTTGGTGGGTACCTACGGTGATGATTATGATAACATTTACGTGCAGAGTCCTGCAGACGTTCACTTCTCCTCAATAGAACCCGAGATAAGTGTGGATGCACATCACGGTACAATGCAATGAAGACATCATGCATAATTATCTTCTGTTCACTATAAATACCACGATTGCGAAAAAAATAGATGCCAAACTTAGAGCCAAAGGCACAAATATTTCTGCTGAACCAAGTTAACAATGGCCAGGAAATGAAGAAATGGACATCAATAAGCAAAATGAATTACTAAATGTGGATAATTTTTTTTTTACGCCTTTAATTTCAGTTGAATTTTACATTTTTATAACATTCTTATATTGTAACATATTTTTTCAGCAGAATTTTTCCAGCTCATAACAAATAGCTGAGTATGAAATTTTCGCAAATGTTTATATTCCTGAAAATCCTAATAATTCTGTCTCAGCTTACAGAATGAGTTTGGGTTGCTTCCCGAACTCCCAAGCTTCCCATAAGTTACAATGTAACATTCATTTACAAAGTCAATTAATTGTATTTTTAAGCGGTTATTTTGAAATTAGTCAACCTTTTGAATTTAATATCAGGCAGTTTGGAACTTTGTTCGAAAATTTACATAAATATTGGAACATGTACCCTAAAAAATTACATGATTTTCGTACATGTACTATTATTATTATCAATAAATTGGTGCTTACCTACCCAGATTTTTTTATTGCTGCCGAGTCTACCAGGGTAGCGGAAGCATTGTTTTCACTTTCGGAATGTGAACATTTTTTTGCCTCCAAAATCAAAAATTCCACTCGCATTTCGCGTTTAAGACCTTTCTGAACAATTTTGGTTCCGTGTCTGTCTGTGTGTCTGTCTGTCTGTCAGCAAATCCTTGTTACGGGCAAAACTACACAAAGTTATACTCCGATTTTGATGAAATTTTCAGGGATTGTTTGGTTTGATGGTCCCCTATGAGTTTCATGACCCCCGGATTAATAGTAGCCTCTGCGCATGCGTAAACGTGAAATCCTTGTTACGCGCATAACTCCGGGAGTTATTGACCAATTTCGATGAAATTTTCAGGGATTGTTCGGTTTGATGTGTAAATGGTCCCCTATAAGTTTCATGACCCCCGGATCAGTAGTAGTCTCTGCGCATGCGCAAATGATATCCTTGTTACTCGCATAACTCCGGGAGTTCATGACTGATTTCGATGAAATTTTCAGGGATTGTTCGGACTGATGTAAAGATGGTCCTCGTGAGTAATAAAGAGAAAATAAAGTTTTAGCCTCGAACATGCCTACCTTTATTTTCTCAAGTTATGCTCCTGCATAACAATAAATTTACCCTAATTCAATATTTACTTCGCCTAATTGAACGAAGTTCTTTAGTAAATAATAATTTTCAATGATCTATACAGTCATTTTATGGATACGAGGAAGCTATATGCCACACCCACTTGGCATACGGTTTTTAAATTTATTTCCAAAGGAATAAAGTGAAACCATGTTATGAAAAAGAGGGCAAGATAAAAATGAACTTTTTTATAACTCAATTAGGATGGTCAAATGGGAACATTTTTGGCCTCATTTGGGCCAGGAGATTGAGATAAATATGCGGGAGTTATTTTATTCGATTCAGCAAGGAAACATACATAGAAATCAACAACGAATGAAAAACAATTGTTGAAAATCTGGACATTTGAAGACTTTGGAAGTTTTTTTTTCGCGTTTTGTGCCCACCTACACAGGAGCACTTAATATGTAACTCATAAATTCTAACTTGACTGACCGATGTAAAATCAAATCAATCGTTAAGTTCTTACATAATACTCCTTCCACCTCCACACCTACCTAGTGTAACATTTTCTGTCATTGTAGCCATCTTCACACACCCAAGTTTGGTCAGTAATTAATTAAATTAGTAAATAAATAAGTTCCAATTATTTACAGCAGTTCCTTTAAAATTTGAAAAAGGAAATGAACAAAAGGCTCGAAAGACTACTTGTTATAAATTTTGTTCACCCTCCTTGCAATCACTCACCTCAAAAAAGTGTTTGAATTGTCACTTTGTAAGTCACCTTTTTCCAACGAATACACAAATTGGAAATTACTTTTTACACTTCATATTTATGAACCTAGAGCAAATTCGTAACGCAGATTTTGTGGAACCTATTCACTTTTAACTTCGCTTATTACATCGTTACACATTTTTTGGACATATTTGAACTTCTGGGTCATCATTTTCAACGATCAGCTTTTCCAATAGTGAAGCATCTACATTTTTTATAAGCCCGCTCAAACTTTTTGTTTACGTTACGTTTCAAAGTGCGTAGATTCCAAATCCGATATGAGACCTTACGGATCATAGAAGGCCAAAAAATCAATTTTTGAAGAATCCGTTATTTAGCACATGGACTCCATTTGGGGTCTGTTTGGTACTAACTCCAAGTCAGCCCGATACCACAGCATGCTTGATGGGTTAAAGATAATGATCCTTTGTGAAATAATCTGCTACACGTTTCTTGTGACTTTGGACGATAAGTCGACTGGGATTGGTTTTATATCCGTAGGAAGTGGCCAAAAGCATATAATCGCCATTTCAGAACTTGAAAATGATCCCACAAACCTCACAATGGCACACATAATCACGGGTTTATTTAGAATAAGCATGGGTTAGAATTGGTTGCGTTTTCACCTTATTTATGTAAAGTAGAACCTGGCATGAATCCGTAAAATAACTTTTGTGGCACGTTTGTTCTTCTAATCCCGCTTAACGTTTCCTGTCAATCGACAATATTCTCATCATTTCCATCATAAGTGATGCCGAGAATGCAGGACCTTCTTCGGCACTTCTGTTGCGTGTAATCGAAGTGTCATAGACATAGTTCAATAGTTTGGGGAAAAAGCTCTGGACGGTGCCCGTGGTCAGCAGGCAGACGATTGCTTTGAAGGGAGGTTGGAAATGTTTTCCTTGTTCGGTAGCACAATATGTTTTGACAATAATAATCAAAACGGCTGTGCCTATGGTAACATGAACAACAATAAATTCTGCACCTTAGGTGCAGTGGGTAGCTGTTTCCTTAAGTAGTTCACAGGTATGAGGTGAACTGCTTTTGTTTTTAGCAGCTCGTCAATAGCTCGGTGAATATCCAGAGCTCGCTTGTCTATTTCTGTATTGAGCCGGATGACCATAAATTATATTGGCCCACAATCTAAGCGGCTTCTTGTGCTTCTGGCTGAGGAAGGGGCAAATAGAGGCAAATCCTGGAGTTTCCCTCGACTGGATTGGCCGCTCTCAGGCTCCTGACTCCTCCTACGGACTCCCGAAGGTGCAGCCTCGAGTCCGTCCCCTCAGTGAGTCGGAGGGTCACCCCGGTAGCCCATCCACCTAATGATCTAAATCTACATTACGTCGACTTTTATCGTATCAATTGTCCATAACTTTAGACCGCCGCAGTTGTGATCCGAAATCTCTTACCTCATATTTTGTGCCCAATCGTGATGCCTATGGGAAACGAAGCTGTGGTGGAAAATCGCGGAGTGACTTCGTCTCAACTCAAGTTCGGAGTGGACAGAATTTTGGCTAAAGCACCTCCGCCTAACCAATCACCACCCCGTACAACTAACGACTCCAGTAATCAACGTAAGAAAATTACATGTTCATATATTAAAATCTAATATCTTACAGCAATTCCCACAACAATTTGGTTTATAATGCGAAAGTGTTAAAACGTTGATCATACAATAATGGCATCAACGGTGCACGTTGATACAAAATCTAGACTTATGGATTGCGATCATTTGTCCTTTTATGGAAAAACTATACATCATTAATGGAGGGCCATGTAGGTGAAGAAATTAATCTTCTAATAGTAGAAACGAATGGAAAAAATTAAATATAAATATATTATAATTAACTATAAATTGAATTTAAACTGGTAATGCTTAATAACGGCTTATGTGTATTAAATTCTACTAATTATTACACAAAGGTGTATTATTTTCGTATTAGATGACCCTCCTACGCGGATCAACGGACTACTGAATCCAAACAAAATTTACCTAACGGAATAAAATAGAATAGAGGAAAAATAATGCTTTCGCTTGTTCTTCTCTACTGAATTGAAACTAAGGAGATTGCGTTAGCGTGAAAATAAGCGTGTAGCATCAACTTGGGCTTTCGTCAGCCACGTGTTTCACCAGTGATCCGTTAAAGAATGGGATCTGCAGCCATAACGATGCCTGAACAATTGTTTAAATGGTGAGCGATCGGATGACTGTACAGCAACCCGAACGGTCCCGTTTGGTTCACGGAACTGATTTCATCAGAATCAAACAAAAAAACTAACCTCTTACGTCTGAAATTTTCGAGATTAGGATTCTTAAATATAATCCCTTAGCGTGTTAATCAAGATGCCAAATCTATTTCGGATTTTAGAGCTCCTAAATTCCAGTTGCTTCGAAGAAGATTTTAAATTTTTTCATTCGATTTTTGATATTTATAAATATTGAATTGTCATTCAAACACTTATGTGGAGGGAGGGGTGGAGGATAAATTTGTTTTTTCTTGACCCTTTACGAAGGATTATAATTCAAAATAATAAACCAAAATATAAAATTCATGAAAAGCGTAACAGAAATAGAAAAACTACCACAATGAACAGTAACTCAACAAAACCGAATTTCAGAATGTAAATAGAGATGCCATTAAGAACTGGTTTTGATTATTTCTTGGTACGTTAATGACCCAAATTTGACTACGTAAAGTTATTAAGATAGAGATATGGAACTTTAGGAGTCAATCATTTGATCGGCACCATGTGATCTCTCAATGTTAGGTATGTTCTAGGGGGCTGCAAAGCACATTTTAGCTGCATACAACTAATATGGTAGAAATTTGATTTTGGGCTCCTCAACTCACCCCGGACCTATGCATCTTCAAGTATAAGTTCGAAGGAGGCTACAAATGCAGTTTACAATAAAATAATAGAAATTTGCTTTAGGAGCCACTCAACTGATCTATACCCTACTAAAGAAAGTAGCTTCAAGATAACGTCTTATTGTATAACATTAGGTTGGAAATACGTATACTTAGTAAAGGAAGAGGTCCAGGCAATTAGGTAGGACCAGGCAAATGGATTGGACTGGGCGGATCTGAGGATCCAAGTTGCTGAAGGAGCCCTGCTGACTCATAATTATCCCTGTCATCATTAAATACAATGCCATCTAGAGACAAAAGACGGTATATTGAAATGTCTCCCCTATCGATCGCCTTCATTAGTTTGGAAATCCTTACAAGATCAATGGAAGCTTCAGGCTTCCTGTTTGATTCAAATTCATATCTGATACCTTGGCCAAGGACTTCTGAGGGCTGAAGTAGATATTCTTCTTTCAGATGTATATGGCAGCTTGCTGTAGAGGATGTAGTCTTTTAAAAAACCAAGGTGATGTAGCACCACTCTTTGCTGAAAACTGTATAAAATAGTAAAAAATAGTAGTAGTAATATTTTTGTTCTTTGTAGTATCTCCCCAACAGAAGTAGATAGGCAAGGGTTGTATGCTGGTATACCCACGGTATACGTCCAACATAAGATTGTCGTATTTCCTATTCTCCAAAGGGGACACCACTTTCCTCCTTTTTTCAGGAGGGATGCCCTCCTAATAGTCCGACACGTAGCTTTTTCACTTTCTGATATCAGGTTGTATCTTATATCATCTCTATCTATCTCTTGAATGGTGTTGAAGACTATTTTGGCTAACTGTTAAAGACCCAACAACGCAAAAATAATGCTTGAATAATGATTTCATAGGTGAACAATGACAATTTTGTGGTCACAATATTGGTCGCTTGGGTGAGTGAATTGAGAATATGTTGATTCAATTTTACAATGTCTCCCATTAGAGAGACTTCTTGCTTGACAGAATTACAAGATATACCACAATATTTCCAAGGACTTGTCCTTATTTCTGATCTAAATCATTTCATAAAATACGACAAACAACTAGTAGGTACCAACGTAATCAAATTTTCGGTACTGGGAAAACGATTTCGGAGGTTCGGCAAACTTGTGAGCAGCTGACTCATAAGCCTCTACAGCAAATACTTTTTCTTTTTAAGCCTTAACGGTGGCAACTAATGATTTCTATCGTCTCAATAAAGGTTGGGAAAGGCTGTCATTTGAGGCAATCAGAAAAACTTTTCAAGGACCTATCCAGGTAGCATGAGTTGAATAAGTCTCACACAATACGTATTATATGTAACTGCGTCCTTCTCATGTATTATATTTTTAAGCATCCTATTGCCTTGGCGTATTAACCCTGTGTCTCTGACAAGTTCCTCCTCTCCCTGTCCTTAATTTTGCTTTCAATATGACAATACCTGCTCCGTCTTCTGCACTTTTGGTCCTTCATTATTTTCTGTGCAGTGGTGTGTTCCGGCAAGAGTGATTATCGAACAATTCATTTCTTATGGCACCATTGATCTCCTGGTGATTCCTGACTTGTTCTGAGAAATGTTTAGAAGTAATAGGCAACTTTCAATGATGACAAGTTATCATTGATCTATGAACCAGTCCTTTGGAAGATTTGCTTGAGTGGCAGACGTAGTTTGAAATTTGTATTAAACCTAGTACTAATTGCAAGAATGTCTTTCGTTAATGCCGATTTTGTCTTTGCGTTCGATGCAACCAACTATTTTTTTACTTTCTCCTAGCAGGCGAGGATGTTCTTCAGGTGTCCAGCAAGATGACCGAACACTGTTCTGCAAAAAAATTCTACAATGAGTTGGCCCTGTTTGCTTCTTGGTTCGTTCGAGTTGCTTGTTGTGACCACCTCATTCTTTCCAACAAGAAATGCTGGTTTCACAACTCAAAAAAAAGTATAAATTCTAAATTTCTCTCCGAAACTACTGTACCAAAGCTTAGGAAGTTTGTCTCAAAATCCAACATCAACCCGGGATGAGCCTGGATTGATCTTCTTAAATCCACAAAAAAAAAGTAAATCTATCAAAGGTTTGATTCTGATAGCAATAATTGATAACCAATCATTGGTCAATTGAATCAAATGAGACCATTTGGGTTAATGTGTAAGTCCACTCACCGTTTGATGTATCGGTTTGGTGCACGGTCGGGCTAAAGAGCCCGTTGAGCGGACTTCTGAGATAGACCGCAAGGCTGGTGGCAGCCCCAGTATTTTAATCATGAATGCAGTTACAATATATGATGCTAGACTTAGATAATGCACCAAAAACTACGTTTAACATACCTATATCAGTGATTTGCGTAGAAGAGTTATCTAATACAGAAATATTAAACCTCTATGTAATGATTTGCAGCGTTTTTCTTCTCAGGACCGAGTATTATCAACCCTGTTTAGGCACTCAATCTTCTGGAGCAACTTCAAATGCACCACAGTACATTTTCATTATCTTTATCTGAAACGGATGTTATAGCAGTATAAGATTTCCCCGAAGCAACGCCTACTGAGTGTGAAAGAAACCTTCAGGCTGTTTACACGATTAACCTAATACGCTAACTTGAAGCCCACTTTTCTTTTCATGTTTTCTCTCTTTTCATCTCTCAATTGACTCGACTATTTCAGAAATCCTTTGATGTTCGGAAATGAGGCGATGGGGAAGGCAAAACGATTTTAAAGCCCCCTCAATCCGTAAATATAATAAACAGGCGATGAGACCAGAAGCTTCCGAAGTTCAAAAGGTTTCGCCCAAGACCCCCCCGATATGGCTTTAGCTGTTTATGTTTTTTCTCCCGTCCAGATCACTCGAGGAGCCTCACATAGTCATTACGGGGCGCGCAATATTCGTTTGAAAGTGTTCGAAAAACCGCCAGAATTTTCCGTACGGACAGCAAAAAGAGGGAAGTTCTGTAAACACCGAGGAAGACGAAAAAAAGGAGGCCGCAGAGGCCAAAACAAGTTGAACCGAAAAACTTTGTTTATTGCCTGGCCACTGAGATGCCTGTTTACCACCATTGTGGTGTCATAAATCAAATGGTGTCTAGTACTCAGCATCAACCACCGAAGCTTTCAAAATAACATTTACAGGGAGTCTTGTTGAGGATCTTTCGCCGAGAAGCCTTTTCAAGCCGGTCGTATTTTATTAATTGCCTAAACACCCCATTGGCCGAGACCACTCAAGAACAACAGCTACGAATAGATGTGCTGAGTTAAATTTCAATCATGTTTTGTCTTGCATATTTAATAACTTGAATTCGTCCTCACCATTACGTAGTCTATTGATGCTAAATTATGTAAATTATATAATTTGAGTATCCAAGCAAATCTGTCAATCTGTCATCACTATCCTCACACATCAAGATTTATTGGATACCTTACTCAGCAACCTGTGCCGTGCTGACCTGGTGAGATTTTTCTTCGTCTTCCTTTAATTATTGCCGGCGACATTTCCCGATTGGCCTCCGACAAAGTGCTTCTTATCTCGAAAGTGAATTCCCATTATATATAAACGAACTTTTGTGCCAAATAACATGTGCCAACCCCTCAATCTGTCGAGTGATCCTTCATGGGATAATCAACCGATTTGACAGCTCCGTAAACTGCTCAATATGCAACGGTAATAGCTCAGACACGCTGTATCACCTCATCTCTTCATGCAAAGTTTATAAGTACGAGCGGGTCAAATACTTTGGAACTCCATATTTTCATGAAGAAATTTTTCAATCGTTCCTACTGTGTAACTGAGTACTGTGTAGGAGAAAGGTGATGAAGTTGGTAGGATTCCTGCAAACAGTTCTACGGCAAAGGGCGTTCACTTCAAATGAAGGCTTTCTTTTCGACTGAATTGCTTTTCATGTCATTCCATTAATTTTTTCTCATTATTATTATTACTATTAGTTTCATTCATTTTTGTTTGTTTGTCTCTGAACTCTTGTGGGAAAACATGTTTTTTAACTCAATAAATATATCTATCTATCTATCTATTTATCTATCCTCACACATGTATGTGGATATAAGTTTCTAGTCACCAAGTATGTGGCCATCTTCAAGGTATGTTGTCCAAACATTTAACTTTCATGTTTTCACTCTTCTCTCTTCTTGCCACTACATTAGTGATAAATCTGTTCTTTTTTCTTTTCGCTCAAATCGCACAAATGCAAACTATTCTTCTCTGTGATTCTTTCAGAATCAGTTATTTTCAAAATGCTCTATATGGATTTTCTAGCGCTGAAGCAGTTTTACAAACAGAACGAAACGTTGGCACTGAAATTATAGTTTTCTCTCAAGATCTCCATGAAATATTCAGAGATTATGTGTCCATATGTGGCATACAAGTATGGATAACAACCAGAAAAACGCTGCAAATTCTTTCACTGGGCTTTATTATTCAATTGACTTTCGTTCATGATTTGTATTTCTAATAAGCTTTGGAGTGTGCGTGTTTCACAGGTGATAGAGCGATTATTGAATTTCAGGAGGCACACAAATATGATCAACTGATCAATCCAAATAGGTAGGTATTTTGGGAACCTCAGGAAAACATGCGTGAGTTCAGAAGGCACACAAATTTCAACTGATCAATCCAAATAGGTATTTTGGTTGAGAACATTTACGTGCCCTATGCGTATCTCCTGAAATTCAATAATCGCTCCATCACTTGTGAAACACGCACGCTCCAAAGCTTAGTAGAAATTCAAATCATGAATGCAAGCCAAATGAATAAAATTGAATAATAAACCCCAGTGAAAGAATTTGAAGTGTCTCATGCATATCAGAATGCTTCAACCCGTGTATCGGCTACAAATCCTCTTAGGAGTTCACTCCAGTATCCACATTCACTACACCACTAGGTTACTGCGATCAAAAGAAAAAAAAAAAACTCTTGTGTTTGTTTTGATCGCAGTAACCTAGTGAATGTGGATGCAAATGTTACGGCGGACGGATGGAAAAATTTTTATTGCAGATTTGGATTTTACACCCTTTGAAACGTAAACCATGAATTTTTCAGGGGGGTTCCGAATTTTTTTTTCAAGTGCGATTACAATGGTTTATTATTGAATAATAAACCGAAATTGGGATGTAAGGTGCGGGGGAGAAATGTAAAAGAGATGGAACACCAGAAAATGGTTTCCTTATGCAATGGACCTAATTCTACAGTTTAGTAATTGAATGGTTTTACTTCAATTCTCACTTCACTATTCGACTAAAATCACAAAATTCAACCTCCTACGCAACAAAATTCGCTGATTACGTTTCAACAGACGTAGACTAAAACGCTGGCGATTCGAACGCACGGGTTCATTATTTTTTGTATAATGCGTGGTTGCTTGTCTTTTTGTTGGGTTTGGGGGGCCATATTTAAGTTCAGAAATTGATGTTACTTTCTATGAGTGAATGTGTGCGGATTTGAACCTTACGCTTTGCTTAGTCAGCAAAAACCTAGAAACACCGCGTTTTGAACGTTTTGGACAAATTTTGGCCCATAGCACATATGGGTGTGTGGAAATAGTTCTGGCTAAAAGTCGGAGCCAACAACAGCCCAATGAAACTCCATTTGCGAAAGAAAAGATTTAATCGTCAGTCTAAGGCCTTAAATGACCCGCACGGCGGCTAAACGTTGCACATTTTTAATCTAACCACTTCGAAACGTGGATTGACATAATTTTATGGGGGTTATAAAACATTTTTGCTACTCGATTACCTACAAAAGATTATTACCTATATTGAAAAACCACAAATTGAATTTAAAAAAGCGAAAATCCGAACGTATATGAAGATATAGGTCTGATGAAGGCCCACTGGCGCTGATGTCTTTCTAACTTGGATTGCGTACTGAAATTTTAAATTGTACGAAGTTAATCAGGGATAAAACTGATGAACTAATTCATTTTCCAATCAACTCACGGTACGCTGACTGGCAGGGGCAAGTTTCTGTGCTAACTGATTATCGATGATGGAACGACAACGTTTGCCTGTAATGACGAGGAAATTTCATCTCGAGGACACTGGTGTCAGGGATTTATAGTTACAGTTGAACAAGATTTCAAGAGTAGCTTTACAGAGGCCAATCACGAAATCGATGTGAGAATATTGCAACGACAGGAAAAATACGAAACTTTGAATCGACCATCGAACCAGCCAATTAAACTATTGAAATACCCACTTGGGACTGCTAAGATCATGAATTTACCAATTTCCTGCAATTGATCAAAATCACGCAGTTTCAACATTTTTCTTTAAGATTTTGGTCCGTCTCGAGACTCAGTTGCCCGTGCCTGAGTAGGTAAGTATACTTTGCTGGTTGCGAAATTCAAGGTTTGGTTCATTGATTTCAATCAATTGATTGAAGTCAAAAAAAAAATGATTAATCAATTTGTTGTTTATCGTTTTAAGAGGTGTAGAATCCGAAAATTTTAATTAAAAGAAAAACCCACCGTCCGGAGCTTTTCCCGTAACTAATGAGCCAAATTTAATTAAACATGGGTCGCGAATCACATTTGGGGTCTAGTTATGACTGAATTCTCGGCATCGATCATAGTCAATTCTAAGGGCTGACATGCCAAAAATCTTAATATCGAAAACTTTCGAAGTAACATTATTTTCTCTATGTTTGTTCATGATATACGTGCTATTGAAGAATAAAATGAGCCTACCGAGACTGCCCTATGTTCATCGTAAGGGCTAGAATCATAAACGTAAACATCAATGTGCGAGTGAACGTGCTCATTCGAGTTAAGAATGCCTACTATCGTATGACGTTACCCCTTGATAGTACATCAGCTTGAACAATTGCTGTGGAATTTTCTTTCAAGAGTTACCATTAGTAATTACACATATTACAAGTCTTTTGTAATATGTATAATTGTGATACAAGTGAAACGTAGGTAGGTGTTTTATTATACCTTGGTTGCTGAATTGTAGTTTGTGAAATTCGTAGATTTCTATGCCGTGCCCAAATAAAGTATTTCGCGAAATTGTAGGGATTGACATTCAATGTCCTTACTTACGGTCCCGAAGAACCTAGAAAGCTGAAAATTGACTGGTAGCATGATGATTCCACGTGAATCGTGGGCTTTCTAACGTAACATAACAAGTGATATAAAATACTCAATAGTATTGCGTGAGCTATAGGTTTTGAGATCACTTCCAGCTTCGGACATAAGGTAGAAATAAAGGATTATGTTCACAGGAATTATATTTAAGACGAAGTCATCCAACTTTCTTCTTACTTTTAGAAGTCAATTACAAGGCAGGGAGTTCGCTGATCAGGTGAAGCCCTTTGTGGCTGAATTCGTTCCTAATCGATCTAACCAGTTGAAATATAAAAGAGATTATTGTTATGGTATCTAGAGCATGCAAGGAGCTTAGATACCTCGAGGTGACGTGTTTAGGTAACGTACCACTGACTACGTCCAAAATACATAGATCACAGTTCTTATGGGGATGTTAATTATTTTTGGCCCGTTTCACACTTGTACCCGGTACTCAAAAGATTGGTACCTATTAAGTTATATTTAGATAATGACCGTACAATCCGTTGAATGATTATTACAGTACATTACTCTGCGTAAAAGGGCTATCTGAAAATGATAAACCCACGTGTTTGGAATAGTTCTAATTCAATCTGTACAGCAAAATGTGAATCACCAATCCATAGTCGCACTGAACGTTTTATCTTCCCTTTTAAAACTAAAAACAGATCCTTCTGATTCGCGATTGGTTGGTTGTGACCAATGAATTGACCTAATCGTATTCAAACAAAAACCTACATAGTTAGTTATTCTGGTCTTACGTACGTACCTAGAAAGTTTTGGCGATAACATCATGTTAGTTGTCAATTTAGTGGCTATTTTCCGGTAAAAAATCAATATTTCTTTACAAAAACCTCTATTTACAGACAACTATTATCATGAATACAACCATGAACTATTCATTGGTTAGCATGTACGTCGATGAACTATCTATATACAGACTGGAATGACTCTCGTAAGTATTAAAGTCGGTCAACTGTAAATCTAGGAGGACGAACAATTATTACTAAATAATAGAAACTGGAAAAAATCAAATACTTTCAATCTCAAAATCGCTGCAAATTCGTTTACTGGGGTTTATTATTCAATTTCAATGATTTGGCTTGCATTCATAATTTGAATTTCTACTAAGCTTTGGAGTGTGCGAGTTTCACAGGTGATAGAGCGATTATTGAATTTCAGAAGATTTGCATAGAGCACGTAAATCTGTTCTCAACCAAAATACCTATTTGGATTGATCAGTTGATCATATTTGTGTGTCTCCTGAAATTCAATAATCACTATCACCTGTGAAACAGGCACACTCCAAAGCTTAGTAGAAATGCAAATCATGAACGCCCAATTGAATAATAAACCCCAGTGAAAGAATTTGCAGCGTTTCATGCGTATCAGAACGCTTCAACCCGTGTATCGGGTACAAAGCCTTTTAGGAGTTCACTCCAGTATCCACATTACTACATCACGACATCACTAGGTTACTGCGATGAAAACATAAACAATAATAAACAAAAATAACGCGAATGTTGGCACCATAAATCGGAAATGGTTTGAGCTACGGACCTGGGGAAGAGCTCATTCGATTTCTCATGGAAAGTTCTTTAAAAAGAGACCAAATTTAGGCCGCTTCGACTTTTTTTGTAGGTTTTTATTTTACAAAAATTTGACAACCCTTAAAGGGCACTTTAAATTAGGAGTGCTGGCTAAAGAATTGGGGCGTTGTCGGACCAATAATGATTATTCCTTAAAAATTCAGATATTTTGCTCCAGCCGTTTGGGAGAAATCGTTCGCTACGCCGTACGGCGTACGGCGGACCGACGGAAAATTTTTTATTGCAGATTCGGATTCTACACCCTTTGAAACGTAAACCATGAAATTTTCAGGGGAGGTTAGAATTTTTTTTCAAGAGTGATTATAATGGTTTATTATTGAATAATAAACAAAAAACAACTACACCGAACCTCATTAAAAACAAAAAAAATCCTGTTTTTACCAACAAATAAAAATCTGATATCACGTTTTCATGTAAGTATTGTCTATTCAAGTTTGACAGCTGGGTTGTGTTTTCGAAAATTAAGCGCGAGGCTTCATGAAGTACTTCCTTATTATCTTAGCTCCTAAAGCTAATTTATACGTTTTATACTATAAAGCTGCAATTTAGGACTACTGAGGATTTTACTTGACGATGCATCGCCCCGGTTCAGCTACATAGCGCCTAGCTCGAGCTAATTTTTACGCTATTTAAACTCTGAAGCTGTAGTTTAATATGTAGACTGCTTAAACTTCCACTGGACGAGACACAGACGCTGGACCAGTTCCCATGTAAATATTGCCTATTCATCGTACGAGCCTTTCAGTTGATACAGAGGTAGATGTCCTGGGGATCTAATGAATTAATTACAGCTTCGGAATGTAAATTGCGTAGGAATTAGCTTGGACGGGCTTTGTTCAGAAACCTCTAATTCCATAATTCTAATCAAATAAACGACCTAGAAGGTCAGTATTGTGTGTAGCAGATAACGGCTTGAGCAGAAGATTTGATGTTAGCTCGCTGACGTCGCTGTCGAGTCAAAGATGTAATTTTACCCACTTAGCTCGTTCGTTACAGGAGGGTTCGAAAACAGTACGTCTACCTTCATGCGAAAAATTTTCACGTTTCTCTCCCATCATTTTGATGGATATTTGAGCTACTTCCCGTTGCACGCTGCCGTCGGCCAGGTTGGGACCGTCTATATCTTCAAGGGAGATCACCACTTCTATGGTCGGGAAATGATCCGTTGGAAAACTTCATACGGTGATTTGAAGCTCGGGAAACAAACTACCGGGTTATTTGTTTGTTAAAAATGTTTGAGTTTTGAGAATTCCTCGAACACTTTGAACCGATTTATTCGAAGGAATCACGTCGGGGTCACCACTTACGTTATAAAGATACAAGAGGAAGGCTATGAACGAGGGAGAACGAATTAGTCTATTTACGAGAAGTACTGAACAGATTGAAAGTGGTGGGAGAAATTTGTGATCTACGTAATGCATAGCAACCAGACAACATCATGAGATGTTGTGAGGTTGGCTCCACATCTTTCTGAAACACACAAGGGTAAGAAATTAGGCGAGAATAATGATTGATAACAGTAACATAATCGATACCAATCAATGATTGGTATTACACTCAAAAAGGTCCATTATTCTCTAAAAACCATGAAACCTGTTCGCTTGGTAAAACTAGAATTCTAGGTTGTAGCTATTCCTACTAATCACTCCTGTGTGAGCTGTTTCAATAATTCCATTCGACACCACTGTTAGATAGTTCAAATTGATTGCTTTCAAATCATTACGTGAAATTGGGGCACTTTTCAGCTATATCCACTCCAGCCAGTGACCCACCTTGTTCGGAATGCGTCAGCTCCATGTACCGTTGTTGCGGGAGAGCGACATTTTTCCCAACTCAATTCTTCCCCGTCGCCTGCGCAGTTCTCCACGCTCCCAAGCCGATCAGACCATTTTCCAACCGTGAGTACAAAAAAATATTAAATGTAGTACCGATGTTTCGATTAATTTAATCGGAATAGCACAAAGACAAGTCATAAGACACGTCACCTCTCGCTGAAATCTTTGTTTGTGAACAACAAAAAATTTATATTTTCTGAAGATCTGAATGTAATTTTTCTAAAGATTTTGAACATGTAGGTACACTTTGCGCATCGAGCACGTGCGCAAATATGCGTAATGCACACCAACTTTTATTTTCAAACCAGAGCCTCCATTTTTAGACGTCTCTCCGAAGTTTTTCCAATGAAATGTCTTTCAGATCTTGAAATACTTGTTTTATTCCTTTTGTAACAAGTTTTAATCATCAACAGGAAACAGGGGTTTAATAATGATAAAATCAGCAGTTGAATATTGGCCGCATGAACATAAAGTTCAAATAGTATATCGCGTCTTACATTGAAAATTCATTTACCATGAAAAAGATTTTATTTTTTTGAGTTGATAAATAGCCTAGGACACTGTCAAACAATGGCTTTCTGTCGTGAATAGAATTTTCAAAATCGGTTCAGTGGATCTAGAAATTACTCTCTATAACCTCCAGAATTCACGAACTTTAGTTTTTTATAATATTAGTGAAAAAAAACTGAGTTGTTTTAGCTAGCAGGGATAGCATAATGGGATTCTACTGAACAGAACTAAAAGCAACTTCCTGGCGAATTTGTAGATCTGTGCCACATGTGACGGTAGCTCATTCTAGCTTCGAATAGTATTAATGTTTACGTGAAATAATCATGTTTTAGTGGTCATCGAGAGAGAAGAGAGGGTCGGGCTCGGGAAGAGGAAAAGGTCGTGGTCGCGGGCCGTGTTCTCCAACCTCCAGAGGAAGGGGCTCGAGCGGCGGTTCCAGATGCAGCAGTACATCACCAAACCCGACAGACGTCAGTTGGCCGCCACCCTGGGCCTCACAGATGCGCAGGTTAGAAGTTCACAACGTACGCAGAATTTGTCAGATAAGAGACTAAATTTGAATTTGAGCATCGAGTATAATAACAACTAAGTGATTGAATGGACAAGTGGCCCCTTCCAAGGGCTGATGCGATAATACGTACAACACCCAGAGGATATGCCTAAAGCTATAAGGCGTTAGGTATATGCTTGGGCTTAGGCACTCAAATGCCAAATTGAAATTATCAAGAGGTAAAATATTCCATTCTGCAATGAGCGCTTTGCCAGATAGAAGGGCGTCAGGACAGTCCAAATTAGAGGGTGAGTGGCGAGTAATTACGCTCTGCTACCTTATAGTAAGGAGAGTGATGGAATGGACTAGTTGCGCCTTCCAAGGGCTAAGGCGATAATGTCTACAATACCCAGATGATTCCCATGATGCTGTGAGGTTCATGCTTGGGATTAGCAGTTTCAAATAACGGGAAGGAGGGGTTACAATTTGTCCAACCCTGTTGCCACATAACTCAACATGGTTATTTACACCAATGGAAATTATTTACAAAAATGCTCAGTTATATTGTCCATTAGCACACATTTCATGGTCGATTTTCCATGACTCTTCAAATTTAAGAGATTCGGCTAACGTTGGGAATGGTTCTTTACATGTGTACCTCTGTGGAATTAGGCGGCCGAAGCTCATCATTGTGGACAATCTATCCTGGTATAGTATTTCCTGCACACAATTTCAAAAGTGGCCTATAGATTCAAAAATATTAAAATTCCTTCGGTGAAACTTTTAAAACCAACAGCTACCGTATTACGTGAGCTTTCCAATCGAAGAGTAGCTATTCCTTACGGGTGAATAACACAGGCAATTTACCCCAATATACACCAATGGAAATTATTTACAAAAAATGCTCAGTTATATTGCCCACTAACGCACATTCATGGTCGATTTTCCGTGACTCTTCAAATTTAAGAGATTCGGCTAATGTTGGGAATGGTTCTTTACATTTGTTCCTCTCTAGATTTAGGCGGCCAAAGCTCATCAGTCTGGACAATCTATCCTGCTATAGTATTTTCTGCACACAATTTCAAAAGTGGCCTACAAATTCAAAAATATTAAAATTCCTTTGGTGGAGCTTTTAAGAGCAACAGCTACCGTATTATGTGAGCTTTCCAATCGAAGAGTAGCTATTCCTTACAGGAAATTGTGAATAACAGGCAATTTACCCCAATATACAGTTTGAGCTAGGGTTTGGGCGTAAAATCAGTACATTCAAGATGCACTCTGTACATTCGTACATTCGTTAGACTCTGCTGTAATTCTTTCGGTCACTGCAGTTATTGAACTGCTCAGATCGGTATGTGGACATACAGTCAAATATTATCTACGTATACACATTTTTTCAATTCTTGAAAAAACAATCCTATGTGTCTTCCATAAACGGAATGGGAAACATAACACTTGGTATTTCGTAATCAACTAACATATAGTTTCGAATTCTGAACTAATATTTTTCACTCTGAACGGCTATTTTTGCTGTAACTACTTACATTTAGTTTTACTCTTGTTTTTCAGGTGAAGGTTTGGTTTCAGAACAGGAGAATGAAGTGGCGACACACGAGAGAAATGAAGTGCCACAATAACAACACGGTATCGCCTTTCGTTCACCAGGAAACGAATCAGAAAATTCATCAAACAAAGATGGAGACCTCCGCAGTAGCACAACTTCCCTCAAACGTCTCATTCTCATCGAACGCCTTATGAGTGGGCAAGGAAGAAATTTCAAGCTATCAATAAGAGATTCCATGGAGTGAAACATTACTGCTTACTACAGACAATTCAAAGTTATTGTTACCAATTGGCCTGAAACATTTAGTTACTCTCAACTAAAGAAAAGAGATTTCAAGCAAATAATATTGACACATGTTTCCTAAGATTGGTGGTTTGGTTTTGATGGTCCATCAACGTTTTGGCAAAATGTGAACTCACTCCATTCAAGAAGGCTTTTTGCCAAAACATTGTATATTCATAGAGAGGAAACTAGCTATTGTAGAAGAATTTCAATGGCCCTTGGGGCAAATAGTTTGGAGACCCCTGCTATAATGCATCCATTACTTACTAATATATTTACTCGGTAGTAGATATATGAAGAAATCTAGCTCTACTTGTAAATGATCCGTATTTTGTGCCGCTGCACACCAACGAGGATGCAAACCACACTATCTGAGATATATTATTTGAGGAGTGTGGGGAATGAAGGCATCGGATTTCAGTTTTCGGGAAATCAGTTCTTCCAATTGTTGTCGGCAAAAACATTCAGCAATGTCAATGTTTCGTAATTTGTTTACATAACTAATCCTAAACTACCTGTCTTTACTGCCGTCACCTTGAATTGTGTATCTGTGATGACATTTTTGAGAAGACCCTCTTTGGGTATATGAAATTTTATCCTCGTTCAGTTAAACATTTTCATTGAGAGCAATATCAATAAAATCCGTAATAGAACGACCAGAATCACGAGGCATAAAAAAGGAGTAATTACGCGGAGAATCCAAATGTATCTATGCTTCTGTGGGAAAGTAGTTTACACCGTCGTAATTCTCTATGAGGAATATTGAAACACTCACATTATGGTCAGATCTGAAGTAGTTTTCTCATTCTCGAATTTCACGTTTCAATCGTTTCCCTTTTTTCGAGCAACCCTGTAGACTGACATCGATAGCTGTTTCCATTCGAAAAATATAATGTAAGTGATGACGCACACAAAAAAGAACGCAATAAACAAGATTTCAATTTAAATACTTTCTCTGTCCATTTTTATTTTCTCAACAGAGAGTGGAACGTAATGTCCATTTTAAACTTCCCAACAGGGTCCATTTTTAGAAGAAAAAGTGAGAATGTTTAAATTGCCTATCAATTTTTACTTTACAGAGTGGAATGTATAGTTGTTGTAGAGGAGTTAGTTCTTTGAGCTACCATAAACTGCTACTGGCTAATATATCCAATAAATGAAGTCAGGGTTTCCTTTAAAATGAAAGTAAGCTTTCCAGCTTCGTAAAGGGAAGAGAGATGCTAAAGTATCTTCCACGCTCCTTGAATTTTAGCCATAGGCGATAACGGCGGAACCCCGTTTTAAAAAAAATATTTTTGGGTTGTCCCACCGACCCCTGAATTAATTTTCATCCCCGCTATCCAGTCCTTCTTTTGACGAAGCCTAACCGTGCAAATTCGCCAACGTAACGACTATTAATGTGCCGGCTCTAAATTACCTTTAACTTTGAAAATGATTCACAGTAATTACCGATCACTGCATACAACCATATCTAACTGATACCTCTTGGTACCAAATGTTGCCACCAAACAAGTGAAACTAGTTACTGAAAATGAATAGAAAATTCATTCAACAAATCGTAGCCGCTCTTGAAAAGTGACGCATAAAAAACCTCCCTTTTCAGATAATCAGAAAACCAAAATCAGTACTCAATCTTCCTGGTTGTCATCCCTATTAATTGAATTGAAGAAACTGCTCAAGAAAAATATAAACTATTAATTAATTGAATTGGTGATTTCATTAGGAATGTTTATTATTGGTCAAATAAATCATTTCGTCAATGTCATTTTATTTTCCGGAACCCAATCAAAATTTTCCTCTGATTTGTGTAATAAACATCTGTTATAAAACGATACTTTCATTGTTTAAAGTTGAAACTTGTCAGCAGCTAATTCACAGCTCAATAAAATCTTGTAATTAAGCACAATCCCGCATTCAATCGTAACATTTTTTTGGAAACACCTTTATTCGTCTTCAGACCAGTAATTTAGAAAAATAGAGCAATCAAATTCATGTACACGTAATCCGTAAATATCTGATCTGTTTATTGGACGTCTGCGGTAATTTATCCTAACTCCCTAGTTCCCTAGAAGCCCTAAAAAGAGCTCAATTTCTATTTTCTTCTGTAGATCGACTAGGCAACAACATAGCAACAAGGGCCTTTCAGCTGACCAGTTTGTATCCACTTCCTGTCAATAACATCTAGATGTACCACATATGATAAGATGTTTGAACATAACTCCTTGAAAATATCACTTTACTAATCACCTATCTAAATTCCTACGATGGTGAAGTACACTGCATATCGACATGAACGGTGGATTCCACGAATGGAACAAGCTGAATTTAACGACAATTTAAAACATGTCACGTTAAACTCAAATTCAAAAGAAACGCTAAAAGACAAAATGCCATCGCAATTATATCGTCTGATTCGAGCGTCATAATCGAAACTTTTAAATATTCTGGTTCTACGGGATTTCACCATTCGGTATATGCAGAAACTGATGAATAGAAATCAGCCTCAACTAGACCACATTTTTGATTTGTGACCAGTTTTATCAACGGAGGTTTGGACTGCGGACGGCGTATGGAAGGATTTTTCAGTTTGTTATTTGGTATGGTGAACCTTTGTTAACGACCAAGAATGAATTTGTGAACTACCAAGAATGTCCCCAAAAACCGACAAGTGTTATTTTATTAGAGGGTAGAAATATGATTTGATTTTGTCATCTTACGTGAAATACATGTAAATCATTACATATTCAAGTATCTGCTTTCTAAGACCCAAAATGGTTATTACCTACTAAATCATAGAAAATGGGGCACATATAAATCCAGCATTCTGCTATAAAAATCCATTTTGTTTTAATTAGGTATTCCTTAAAATTTTGTATAGTTTTATTGATTCTGTTTTCACATGAATGAAATTTAGTTGCGTTCTAAGAACAATTTAGAGAATAAATGTATGGATGTTTTAGTACATAGTTTATAATAGTTATCAGCTATGGAGAATTATTATTATTATGGAGGATTATTATAGTTTTATCTCTCAAAAAATCGAAATGTAAACTAATTTCGAATTATTGTTTGCACATCTGCCGAAATTCGTACACTTTGTTGTGCCCAAAAATTGAACTCCAAGTACCTGGTAAACACATATTTGGAACACAAATGTTTTAAAATGTTCAGAGCCATCACAAAGGATTCATTTCCTTATTTAGTTATTTTTCAATAAAAACTAAAACACACAATGATTCAAATTTTCTTCGAATCCTTATGTTTGCACTATATATAAGTCGTATAATAGATATTTGGTTGAAAAGCTCTAAAGTTTCCTGAAACTTCATTCACCATGTTTATAAACCTCGTCTACAAATATTGATAATGTATGTGAATGAGTTTAAAACGGAATATCTTCACATTTGTAACATCAAATGAAAGAGAGTAGGTGCCAAATGGATGTATTTCTTCTGACTACCTACCAAATTTGGGTAGAAATTGGAACTTATGTCTTCCGTAATTATAAAGTATATATTCAATATAGAATCTTCCACCCTGAAGATTCTATAAAATGTATACCTAGAACATGTGTTTGATTTCAGTAAACGTAAGGGTCAAAACTTGATGGAACTTGTAAATATTTATCAACGCTGAAATATATCATAAATGATACATTATTATATAAATTATATTGAAATATTGAATATGAAAATGAGCTAAGGTTGAATTCCTTGAGTGTTTCATGTAAGCGTCCTTCCTATGTATGTTCCAACAATAGTCTCCCATCATGTGCCTGTACCATCGTCCTTGATGCTACTCATAAGTGTTCCTTTCTTTCAGCTCGTCAAGTAAAGATACAATCCTCGTTATCTCTACGAACAATTTGGAGGCTGTTGATTGGAGCAGTTTCTGTTCGATTCCTCAAAATTTTCTCGGCAATCATGCGGCTAACAACAAGATTGATTGAGTTAGAAACATGTCAGTCGATTTCAAAGACATGGAAGCAAATAAGGCCGTTAAGTTGCATATTCTCCACAGCCAATTGAACAAATTCCCTGACAACCTGGGGGATTACAACAAAGAACTAATTAGTAACTAATGAACTAATTAGTAGTAGAAATATAATATATTATATATTATATAAATGCAAATATTGTCGCGGACAACTAAATATTGAATACTGTAAATTGGGCTTGCCCGTATCATAAATAAATAAATAAATAGTAGAAGAGCGGATGATCGCACAAGCACATGACGAGGAACCGTTGTTGGAACATCCTTACATACAGATTGTAGCATAAAACGTCGGAGAAAATCAACCAGAGCCATTTTTCATCCTCAATAATTCTGATTCCATCCGTATCTTCCTTAATCAAAAATTAAAATTGTTTGTCAACTTTATCCTCTCCAAAAAATAAACTAGTATTTAATTTGCATAAGTTTCCTTGTTCAATTACCACATCTACTTGTTCAACCGATCGGATCGCTTTGAAATTTTAGTCAGCCATTTAGGTTGACGAGTTAGTGGTATGGCAATAGTTTCCAGTTGATTTTCTTCATGGGATAGTATAGCCAGAGAAATTTTGTGTAGAGAGCATCAAATTCCTGCTTTTGGTTGGCGAACTTAAATAATGTAGTTTCCTTCAATTGAAATTTTGAGAGTCGTACTAGGTAGGTCTTATTCTGTCCAGGAAAAATCAAGGTATCAAAACGTCACCCTCAATCCTTTCCCAGGACGTCTTGGAATCAGTAGACAAGAGGGTATAAGAAAAGAACGGTGCAAATTTAGATAATTAGTGCACGGGGATTTGAGGATTTAAAAAGGTTTTGATCTAGGATTGAGTATATATTGGGTATCTACAATGAATTTCTTATAAGATGAAAGTATTTTGAAGGACTGTGTGTGAAGTGATTACTGCAATTTTCAATATAAAGAAAGGTCCGAAAAACCGAAAAAAAAAAAACGAAAAAGCACACAATTATTTAGATAGGATGGATCTAAAACAGCTTGTGTTTACAAAAACACAAACTAGATAGATTGATCAGGGAAATTGATGTCACAAGTTGTTACACGACTTTTCGAGGATAATTTTTCCAATATGAAATGTCAATATGATTCGAAGTGGTCAATTTCTCAAGTTCATCTTTAAATCTAGACAGCGAAGGAATTTATTGTGGGTTATTGAAAGTTTTACTGCTTTGTGATCATAAACTAGTGGGCCATGCTGCGTTTTTCTGAAAAGTATAGCTCTACTGGGCCCTTTTACAAAAATGAATTCACACAAAGAGATTTGTACACGTAAATTTAATCTTATTTCTTCAATGGAAGACGTAATTTGTGCGTAATATTTACAGATTAAAGACGATATGACAGTCGTTTCTAATCGTTTAGGGTGAGGGGAAGAAAGGTCGCGGGGTTCAGCCCGACTCCGCAAACAAGAGATTAGTTGTCACGTTGTCTCTGTAACTCGATGAACTACAAATATTATTTGTCAGCGGTATGGTGTTCCTATGGATGACCCTATTAGCGGGATTGGCGTTTCAACAGCGGATATGTTGCCAGGAAACTTTCAAAGCAACTGAAGGTAAGTCTGCGAGCTACAAGTGAAACGATAGTTAGATGACTTCGTCTTGTATACAATTCAGCGAACACTAGCCTTCACTAGTCCTTTTGTGAGAAACAGAAGCGTATGCCAAAACCTAACTCGCGAAGTGCTGCTCGCTAGACATTATACATCAATAAAAATCGACGACAAAGGAAATTCAAGCTTGCACATTGGTTCCTATTGATCCGTAATTTTAAGTTTTACTTAAAATCCATCAAGCATATTTTTCTCACTTTCTCCTGGTTTGATTTTGCTCAAGTTTTAGGAAGTAGTCGGAGAAGAACTAGTCCAGTCATCGGGTGGTTTGGGCTTGCGAAAATTCCCAACTTTCCGTAAATTTGCTGGGTTGTTTCTACCCCCTCATACTACGCGGATACTACCGCTACATATCATTTTGCGGACAAATTAACCTTGTACTACAGACTTTTTCCAGTTTTTCCGGTATAACTTGAACACTTCGCATCCTAGCGAGAAGACCACTCTAACGATTGAAACTCGAATTTTAACGAATTAAACTCCAGCTTTAAGTATTTAAACTCGAGTTTTAACGAATTAAACTCGAGTTTTAACGATTTAAACTCGAGTTTTAACGAATTAAACTCGAGTTTTAACGAATTAAACTCGAGTTTTAACGAATTAAACTCGAGTTTTAACGAATTAAACTCGAGTTTTAACGAATTAAATTCGAGTTTTAACGATTTAAACTCGAGTTTTAACGATTTAAACTCGAGTTTTACCGATTTAAACTCGAGTTTTAACAATTTAAACTCGAGTTTTAACGAATTAAACGGACTTATTGAACTGCAGAGACATCTTCCGGGGGGGGGGGGGGGAATGTAGCATAACAACACAAAATATGAAAATGAATTATAATATCATCATCAAGTAACAATTAATAACAATAAACGTGTCGGAAAAGAGTGATTTCTGCTAATTTTTGCCATTTTGGGAAAATTTGCCTATGTTTGAGCCCCTATATTTCGATGATCGTCCTGTCAAAAATCGGGTATGAGTAGATCATTTTGTAGCAAATTTTTCCAACCTCATTTTATAATGGAGTGGTCTTTTCGCTAGAATGCGTAGTTTTCAAGTTATATCGGAAAAACTGAAAAAAGTCCAAAAAAATCGGGGTTTTTCGGCCCCCCTGAAGTTAGCACAAGGTTAATTTGTCCGCAAAATGAGGTGTAGCACCCCTGGGGGGTAGAAACAACCCAGCAAATTTGCGGAAAGTTGCACAAGGTTAAAAAAACTGGGGATCGGGTGAGATTGAAATAATTTCAATTACTGGTACAAAAGTAAAGTAAAGTCATCTGGTACCAAAATCTCCCAACTTTCCGCAAATTCGCTGGGTTGTTTCTACGCCCCCAGGGGTGCTACACCTCATTTTGCGGACAAATTAACCTTGTGCTGACTTCAGGGAGGCCGAAAAACCGAGATTTTTTTCGGATTTTTTTCAGTTTTTTCCTTTATAACTCGAAAACTACGCATCCTAGCGAAAAGATCACTCTATTATAAAATAAAGTAGACAACATTTTCTACAAAATGACCTACTCAGACCTGATTTTTGACAAGGCGATCATCGAGATATAAATGGCAAAAATTAGCAGAAATCACTCTTTTCCTCCAAGTTTACTGTTATTAACATACTTGATGATGATATTATAATTTATTTTCATACTTTGTGTTGTTATGCTACAATAATAACTTTCTAGCAATAAAAATATTTTAAGATACATCAGTGTCATATTCTTAATCCCTACATTCTGGCTGATTTTGCTGGTGGTGGGAGGAGGGGGGGGGGTTGACGAAGCTAGGCTATGAAGGGGGTGGTAGGGAGATGTAGCATAACAACACAAAATATGAAAATAAATTATAATATCATCATCAAATACGTTAATAACAATAAAATTGGCGGAAAAGAGTGTTTTCTGCTAATTTTTGCCATTTATATCTCGATGATCGCTTGGTCAAAAATCAGGTCTGAGTAGGTCATTTTGTAGAAAATATTGTCTACTTTATTTTATAATAGAGTGGTCTTCTCGCTAGGATGCGTAGTTTTCGAGTTATAGCGGAAAAACTGAAAAAAGTCCGAAAATATCGCGGTTTCTCGGCCCCCCTGAAGTTAGCACAAGGTTAAAATGTCCGCAAAATGAGGTGTAGCACCCCTGGGGGGTAGAAACAACCCAGCAAATTTGCGGAAAGTTGGGAATTTTTGCTTCTCTGGCCACATCGAGACCCTTCCAAAAAGAACCCTTCCATGAAGAAACTGGGTTTTTAAAAGTGGAACTGTAGGGAATTTACGAGCATTCCACCTTTTTTGGCCCTGTACATTGTACATTGTACAGTGCCCAAGGCCTTAATGCGACCCATCATGTAGTAGGTATGATTTTACAGTCTGGTCACCATCGTACAATTCTCATAGGTTTATTTTTGAGCGGGTACAGAATAAGTTTTTAAGGTTCGTGGCCTATAAGCTTGGCGTCCCATCCTTAGAAGTCGACTACGAGTATTTGCGACGAAAATGTAATTTGGATACCCTGGAGAGACGCCGTATTTCAGACCTCACTTTCTTTTACCAACTTTTGAATAATTAAGTCGACCGCCCATCCATTCTCTCAAGGATCGACTTTCATATCTTTCGGATCGCTGCTCGGTCGCCCTCACTTTTCATCATTTCATTCTCCCCCACGAACTACCACAGAAATCATCCCCTAAATAGAACGCCAAGAAGTGCCAACCTTATGTTATCATTATATAATGACTAAGATTTTTTTCATTCCTCCCTCCCGTCTCTAAAGACGATTGTACATACCTCCCCTGTTAGTTCTAATTGAGTAAATTCATTAATACATCTTTCAAATTTTCAATATTTTTTCTGTTCATCACATTGATTCATTATATTACATGTGGACTGCTGTTTTTTGTCATGTGTTGGGTTTGCCCTTAAACAAATGAATAATTCGTCACTTGAGAGGCCAGGCGTTGTCACCATTCGATTCTGCGAGAAAGGTTACGTATATCCCGCCTCCAACTTTTTTTCGTCGAGACTTTTGGCAAAACCACAATTTTAACGTTTTCCTTTATTTAAACACCATTTCCTTAACTAAAAATATTTTTAAAAACCAAACGACTACACCGTTGGAAAGCTGACATTTCGGCGCACGTTTAACAAGGCCTACACAGTTCTTCGTGGAGCATTAATGGGATTTCTAGGCGACATGAAAAACAGGCGTTTTCAAGATTTTGACAAAACTGCCATTTCGCGCAGCAATCGCACATCTACAATGCAATTGAAAAAAGGTTTTATGACATCAAATAGATAAAAATTTTAACGCTCTTTCCAACAGGGTCATTAATTGTGATCTATCTTCAAAATTGAGGGAGTTATGACAGTTCTAATGACATAAGATCGAAAACATGAAAAAAATCTTGAATCTCGAATAACTCGGAAACTAGGCCACTGGCGAAAAATTGCTACGAGACATTTTTGTTTGGAAATGAGTTGTACAACACGTAGGAGTCGGATTGTGCAATACTTCTAAGACACCCTGTTGGCTCCAAACAATAAAACCATAAAAAATAATTAATAGATCGCAAACTGGTTGACTAACCCACTCACAGGAACATGTCCTTTGATTCATTTCTACATTTTTGAACATTTCAATGATCTTCACATTCATTAGCAATTCAAGGAAACTATGTGGCACATCCAATTTGCGATGTTATATACGTAATGGGCTTACCACGTAACTAAATACGTAAATATATTTCTCCGCGCTTGATTTTCGTAGATGGTTCTTCTGATCCGGTGGTGGAGATTACAGTTTCTCCTCTGGCCACAGCGTCATCCCTTCGGATTCTCGACATTTCTTGGGACGTGAGCAACCGGTGGCAACCAGGTGACTGGTTGGCGCTCTACGACAAACCACCGAACGGAAAAGAGGATCATGCGCTTTTCTCAGGTTTTGCAGAGGCAGGAACGGGATGGCTCAGAACTGGGGTTCTGGAAAACCGGACGAGGCCCGCTGTGCCGGAGTTCGTGAAGAAGTGCCTGGGGGCTTGGGCAGCCTACTGGAGCGTATCTCAAGACCAACCAAGTCAGTCCAATTTCCATTATAATTTGTTTTAGATCCCCTTTAATTTGGACGAGTTCAGTTAGAACGGATTGCTCCATAATTCTTAATATACACGGATATTGACCCAAGGTGAACTGATAACTGGGATTTATAGAAATGGTACACTGCTGAAAATTGGGCAAATCATGAGTATGAGAACGATATGCTGACACTGGCACATGTCTTGTGACATACAACCATAACCATCAAACCCTCAGGGTTCTTAATAAAACGGAATTACAAGCAACAATCCAATAATCAGGAGAGGGTAGTAATATATTGTATTTATGGGACAATATTCAAAAGGCAATTGGCCTATGGGATCAATGGGGGCGTGGGAAGGTAATGGGAATTCAAGGTAGTCAATAATAGAGGGACAGTAGGCATAACCACGCTCATGCTAATACGTAACACAAAAGGTGATGGAATGGCTTAATAGCCCCTTCCAAGGGCTGTGGCGATTAATGCCCCCAACACCCAAAGGATATACCAGACGTTTTTGATCGCAGGCGGCAGATTCAAGAATCGGGAAGGGGAAACTAGGTACTTATGTAGTAGGAGGAGACATGATAGCACTAGGCAGAGATTAACGTTGTCTACTCACAGTCCATAATTCATAATTTACATTATCTACAAATTTACGCTACATTTATTTTACGCTTTACATTTCAAGCTGAACTGTAGAAATAGAGATAGCGGTATTTAATTTGTGTTAAGCTATGTTCATGTACAGTAATTGTTTAGGAATTACCTTTTTTGAAACTGTAAAATTATGAGAACAATGTATCCATAACTTTACATGTCTAACAATAGTTTCATATTAACTAATACCTACAGAATTTTCTTTTAGTAGACGCCTAAGTGAGAGTGTTAAATGTCAAAATGCCATCAAGTTTAGTCTTTGAGTGAATCACCAAGACCTTAATCAACTACGCGGGACAAGCCTATAGTGGAGAAATAAACCTAACGCGAACAGCTCATGTTAAAAAATTGTATCATTTACATGTAAGCATTAGTATCAATTTCATTTATTGACTGAATAAATGTATCTATCCACCGAAAAATAAACCTATCTAACTATCTGTCAGTCAATCCATATATTTACCCTTATCCATGACAACATAAATATAGGTACTTATATCTAAAGTTTGACTATCAAACCGACATACACACAGATTTGGTGATCAATTTCAGCATGCAGCTCTTAAACTTGGTATGCTAGTAATGGTTACGATTTCAAAGTTACAAAGTTATAAGTTTCCTCATTTTACACTACACTAAATTAGAAATAATAAATTCGCTTTCTCGATAAGCTTTCGTTATATGAAATCTCAACATTATCATCACCTATCCTCTGTTCATACCATGTAACACAGTAACCATTAGCTATTGCTCACAATTTTATTTCAGTGGCAACTTCATGCTTATCAACGAACCCAACGTGGATGGCGGACAACTGGGAGTTCATGAAGCGTCTGAAGCTCAGCCAAGTGTTCCTGCCTGGCTCCCACAACGCTGGAGCATATCAGCTGGCGTATTCCCCGTTCGAACCTGACGTCCTTGACAAGTACGTGTATACGCAGGTGAGTTTAGTCTTGGGATTTAAACTCCAAATTGAACTATTGAACATGAATTCGGCGTTATTAACCTTTAAATCGGTTACTAATTTCTAATCTATCGCTGATTATAACTGGCAATCAAAACTGCTTAGATCAGAAATCAAATATTGAAAGTACTAGCAGGAAAGTCGATAGTTTTAGTACAAAGTGCACTAATTTTAAATTTTAATCATCGCAGATGCAGGATATGAAGGATTGAAATATGCTCAAAGCCTAATCAGCTGATCGCGTTCGAATGAAACCGAATCGTTCATTTGCGTAAACATAACTCGTTGGACAACCATCAATACGTCAACTCAATTATTTATGAAGATAAAATAAGAGTAGATTTGTGAGGAAAAAACAACCACAACAAAGTTTGAAAAACCGACATTAGATAACCAAAAAAGCAGTGGCAAACAAAAAATTAATAAATGAACAAAGTGTCAGCCAAAACGATAGGCAGTCATCCTCCTAAATACAAAGTATTAATCAGGTAGAATTATCGTCAGACTCTATACTTTAGACTAACGGGAAAATTTTACCATTTACCTATTCATTATGGAGATTGATGCTGTCTATTAAGAATCGCAAATGCCGTTGATGAAATAGAATTAAATTGTAAAATAGGAGTTTAAAGAAGGTTATTCATAATTCATTATTTTGGTGAAACTGTTCCTTCAGGGCAAGTCGAGTCGTTTAATAAGAAGTGCATCTTGTTCTTGTTGAAAAACTTCTCTTTCATGTTTAAGAAGATTATTTCAAACTGATGTAGGGAATCTCAAAATCTTGGTAGTGCTAACGCTACCTATCACACCTTCAAATGCATACCTACTATATCACAGATGTTGCGGAATAATAATTATGAAGGTACTCAGAATTGAGTAGAAAATTTAGGTTAAATGGACAGAAAACAAATAATGACTTTACATATTGTAATTAACAGGATGAGCCCGTTTTGGAGCAGCTGATCCACGGCGCAAGATACCTCGATTTCCGCATCGGAAGGTACTCTCCAGTAAGTTATCATTAAACTCTGTTCATTGGGGCTCCGAACTAACAAGGTCCACCGATAGGAGCGCTAGGGAGGAAGTGCCCTAACAAAAATGGCCATTGCTTTGATCTTTCTCTTGGTAGTGACTTTAAAAAAAGGTAATTTTCAACTACCATTTGCGATAACTATAATTAGACTCTTTACTGACATTGAGTATGATAAGAATAGCTTAAACCCTGCCCAGGTACCGGATGAAGGAAGGAGGAACTTAAAATTCATGAACTCGTGTAATTTACATGTACATTCCAACCTAAGTACTGCAGTAATCACAATTAGCTATGGAACAGCTACACACACTGTTTGGGGTTTATCAAGAATTAAACAGAACTGCCAGTATTATAAACTTTGATACACAACTAGGACTCTCTATCGTACAAATCAAAGTTGATAATATAATGATCACAATTCATACTACGATCAAATATGTTGGTTTTCTCTGTTTGTTTTCCAGGTGAAAAGTTTAATGGATTTAATAGTTAAACCGACAGAATCTGAGTTTGGCTGAACCACGACTTCGTCAGAGTCCACAGGCTGGAGACAGCTCTTGACGACGTGAAGATATTTCTGAACAACACTAGAGAGATCGTCATCATTGATATCCACGCGTTCCCAGTCGGTAGGTAAGTGATTAAGAGGTACTAAGGTTCGATATTGAAAACACTATTACTTATTGTATAGAGGTTTATTATTTCTGTATTAGAATAACCCTTCAACGTAAACAGCCGATCTGTATATATTAGACACAGTCAGTGATACATTATCTACACTTGGCGCTTCGAGACTTCATATTTTGTATTGTCCACTCTAGATGACGTAAAAATAGCCACTTTTATATTTCAGCTTGTAAGACCGCTTAGGATCGATTAGACACAAGGGTATTCAGCTGACCACGGATCTTATACGTCACTGATCACATACCTTGTGAAGCTTCCAAAGACAGCTGGATGACTTAATCTTATTTATAACTCCAATAACATCAACCTTCACTAGTCTCTTTATACTTAATAGACGCTGATATCAAAAGTTACAGCTCACGAAGCTCTGTTTTTATGCTAGATGACAGGTATTTTAGTCCTAAGACGTCACATATTTTACGCAAAATTTCATCCCAATCCCTTTGAAAGCATCAATGCATTCAAATTTCAACTTTCTATGAAGATTACGATAGAAAATAGCCCTTACAGTTTTTCTTGACTAGCGAGCGTCTTTTTCCCAGGAGCCCAGGTGAAAGTAACGACATGGAATACCTGAATACTGTAAGTGGACACAACGTCTAGTCACATTCGCATCGAGTTGATGTTCTTTTTTTGTCAAAGCAAGGAGTGCTTAGGGATGAACGTAAGGCGGTTGGCTCATCCGATTCTTTGAAGGTACTAACAACAAGGAACATAAAAACAGTAGTGTTATTTGAAAAGTTTTTGATGTTCGAATTTCTGAAATTTGAACCCTTTGATAACATCATTTAGAATTGCCTGAGATGGTTGCCGAGAATCCGGCCCCAATTAGATCTCACTATACTCTAGTTTCATGGCTCATAGTGGTGACAAACCCCAAATCGATTTGTACATTTCCCCAGTTTTTTGTGTGGTTTATACAGCTACCAACCTGAAAAATGAAGTCTCATAATTAGCTTCCTTGAAAAAAATGTATTTGAAGAACACAAAGCCTATGAGAGTGGTTAATTTTTTAATTAAAAAAGTGCCAATTAAATAGTATTAATTTGCTTTTTTTTCAAACATTTTGTAATGAATAGTATAATTTACCTAACCACTGATAAAAATTACTATATTAATGTAGTTACAAAATGTGAGATCATGGATGAATTTCATTTTGTTCTGTCTACACCAAATCCTTGTGGATGGTAAACAACTGTTTTTTCTTTATTTCGATGGAATCGAAAAAAAGCTACACCAAGCTGAGCGAGTATAATCATTTTAATTTGTGGCTATTGAAGCGTCTTATCTGAAAGCTACATTGCAGTTATCCGCGGATATACGTTCAGGATCCGCGTTGAAAAGATCTCTTGTTTGAAGATGTGTGGGACAAACATTTTTACTATTTCTCGCTGTGCAATGAATAAATAAATGGTTCAATGAAACAGCTTTGACAACAGAAGAAATGTTGTCATTGAAGATACTTGACATTGTTTGTCCTTACTTTCAGCTTGAAATATTAAATGATAATTTTAGTTCGGCGTCATCGTTTTCGAAACCAGTCCATTCTTGCTCAGAAAAAATTTAGAGCCCGCCCTATACAAGGGCTGTGTTAAAAAAATCCGTCCTAATCTACGGTAGATTATTCTAAAATGCTATTTTCCTTACACCAAAAAAGTCTAAAATTTTAAATGGTGTCATGATGATTTGAATCTCAAAAATAAGCGGAATGACAGTAAATCAACGAATCTCCAAAATAAGGGATACGGAATGACGATGGTCTGCCGTGCATTGCAATAACTTTTTATATCGGCCCCTGTTTCGTACAGAGGGACGGGTAAAAGTTGGTGTTCAAGGAGTCTATTATCTAGTCTAGAATTTAGAAGTCAATTACAAGGAAAGAAGATCATTGCTAAGCTGATGGCTGAGTTTGTTCCAAATCGATCGAACTTGCTGAACACTAAACAAGGCTATTTTTATGTCATCCAGAGTGGACAAGATAAGATAAGGAAGCTATATTCGCCGATTTAAGATAATGTATTAGTGACCATGTCCAATATACATATATCAGCTGATATAACTAAATGGAATTTAGTTTTTAAGAGTTCCTTTTAAAATCAATGTTTTTCAAAACATTTGTTATATACAAACGTTATGGTTGGTATTACCGGTCAAGTGAAGCGGAGAGGGTATCTTATTTTATATCGTCAATTTTCAATAGCTATATTCTCAAATTTCTACGTATTATCTACATAAACAGTTTATAGCACCATTGCAGGTATTTCAAGATCAGCTTTTATTTCATGAATGTTGTTCTTCATGGAGTTAGGTATATTTATGATAAAATCATTAAGCTGTATTTGGTCATCTTGAAGTCAATTAGAAGTTAAGGAGATCATTGATCTGCTGAAAGCCCTTGTAACTAATTGCTTCCCTGATCGATCTACCGAGCTTACATGTAATTTTTTATGTAAATAAAATTTATAGTTAATGAAACATTTAATGTTGCTCTTTTCAAGGCATTTATAATAAAATTCCAGGTACTTGAAGTGCATAGTGAAAATTCGGACCATAGTTTGTAAACGTGTCTGGAATCCTCAGCTTTGACAGTGCGCCAATTCAGTTGTGACAGAATACCTGCCATTCCATTTTTTAGAGGAAGGCGAATCATTAAACATCTCTGCTACTTGATTGAAAAAAGGCTGCGTATGATTAGAATAATAATGAACCAATCTAGAGCGATTATTGAATTTCTGGCGATATGCATAGAGCACGTAAATCTGTAAAATATGAATCGTTTCATTTCGGTAAATAAATTCATGTTTACCTATGAAACATAACTCCAAAGCTTAGTATAAATTCAAATCATGAACGCAAGCCAACTGAATAATAAACCCCAGTGAAAGAATTTGCAGCGTTTTTTATGGTTATCAGAATACTTCAACCCCTGTATCGGCTACAAACCCTTTTAGGCGTTCACTCCAGTATCCTAGTTCACTACATCACTAGGTAGCTGTAATCAAAACAAAAACAATTACAAACCAAAATAACGCAAATGTTGGAATCATAAATCGAATGGTTTGAGATGGAAGGGCCATGAATGAACATTTTACAAAACTTGGACAACCCTGGTAGCACTCCAAATTAAGTGAGAGTGATGGCTCAAGAATTGGGGCGTCGCTGGACCAACATAGCTGGTTTTCGCTTCAGCCGTTTGGGAAAAATCGTGCGTACGGCGTACGGCGGACAGACAGAAAATTTTTTATTGCAGATTCGGATTCTACACCCTTTGAAACGTAAACCATGAAATTTTCAGGGGGGTTTTTTCTTTTCAAGGTTATAATGATTTATTATTGAATAATAAACGAAAAAGTTATTATTAAAAAATAATGAACCAGTCTACCACACTGACTATGTGTAAAATATGAACGTTTATTTGGTAATAAATTCATGTTTATATGCATAACTTGTGCGTCAAGTTGATCCTTGCCATGGAAGCTAGCTGCATATATGATAGTATGGAGAGATGGAAGACTTGAATGAACACATGATAGCGCCTGGAATTAGATTAACCAGCAACACTTCTGCGTATTGCGTTCTCGTAGGAGGGAACTTTTCGAGGGTTGATAAAACTATTTTTTTCTTTGTCGGTTACAAAGGTTTGTTATTGAAAAATACAAACCTAACCCATAAATTTACTTTTTCAATTCATAATTAACATCATCTTTGTTGTCCCCAACAGGCTCAAATTTCTACTCTTTTCTCTCACAAAAGAATACATTCAAAGCCGAGAATTTTGAACTTGCAAATTTATCTTTTAAGCTAGAAAAACGTTTGAAACAGCGAAATTCAAAAAGAAACGTCCAAACTTGCATTTATTCTAAAAAGAACGTTAGAAACAACGAATTTTAAAATAAAAATTCCCGAATAGCATTTATTTGAAGAGAATGTTCGGAGCAATGCACTTCTTCGAGAAAAACGTAGAATGTAGCATTTATTCTAGAAGAACCATTTTCAGAGGAAAAATTAAAAAACGTCCAAGGTCATAGGCCAAGCAAAGTGACTCAATCGCGACAACTCTAACCACGAAATAGCTTATTAAAAAATTGACAAGCGAATAACTACATTGATGGGCCGACCTGGCCCAAATGCCCCTTCTCTGCTACTTCAACAAAAACAGACAGGAAGTGGGGGTTAATTGGACGTGGAGGGAGCTGGGAACATGTAAGAGGGAAAGAAGAGCAAGTTTGATTCCCACAAATAGAATATTCTCTTTCAATTAAACATGTTGGGTTCAGCCTAACCCCGCAGTGTCAGAATCGGGCTGGTCTCCGTTTTTCGGCACCGGTATTCTTGGCGGATCGGACTATACTCAATTTTGGCTGAGTATAGTCAATAGTTGAATCTCTGATGGTAAAAAATAAAAACGGAGTAAGATGGAACGTTGTCTATATTTCCACGAAAGTAGAGAGTTACACTGTTAAATCGATTTCGACGGTTAGGTCATCATCAGTAACAAACATGAACTGAAAGTACATCACAGAAAGCATATCTTATATAGGATCAAGTGAGTTTGTTACTGATGATGACCTAACCGTCGAAATCGATCTAACAGTGTAACTCTTTACTTTCGTGGAAATGTAGACAACGTTTCATCTTACTCCGTTTTTATTTGAAATGGGTTTCCACAACTTCGTAGCGAGTGACATAGTCCGTATCTCTGATGGTTTTTGAAAACTCCTACAGTTTTAAAATTTGAGTAACCTCTCCGTTCAGATTTTACAAGTCATCGATTAATGTTAAAGTTCTCATTAATGTTTAAGGATATTGCTCGGGAGCATTCTTTTGTGATAGGTAACTCAACTACTGACTAACATTCCAGACTAGACAGCTAATTCATTTGCTGAAAAAGGTGTTGCTTAATAGCTAAAAATTCTGTTTTAGAAGTTATCTAAGAGGACATTTGAAAAGGTTTTTACTTTCCACCTCTTAAACCTACCAACTTTGATTGTCTAACGTTGAAATTGACCGCTCAGAGCCCTCCACATCCCGTTTGTACAACCCAAAAGCTGGATAATGCAACCAACGTTTTTCTGAATGTCATCTCACTTGTCAGGGTGGTAGGTACGTCACATCATTAGGTAATCAATTTCATAGTGATGTAGTAGTAGCAAAAACCAGGAAAATCCATCCGGCTATTCAGAACATCCTTTTACATTTACTCAAGTCTTCCAAATGTATAGCGATCTAAACCCTCTAAGTCTGGAAGTTACTCAACGATTCATTGAATGTCCTTTCTGCAGGTTTCAAGAAACGCTTGAAATCTCACGTTGAGCTCATCGAGTACCTGAAGAATCAATTGCGTGATCATTTGGTCGGCTACATGGGCTACAACTCCACTTTCGAAGAGATCAGTAAAACTGGGAAACGCCTCATCCTGGTTTATAACAAGCCCAACATAGTGCACATGCACTATTCCAGCCTGTGGCGCTCCGTTTCTCAAAGATGGGGTGACGTCCGGACGGTTCAAGACTTACACGGATATCTGAATCGGTCGTTCTCTAGGTAAGTTACCGTGGGTTCACATTTGAATTTCATTGAAACGGAATTGAATTAAGTTTAATAAAAATTAATTGAACTCCGAGTAAAGGAAAGAAAGGTATTAAGGTGTAGACAATCTGCCTCCGGACGGGGCGCAGACAAGCGGGAAAATTGTGAGCAACTGCTACTTAACCACATTAGGGTTTGCTTATGGCCGGTTGCCTCATTTGCCTTCTGCATTGAGGTAAATGAAAAGTTTTTATTGGTTTCATCCTCAATCTTTTTCGAGGTGAGTACAAATTAAATGTTGTCCTATGTTTTTAGTCATTTTTATTTAGATCGATCCCGATTTGAGTACAGTTGTGCAACAACTTCCTGGAAATTTCGTTTTTGATGAGAGAGGGAGAAGAGGGAGGGGGCAATAGCCAGTCCTGCCCACCCCTGCTCAAGTGGGAATTCTAGACCGATTTATGCCATTCTTTTGGTTCATTATTTTTAATAAAAACTTTCTAATTGGAAACTTGGGTCAAAAATCAAATTTTAGGTCTATTTGGGGCTAAATTCTTAGCATCAGTTCCAGTCAATCCTGAAGGGTGAAATCGAAGGGCTGAAATTCCAAAAATGAAAATATCGAAACAACGCTTTTAATATAACAAAGAATCGAGAATCAAAGAATCGAGCCAACCCGAACCGCTTAATGTTCATTCATTATCTTCCCCAAGTGCTAGAACTTTATAAGCAAAAATGTTCAAACATAGTTTGAATGGTACCATGTGAAGATGAAATTAGAAGAAATAATTGGTGAAGAACTATTTTTTTTTCAAGTATTATGATATTTACCTTTTAATTATTGGGTTATTATCGTCATCATGAACAGAAAACTGAAATGAACGTGAACATTCAAGAAATTTCAAGACTTTGATAGAACTTATTGCAATACTTATGGAAGGGACTACGTGAAAAGATGGAGGGGGTGATATAATAAAAACCACACTCATTTCTTGTTCCTTGTTTACCTTCAAGTTTCTTATTCTTTCAAGTTTGATAGAAATTATTGCCTTATGAATTTCCAATCATTATTTTTTTTTTTTTTTTCATTTTAATATTAAGTTGGTTCTTGTTGTTGAACTCATTTTAGTTTCAACTTTTATCGTTAACGGAGGTGTATGGAAGGAGTAGTTCCGGTTTTCAATTTTTTTTGTTGAGATTTTATGTCTTTACTTTGCTACATAAACTCGAAAATGTAACGCGGACAGCGTCACGAAAATATTTCTGATGGTTTTCGCTTACACCGATTCGTTGCTATTATCTTCGACATTTGTGTACAAAACTTGTTCACCACTCATTTGAAAGCTGTTGATTTACTCAATCTTGTTACGTTAACCCCTGGACATTCGGAACCTCAGTCCCATTACATCGCAAGTCAACGAGTCTGCATTGTAACTCGCGAATATTTACGCTAAAGCTGCTTATGAATACGAAAAATGAAATTGAAATGGGCGAGGTACGTTACATTTATCGAGACATTCTCTCGCAGATTTTATATGTGTGTGCGGGAAAAGACATTGGTGGTTGCTTACTTGTACAAGACTTTGACATTTTAAATTTTGCAATAATTATAAATAAATAAAATTGCAGTGTATCTTACTTCTCAGTGAAGTGAGGAGTGGAATTAGTGAACTTTATCTACTGGAATCCCCTCCCTCTCATTTTTCAGATTCAACTCTAATTCTACTCTTATCGCGCAACAACGGTGATGTTGGTGTTCAACGGCATGTTGAATTTTCTGTTGGAGGTGGTAATGGGCAATCCAGTCAAGACCCAGTCTAGCTTTCTAGCTTCTTACTTTTTTATTGAGGATTATGAATGATTTAAAAATTGATCTTACTTAGTATGATGTTATAAAACCCGGACTCAAGGGCGTCCCTGTAATGCATGCATTACGTATCAATATGTTTCACCAAGTACAATATTTAAATTGAACCAGCCTAAATCAATTTCAGAATTCTGAATCTGTCGATGGTTGTTTCAGGCCGTTCGGGAGCGACATGTCGGCCGTCATGGCGGAACTCACGCCAAACACCTGGGACGTGTTCACTGACGAGCCGCGAGGGCTCCGCTCGATGATGGACGCCACCAACCACAACGTCACCGACTGGTTCAGAGGCGCCTGGGGAAGATCCGCCAACGTCGTCGCTGTCGATTTCATCAGGTCAACCGGCATCGTCTCAGCTGCCATCAAGTGGAACAAGAAAAAGGGGACTTTATTAAAAAACGCGGATATTGCTTTATAGCAGTGGCTAACCAGACCCATTCCGCAAGAGGGCGCGTGAGGTTGAAAGATTATGTAATACATGTATACTGCAGCCCCATATTATGTACCAAACTTTTTTATAAATATGTATAGTAAACGTATGCACAAAGAAATGGGAAGTTATGATGTTTCTAAGATGCACAGTACTTACAATGCTGTCGTCCCGGACAAGCCGCGGTAAAGTGAAAATTGGAGTTTTCACCCCGCTGAGATGAGGAAAAATGTCTCGCCAGATTCAAACATTAAAAATTCTCGATTAAAAATGTTCATTGTTGATAATTATAAACCGAAAAAATGGTGCCCAAAGAAATGTAACATAATCATATTTATGAGTAGATGAATGGATTCCTAACTAGGTAAACAAATGATGTTATTTTTTGTTTAATGATAGAAAAAGTAAGAATGAAACAAATTAAAAAAAAAAAAAAGAGAGAAAAAAATGAGTAAAAACTCATTCAATATGTTAACACAATTACTTATGCTTAATCTTGGTAGACACATTAAGAACATAATTTATCCAAACAATTCTGTCTTTGTGTGGAAAAATAACTGTTTTTATATATAGACTAGTCTATATATAAGACTATATAGTAGAAATATATAGACTAGACTATTGAATCGGCCATTGACTTCCCGCTTCCGATCGTCCTTTCGTTATTACTAGTAACTTCAAGATTCCTTCAAAATACATATACCGCAAGTGGGTACATACCCTTCCTAAACCTAACAATGATAGGATAATTAGATCCCAAATATTTATGCATTGTTACTCGTTATCATCAATTTTTTTGTTGTATTTTTTGTTCATCTAAGTAACGTTGTTACGTTGTTCTAGAGTTATATTGTTAACTTTGAATTACCTACTCCATGGGCGCTATGTTATAACTAATGCATTAGCCCCCCAAAGGGAGGGTACAAATGCCTCAAGTTCCATGTGATTTTTTATAACTCTTCTTATGTATCACACTTGATGGTGGTAACCACAATAAAATAACTGACAATTAAAAAAAAAAACTGGTAACTTCAACACCCAATTTTGCAATAATCACGATTGCTTTTAGTAGTTACAAAAAAGTGGTGCCTCGTTAGCAATTACACCAGTTGTTGCGATTTCTCACATACCTAATACTAAATGAATTTTATCAATTCCACACACGTACGTATTCTCATTTGTGTTGACGATACTTTTTCTGTAAATGTTCTAGCTCAAGGGAGAGCGGACGGATGACCATAAACGGCCCGTGTGGGCTCATTCCATTCTTAGAAGACACGTCTGTCAAAAACGAAAATAAAAACATTAGTGTTACGTGGAAAGTTTTCAATAGGTACACAGATTTTTGGAATTTCAGTCCTTTGAACTCTTCTTGACTATTTACTGAGATGATGCCAAGAATCCAGTCCCAATTAGACTCCAAAATGAGATTTTTGATCAAGGTTCCATTGACTTTAGTTCAGTAGTTTCGGAGAAATACTCCGGGCGGCGGATGGAAGGATTTTTTTTATTTCGATTTTCGGGTTCTACACATATTGGAACGCAAAACAGCGTTTTTAAGGGGGGGTAAACAATTTTTGAATTAAACTGAACATAATAAAACAACAGAGCTTTTAACATTCTTTTTGGAAGAGCTGGACAGTCAAATTGAGCGCAGTTTACTGTCATCAACGATGACTATTTACCCAAACATTCCATTATCGAACTGAAAAATAAATAAATGAACAAGGAAACAGCGATTTAATTTTGGAAGTTGTGTTTGTTTTTCTCAAAGGAGTTATTTATTTAATTTCACGCATTCTATATCTTCACCCAGTTCCTCGTTATGTAACATGAAAATAATTGGATTCGTCATTACCAAAAAGCACTCTACTGCTGTTAATTTAATGTTGACCCACAAAACATTAATTGTTGTATTTGATCGTAGAAGTTACGGGCCACATACTCCAGTTGGAAAGCCTCTCTTTTGGTTTATGAGAATGTCGAAATGCGGGTTTTACCGAAACACTTCAAAAACCAATTTAAACGTTGTTTGTAGAATTAATTTATATACCACCTGCAGCTAGCACGGTTATTGGGGTCAAGATATATAATCGATAAAACAGGTCTTGAAATAAAAACATACTTTTTTCATGACCATCAAATCAATTGCAGATTACAAAGGTTCACTATTGAGAACAGAACACCTGCGTGCCCTCAGCAACACAATGTTGAACACCGTTGTTATATCGGTTTCCTATCGAGAAGTGAAAATCTCATAGAATTTCAATTATTTCTTAGTTGCCACCCTTCTTCATATCAAACAGTATCATCCTTCACATAACTTTCTAGTAGGTCGTGCTACTAACGCTGTTTACAGTTTTTTTAACCCAATGGTAAATCACAGCTTCTTCTGTATTTTTACCGGTTTGGGCAGCTCATAATTTATACATAAGTTAAGGGCTTCCAAATGAATTTTGAATAATTTCTGCGCGATGAACAGTAAGGAAGTTCCATATCTCTACCAACGGCTTGGTTGACGTTGGTTCGGAAAATTTCTGTGGCAGTTTTTCGTGACATTAAACTGTGACAGTTTTGGTCAAATTGGTGAATCCAATGAGAAAATGTACCTACAGGTTAAATATAGACAATTTTTCACAAAATTTACTCCCAGAAATCCCATTTATGTATTCATCTAAAACTGTTGTTTGCTGAATGGTACGTATCTGATACACTGAAGGGAATCTCAAACCTCTGTTTCCGTACCCTCGAGGGATCGTGAGAAATGAAACAATGGTAACAGAACGAATTCGTTGCCAATTAAGACAAGTACGACATAAATTGTGTGGTAGTTTCTGGTAGCCGAGTCGTAACAACACAATGAAGAGAGCTCGCATTCTTGGAGATCTCGTGGCCCAGTTCTCCTTTCCCAGTAAGATAATCACCTGACGTTACCCAACTGACCTCGAGTATAACCGTCGTGGGGAGGAACTGATTTCCAAGCGCCATGTGGATGGGATGCTGCAGCGCCTCCGCTACTACTCATTCAATTAATACCTATAACAACGGCGTGTAAATTCACAAGACGAAGGATGACTCACCAGCGACCACAACTAGCAAGTAGCGTTCACGGAATCGAAAGAGGAACAGTATATCTAACCTTAGCTGGTTAACCCAAGCAGTGGGAATGGAGTATGCAAAAGCTGTTGATTCTTAAGTAAATACAATCTTGTAGAAATCAACTATAATACAATATTTTGGAATACAAACATACATTTCGTAGAATCAACCTTGAAAACATGATAGATTCTTTAAAATCAAAGCAGCCGTAGTTGACATTATTGATGTTTCTACGGTAAAGCAGTAAAGAAAGTAATATTAAGCAAAGTGTTCTAACACCTCAGAATCGCTGTTCACAGTAGATGTGCCACTGTGTTCATTTAACTCTACAGCGGTAAGTGTGAGTCAGTTTTTTTTTCGAATTGACTCAATTAAACACAGATTTTCCCTCAACAAACCGAATGAAATGAATCTGGTTCCTTATCTAATCTTTCAGCTGGTGTACAAAAACAAAATACGGCACTCTGTCAAAACCCTAGTCAGACTCTCGAGTCGCAATCTAGATAATTTAAAACCTTGGTGAGTAATGTTTACTCATCTGTGGCGTTTTTTGTACAAATACAGCTACCACATTTTTCGTGTTTACTCAAGCTCAACTAGAATAGGATTGTAATTCTGGGGAACAACACAATGCAGATAAGGACTACTGATTTGGAGAACTAGCAAAGAGCTATTGGGATGGATATCACTGAGTTTAGAGGAGATTCGTTCAACTAGAGAATGGTACATTGTAACCAATACGCTTTGTAGAATGAGTTGCTCTACACCGGAGGTGTAGATTGTTCAATGGTACGGCTGAGATGCTCTCGTAATAACGCTGCACTGAATGTTTTCTGGAACTGCTGGAGCGAATATACAACCTGGTCTGATCATTAGTCTCTGGCTAGGTGAATGATGCAAGACTTCAGTAACTGTCGTGAAACACGCAGTGTTTCGTTCCGTTACACCGGCGTTCATCATTGTCCTAAAGTTCATCAGTTAGAAGTTATGAGAGGCAGAGCCCTATCATATAGTGCCGATTTGCTGACTTGGCATGGAAACTACAATTCGTGCATCTCTCAGATCCTTTTTAGGGCGCCCCCATGATGCAAGGTTTCATTGGTGGGAAGAAGCCTATTACAACTGATTGAGGAGGGGAGGAGGGGGGGGGGTCGGCATTACCCAAACATGAGAAGAAAGATAGAAGAAAAACAAATTTTCAAAATTTGATTATTGTACCAGAAATGGGCCGGAGAAGTGAATTGATTAAGGGATTAAGGCTAGGTTTTGTTCCGCTTGGTTCTCTTATGTCTTGGTTTTCATACACCAAAATCGTATTAGTAAAGTACAGGGTCAACCATCATCACTTTATGTGTTCCAACACATTTACATTTATGTTGTATATATTTTATGTGTAACACATTAGGTGTTCCACATCTCACAAACTACCCAATAGAAGCTACGTGATGTTTCAACTTCGATGTTCCATAACAAAGAACGCCAATTTCCTTCAAATGAAACCCTATAAAAATTCATTTGGTGGGTGCTCTCACCGGACGGTCTTAACGAACCGTGACGAATAGGATATCAAGGCTGGAACTGAGAAACTGAGGAAATTGGGATGCTCAATGCCAAAGTGGAAACGACAAAACAAGAAGAAACGGTAGAGAAGACTAAAACGACCAGAAGTTGGGAACGTGGGTAGTCAATGAAAGAAGTCGAGAAAATAACGATTCTGTAGATAACAGTCCATTGATATAAAAGTTTCTAATTGCTTTTTCGGGCTCAGAACTTGCTGTAAATTCAGTATCAGTCTGTGTCTGAGATAGTGTCAATCCCATGTGCCATCATATGAGATACATTGAATGAACGAAAGAAGTCATGTTCATCAAACATTTTATCAAACTGTTATCAAACATGAAATGAGATGATCATTGATCATTGGAAGTGAAATGATTATTGACAATTCCAGCCTAGACTAACCATGCAATCAAGCCTTGGTTTTGTTGTGTTTTGCTGTTCATTCACCAATATTGTGGAAGGTACAAGGTCATCCGTCACCGTCATTACTCTGATTACGTGCTCCACATCTCACAAACTACCCAATGGAAGCTACGTGATGTTTCAACTTCGATGTTCCACAACAAAGAACGGCAATTATCTACAATTCAAACTTCAACAAAATCCATTGGGTAAGTACTCTCCGCCGGATTCTTTTAACGCCCCATCACGAACAGGTTATCAAGGCTCGAACTGAGAAAATTGGGACGTTCATCGCCAAAGTGGAGAACGATGAAGCATGAACAGAAGGTAGGGAAGACAAAAAAATGACCAGAAGTTAGGAAGATGAAGGGGGATCCGCGGCGTTCATTGAGAAGATCGGCCAGGGTGGGAGGTGGAGGTGGTCGCTCCTGGCTCATCAGCTCCCTCGTTTCACTTGGCTCCAGTCGAAGTGATGAGGTCGCCGTGGTCGTTCATATTGTTTACCGTCATTTCGTCTTTGTGGGTGACAGTCGAGAATTTACCGCCCCCAGGTCAGTTAACTTGTTTTGACAAGATATTCAAATTATCACGTTTAATTGCAATCACGTCACTCACAAACCATTAATTAAATTTGCATGTAACATGCTGCTAACAACAGAATAAAAATTTCAATTAGTATGTTCTTCTATGGGGTAGCTTTCGGTATGGGGTAAGTCTGTTATGGAGGTTCAGAACCTTCTGTGTCCTCGGGAGGTGGTGACTCAAGAACGTTCTGTGCATCCAACTCGAGCATATGTGTCATCAGATAATGAGAATCGGGTGAAAACGTAGCCTGAGCAGCTTCAAACAGCTTCTACTGGGATGCAAAATCAAGCAATAAAACACTTTATTGGCTTTCCTCCTTAATATCTGACTTTTTCTTCGTGAAAGTCAACATTTTCAACGTTTGTGACAGTACAAGACTTCAATTGGTATCGAACGAGATGCTAATAATTAGAATGGGGTGAGAATCGTAGCCTGAGCAGCTTCGAACAGCTTTTTCTGGGATGCAAAATCAAGCAATAAAACACTTTTCCCGGCTTGCGTCCTTAATATCTTCCTTTTATCTAAGGCACGGTGTGAGCCACTGCCTCTCAACTGTTCTTTTGAAGTAATTTTTTTTTGTTTAATTTTATTTAAATCAAATAGAGTAATGGAGCTCACCGTTACCTCGGATTCAAGGCATTTGCCACAAATCCTATGATGTTGGAAATATTTCATTTCATTAAGAATTCTATTTTATTTTGGTATCTATAAACATCTCTCTCTCCCTCTCTCTCTCCTCTCTCTCTCTCTCTTTTCTCTCTCTCTCTCTCTCTCTCTCTCTCTCTCTCTCTCTCTCTCTCTCTCTCTCTCTCTCTCTCCTCTTTTATCTTATTCTTAACAGATTTTCATGGTAATTTTTTGGTTTGAACCAAGTTTCTTCTAAGCTGTACCTACTGTCAACCATTAAAAATTTCGAATTTTACAGCGGACGGGTGAGGGGGGAATTTCTGAAACGGATTTATATGCAATAAATTTTCTTCTCATGTTTGGATTGTTAACTTGTGTCAATTCTAATAGGCGTCATTCTACTGATGAAACTTTGAATCATAGGGACGCCCTAAAGATATTTTGTTTGAGAAAACATGAATAAAACAAAACCGTATTGTTTAAAAAAATCATACCTCACCAATGAACTGAAGTATTAGAATTATTAGGCCGTTGATACAAAGAGTCTTTTTATGGTAATTCTTGAATAAATATAAGAAAACACGGTGCTCTCTTTTATTTTTTTCAAATATAAATATATTTTTACTCGCAAGAGTTCATTTTATAGGATCGTTGTTGTTTAGCGTCAAATTTCCTATAAAATCTTCACGGATTATACTTTCGGTGTATCATTTCCAATAATAAGCCTTTTTTATTATACACCTAAACTATTTTGTTACCCTCTCAATTTTTTTCATTATACTTGTCGAGGTGTATGGATTCAAAATCTGCAATGTATATCCGTCGTACGTGACAAAAAATACCTTGAACTTGATACAACAAATCCGTTATTTCACACGTGGACTCCGTAAACTTCACAGTGGGCCAACAATTTTGGGGGGAAAAGCCTCCAATCACATGAAACCTTAATTGAATCATTGTATTCCTATGTTTTTTGGGTTACTGAATCGCTTGTATCCAAATTTGAAACCAAACATTCATTAACAACGGACAAAAATGGGAAAAGTTAGTTAGTGCTATTCATGCGGGTGGATAACTGATGAATGGTGAGGCAGGATTTGCCACATTTGAAAGAGAAGATAAGCTACATTTTCGGCTGTCAGATATGACATCGGTCTACTCAGCCGAACTATTCGCGATTCCAGGAGGGGTGGCTTACTTTATATGGACAACAACGGAGGAAAGAGGACTTGTCTAATTTACAGAATCTTTGAGTTTGGTAAACAAATCTCCAAAAAGTTAACCCGACCTCAAAGATAAACTGCATAGAAGCCGATTCTAAAAATGTACAATCGGCACCGATCTAATGAATACAACTACAAGTACAGCGTGTTTGAAGGGATCGAAATCAAGGATGCTGAAGCAAGACGGTCACTTCAGAAAACTACCACCGACGGATATTTCTTAGTTTGCTCAGTAACGTAATGTCAGATTTTTAAAGTGGACATGATCCAATACTGGCAGAGAGTACATGATAACCATCCAGCCGGGGCTAACTATAAAGCAATGTTTCCAGCCATGAAGCCAAGACCCTGGTTTGATGATATTAGAAATATGCCTCGAAAATTCTACAAAACCGCTTCGAACTGGACACTGCCTGACCCGATCGTATTTACACCGCGTTAATCCAACTGAATCCTCCGCCGGCCAGCTGTGCTTAGAAGAGGACGAGACGGTTGACTATATTCGTTTAATGTGTCCTGTAAATATACACGATCGGGAAGAACTGTTGAAAAGTTCATATGAGAAGGTGCATGAAATTTCAATCTTGCTCATTTAATTTTAAGTAACAACATTAAAATATATAAAAATACATACTTATTTTTGGATAATATTAACTTCTATCACGGTGGTTCAAAGTTACACATGCACTACTGTTGGGTCGGATTCGACCAACCTCCTTTTTATCAATCACTGTTCCCAAAAAACGCTTAAAACCTCTAGAAAATGTATATTAATGACTCTCCAAATGAAGAAGTTAGAAAAATACAAACAAGTTTTTCAATAAAATGTATTATTATGCGTATTTCACAGCTTATAAGCTCTTGCGCTTAACACAGTTCTGCTAATTCAATCATAGTTTCAGACTCAAAAAATATCTCAGTTCTGTTGAGAATACAAACATAATTTAAAGTCCATAAAAATGGAAAATATAAAATGAAACGAGTTGACAAGGATACAATCAACCACAAACTTCACAAATTGGCGAGAAAATAATCACATATTTTATAAAGTACCACAAACTTTCTTCATCTTTAGTCGAGGAACACTCGGGGCAAATCAAAACTTTATGTTCCCTACACATTGATCTATCACAGTAAGTACAATGTGAGTTCCCTTTTCTGTCGCTGACGCAAAAGTCCCATCGTCTCCAAAAATGTCGTACCGCCGCTGGATGCTGCAGGTTTCTCAAGCCTTTTGCCCAGCTGTTCAGCTATCATCCCTCTTAGATTCCTCGGAGGACGTTCGTTAGCGAATCTATTCTCCATCCACGGCTTAGCCAATGCTTTGGCTAAATTTTTGAGAATCGTCGAGCGGCTCGTGTTTGGATATGACTCGTTGTTGACATTCCATTTTTACAGGACATTCGAATCTACTATGGTTCTGTCGAATCCAACCAAAGGGGAATAAGGCGAAGAATGGTACGTACCTCATCGGTGAGAACAAGCCGTCAGCTTCCCATCAACTGGGTAGGAGGTGCCCTTGTACGACAGCTTCAAGCACACTGTATATTGATCTTGACAGGAAAACCAAATTTCACTTGGGTCGGGTCCAACAGACCGTAGTAGAGAAAGGTTAATAGAATTCTGTAGAAGAACAATTAATGTTCGTAATGTTATCAATTGTTTATTTGAGTTATTCGTGTGTTATTATTTATTAATTTACTTATTACTTTACTCGCGGCAATTAAATATCGTTGAATAATTTTAAACGGGAAAAATCAGATTAATTTTTTTTTGTAAATTAGATGTTTAAAATTAAATTTAAAGCCTTAGCGATTTGGTCTGTTCTCCAAATTAGCACTACCGGAACAAAAAAAATGTTTTTCCTGACAAAAACAAACACAACGTTGAGTTTCTATAGCTTATGGGAAAGTGTTTAGGATATCCAGTAGAATGAGTGGAAACAAAATTTGTTTCTATTAATTCATTTAATGAATTCAAGTTCAAATAGAATTGCGTTAATCTTGAGAAAATTTCAACGTCACCAGAAAATGAACATTTCGCGCATCTGCATTGTTTATTGCGACTTAAAAACTTAGCTGTGGCCCAACCTGTGTTGTAATACCCATAAGAATTTGTTTATATTATTAACTGTTAAGGGTTCACAATAGAAATAAACATTGTATACAAAGTAACAGGTTGTCTGATATTCAAAGTCGGAATCGTGAATCGTCAATGACGGGAACTCGGAGCAATGACGTGGCTGTCGCGAGTTCGCGGATTCTGAGTAGCCATGGATACATCGCGGTCCAGCTGCTAATGAAGTGGGTTAATAGTTAAGTCTGAAGCAGTCCTCTTCACATCTCCCATCTTCACAAATTACTAAGTGTGGTGTGGAATGCTGGAGTGTTTAAGGCAATAAGAGTTTCTTTTGTGCACATGTCCATCAGCGTCTTCAACTAAGTAGGATCTGGGTTCTGCACACTTTTCAATAACGTTGTCTTCTATTGGAAGTTCTGTTGGATGTTCGGTCGATCGCTGTAACATTTCTCTTTTTCTTTTGCGCTTTTAAAGATGCTGCCTCATTGTCGATAATTTGCGGTTACGGCAGTGATTCTGAAGTTAGCATCAATGTTATCGTTCTGCGATTCATCAGCGGTTGGACAGGCGAACCAATGTCGTGTCTTGGAGTATTCCGTTGACGAGGTAACGCTAAATATGGGTCTGATCCTTCTTCGAAGCAGTTTTTGAGGAGTAGCTTGGCTTCTTGAACAATTCATCAGACCGTGGAAAATTTGGACTCAAAATCCTCTGTTGAACATAACGATCCTTAATAAAAACTAAAGAGAAACCCCGTTATGGAGCAGTACTCTGGGTGGCCATGAATGTTAGTAAATATCAAACTATTAAGATTCAAAGACTTTGATTTTGGAGGTTTTTTCCTCGTTGGACTATTTGCCCATAAACTATTTGCCGTCCTTCATACGTGCCATAAAGGCATTCAGAATTGATGAGAAAAACCTGTTTTCTCACATGAACTACATTTGGGGTCCACTTCTCGTGCATAGATGCTATGAGCCAAAAAGGTCAAGCATAGTTTAAAAAAGTGGAAAATTTTCTATTTCGTTGTTCTTACTGAAGTAGGCAATTCGGGAGCCATTTCCTAATCATTTCAGTCGCGAAATCGAATGGAATGGGTTTCAAAATCGTAAAACTTCATCCATAACAAATAATTGTCATTTCTCAAAATAAAATAAACCCTTCGAACCCGACAATTACAGGATCAATAACCATCATTCGGAACATAATAAACTCGTGTGTTAGGATTGGCAGGATTTTTCGTCATTTTCCATGCCAATAACTCGATTTTTCTCGTAATGCTGCACCTTTCAGTTTTCTCTGATTTTTCTCTTTTCAGGGAAAATTTCCAAAGATACCGTTGACAACGACGTTGGAAATGTGAGACCTTGGTGCAGTTTTTATCGTTCTTGCATTTTGAAAATAACTTTGCTTGTCATTGTTCAATTTCCGATTGGAAAAACCCAAGGTTTCTCAAACCTGGAAAAATTTGCTTTTCGAAGAGTCTTTTCAAGTCACCAACTTTGATTGTAGATCTATCCTTTAGAAAATGCAATTTTTCTTTCGCACGATATACATAAATTGGAATACATACAGAAAATTAAATAAATTAGAGCTAATAAATTACGTTAAGTCAAAATAACGGAAACAACTTTATGTTGTTTAAAATTGTCTTGGTTTATTATTCAATAATAAACCATTGTAATCGCTCTCGAAAAAAAAAAAAAAAAAATTCTAACCCCCTTTCTTTCAAAAAAAAAAAGAAACTTTCATGGTTTACGTTTCAAAGGGTGTAGAATCCGAAACTGCAATAAAAATTTGTCCGTCCGTCTGCCGTACGCCGTACGCACGATTTCTCCCAAACGGCTGGAGCAAATTTTTCAGGAAAAATCAATATTGGTCCGACAACGCCCCAATTTTTTAGCCAGCTCTCTCACTTAATTTAAAATGCCCTTTAAGGGTTGTCAAAGTTTTTTAAAATCCCTAAAAACCTCAAAAAAATCGAAGCGGCCAAAATTTGGACTTTTTTTGAAAAACTTTCCATGAGGAATCGAATGAGCCCTTTCCGAGGTTCGTAGCTCAAACCATTCCCGATATACGGCCCGATTTCTGGTACCAACATTTGCGTTTTTTTGGTTTATTTTTGTTTATGTTTTCATCGCAGTAACCTAGAGATGTAGTGATGTAGTGATGTGGATACTGGAGTGAACTCCTAAAAGGCTTTGTAGCCGATACACGGGTTGAAGCATTCTGATACGCATGAAACGCTGCAAATTCTTCCACTGTTGTTTATTATTCAATTGGCTTGCGTTCCATTCTATTCGCTCTTGAAAAAAACGCTGCCAATTCTTTCTCTGGGGTTTATTATTCAATGGTTCATGATTTAATTTAAGCTTTGGAGTGTGCGTGTTTCACAGGTGATAGAGAGATTATTGCATTTCAGGAGGCACACGATCAACTGATCAATCCAAATAGTATTTTGGTTCAGAACCGATTTAAGTGCTTCTATGCATATCTCCTGAAATTCAATAATCGCTTTATCACCTGTGAAACACGCACACTCCAACGCTTATTAGAAATTCATGAATCATTGAATATTGAATAAACCCCAGTGAAAGAATTAGCAGTGTTTTTAAGCAGGTTAATTAAGAAGTTATGAGGCGAAAGTGGTTGAAATTTAGTAGTAGAATTGACTCCTTTCGTATGGCTGCCCTGTTTTGTTTACACCCTGTATGCGGGTGTTCATTCTCCGTCCCGCTTCTGAAATTTGATGTGTCTGCTGCTATATGTCTAGCCTTCAAAGTTTCAGATTACTCTGGGATTTTCAGCCAAATCGATAAATTCCTTTTAAGGGGTTACTAATCCATTTAATCATCTCTTTTCATTTGCACTATTTTCCTCAGCCATCACCACGAGCTCTAAGAAACCTGTATATGAGTCTTATTTACTAATATACCGCTGTATGTGATTACATCTCAACGTAAAACTCAATCAGCAGCTCTAATAACATTCATATCTCTACAAGCCCAGTTAAATTTGTTTTCTATTTTTTCCTCTTCAACACCTGATCCAATAGAATGTCAAATACTATTGTGTTAAGAAGAGGAACTTGAAGTGGGATTGTTATGAAAAACATTATGATCGATGTTTGACAAAGGTGAGCTACTGATAGGGTAGATGGGAAAGCAAATATATTATGCAATCGCACTTCTAGGTCTTCTTTTGTCCTCAAAAGATGAAATCGTTGCAGTTGGTTTCTCCAGAAATGATTGACCTATCCAAAGTTCGTCGGTATACAGGAATTTCATTGCTGAACAAAAAAACCCATATAAATATGGCTGCCGCAAATGAATTATTACTTACGGAAGAAAAAACTCTGCAAATTAATACACAATGGTTTATTATTTCTGAATTAGATAACCCTCCAACATGGCCTACCGCAAATGGACTGTACAACTAGAGATAGTGTTTCCTTGGTACACTCGGAAACCAGGTAGAAACCCAATTCAAATTTAACTTGATAAAATAGACGTTGCCTGTGATACAAAATTAAAACTGGGTCATTTATATTTCAGCGCGATCGATAGATTTCTTAAATCGATTGGGGAAGAAATCAGCCTCAGCAGCATTCAGCTGATCAGTGTGTCTTACCTTGTAATTGAATTCTAGAATGACTTCCAGCTAGATATAACTTCGTGAACACCAAACTTCATTAGTTCATTAAATGAACAAATCTAGTATGAAACAGAAGCTAATAACTGCCTTTGTGACTTCTAGATGACATATTAGATTTAGGGACACAGTGATCAGCTTCCTCTGATGATCAGTTGTGGGTAATTTCGTTCCTAACCGATCTCACTTGCTATATTATAAGCTTTAACTCTTTTAACGTCATCAAGAATGCATTTACAAGATCTCAAGGCTCGAGTTTAAATATTGTACCACACTTTACGCCTAGTTTACGTGGATCAGTGATTCTTTAAAAAGGGTTATTCTTATACGGAAATATTATTAAAATAAATATTCAGGATTGCTAAAAGGGAAAACGACACATCGATTAACCCGTTCTTCACAAGAACCCAATGAACCATACGCATCCTCACTTACACATCTGGTGATATAGGTAGATGAATTATGGTTAACACAGTAGTCTTGTTACCTAAATCCCCTCTTTCGAACGATTTCATTGGAACTACGACGGCAGATGTCAAATAAACGGAGCCAAATATTTCGATTCTTGGTCGAGGCAAAGAAAATCCCATCCTCGCTGTCACATTATTCTTGTAAAATCGTTGGAGCGTCTCGCGATGAACCGGTCAGCTGGTCGAAAAATGTTTTTCACCGGAAAAGGCTCCACAAATGGAAACCGAGGAAAATCGAAAATGAGTTTTATCGGGGCGAAAGGGAAACGTCGCTTTCACCGTCAATAAAAACTTGACCGTTTCGCTATCAAACGGTTTGATTTGCCACTATATACCTTCTTTGACTAGCAGTTTCGACTCATTAACTTTCCCAGCTCTTCGAGGTCAAAATAATATAACCAGCTTGTTTTGTGTTCCGGAACTGGAAAATACCGTGACGTACCTGTTTAGTACTGTACTTAAGAACGGACCGGCTACTTGTCCTGCTAAACTAAAAGAAAGCACTTGGTAGGCTGAAGTAGAAACATTTGGTATGAGAACGAACTATTTATTCAGATCGAAACTGTACATATGATCGAACGTTAACTTGTACTTTTTAATCAAGTTTATAGCCTTCCGATAAACAGTTTTAGATCGCGCTTATGAACGGATGGACGGGGATAATTTCGAATACGGTTTTGATATAAACGACGACGCAACAAGTAGCACAGTAAGGGCGAAAAATGGCGAACAATCCCTCCAGCAAAAAGGCGGGGACGTTCTTTAGTACTGATCCACCAAGAACAATCAACTCGAATGAGTTAGAACGCGCCTATTCCTTCAAAGAGCATAATTATTATTTTACAATTTGAAATGGTTTAATTTAAATCGATCGATGTTCTATTAGGTATTTTTTAAACGTTAATGAAGGAGAACCATCATGGAGTGGAGATAGAGGCACGGAACAGCGATCACGGAGCGAGGCAAACACAGAGCGTCATAGAAACAACCATTAATGTCGTTCGGTCAGTTCTTCATTCAGCCTGCGGCTGAACAGTACCTAAATTAAATCATCAATCAATAGTTCGAATTAGAATTGAGGTAAAGTATTGAGATTCAATAAAAACGATTGCGTACGAGTTCGAAACACATTCAGACATTTCCGTAAAGGGTGTATGCTAATAAAGCACAATGTTCCACCGACTCGCAAAACCTGGACACAGAGACAAGGATTAATGACAATGGAAGCTCAAATTTGACCAAGAAAGATATTTAACTCGCACATACACAAAAAATTAACATTAATCAATTGACTCAATATCCATTGGCTCCATTTTAACCAATGAATATTTCTTTTTTTTATGTTTGTGTTTGTGTATCTAGGGCGACCATAACGCACTGCTGAGGCAACTTTCGTGAACGATTTTCTTGATGATGATTTTGGTTTATCATTTAATAATAAACCATTGTAATCAAACTTGAAAAAAAATTTCTAAACCCCCCCCTGAAAATTTCCTGGTTTACGTTTCAAAGGGTGTAGAATCCGAATCTGCAATAAAAATTTTCCGTCCGTCCGCCGTACGCACGATTTCTCCCAAACGTTTGGAGCAAAAAAGCTGAATTTTCAGGAAAAATCCATGTTGGTCCGGCGACGCCTCAATTCTTTAGCCAGCTCTCTCAATTAATTTAAAGTGCCCTTTAAGGGTTGTCAAAGTTTTGTAAAATCCCTAAAACCCTCAAAAAAAGTCAAGGCGGCCTAAATTTCGACTTTTTTTTTAAGAACTTTCCATGAGGAATCGAATGAGTCCCTCTCCAGGTCCGTAGCTCAAACCATTCCCGATGTATGGCCCGATTTATGGTGCCAACATTTGCATCCACATTCAGAACATCACTATGTTACTGCTATCAAAACCAAAACAACATCTTTTTTTTTTTTTTTTTTTTTACTGCAGTAACCTAGTGATGTAGTGAATGTGGATACCTGGTGTGAACTCCTAAAAGGGTTGATTGCCGATACACGGGTTGAAGTATTCTGATATTCATGCTCCGTCTTACGAATTTAAAATTTTCAAATAGAATATTTTTCCATTGTAATCGATCTTGATAAAAAAACGCTGAAAATTCTTTCACCGGGGCTTATTATTCAATGATTCATGATTTGAATTTCTACTAAGCTTTGGAGTTTGCGTGTTTCACAGGTGATAGAGCGATTATTGAATTTCAGGAGGCACACAAATATGATCAACTGATCAATCCAAATAGGTATTTTGGTTGAGTACCGATTTAAGTGCTCTATGCATATCTCATGAAACTCTCATTTTCAAGTTTCAAACATATTTGTAACCCTTCATGCAGTACAGTGATGATCGACCCATGACCGATTTTTATACGATCACACTTACAACCAGAATTGTAAACACTCATCAATATTTTCAAAAAACTCTGTGAAATTCTCACCTGAACCAAAAAGCACGAATCTCGGCTGAAGATTTTAGTTGGCGTGAGCAGTATTTGATGAAGATGGAAAAGGGAGAGAGGGTTGGGTGGAACGGGAGTGCCCCTGTACAATGACCACCAGTTAAACTAAAAGCTACGAATGACTCGGGTAGCGATACCATGAAGTACTCCTGACGAGATGCCAAGATCGGTTAAATATGTCTCACTTTTCCCACACCACGATCACGTCATGACACGGTTGCAGCCATAATCATCGTTATTAGACGACACAGCTTTTAGCTCAGATACATGCCGGACGTAGTTCCTATTGTTATAGTTATTTTTCTTAACGCTCCAACTACCAATACGTTTTTCCCCCGGACAATCTTCAATCACTCGAGTGGAAGATCATACAGGATGACATGCAGCGAATTATTGTGGTTGCTGAGCATAGGAGAGCTGCTTTCCAGGAGCGAGTAGCTACCTCAGAATCCTCTTTGTACCGAGAGCTCAACTCCAAGATAAAATGTGCAAGCTTGGTCCATGATGCAGGAGTTCCCTTGGAAACAGCTCGATGGGCTTTCAAAATACGGGCTGAGGGTGTGAACCTCAATGCCAAACCCTACGTAACGAACTCGCCTGAAGAGTGCTCTCTCTGTAATCTACGCGCACGGGAGGACGTCTTCCATTTCTTGTGCCTCTGTCCCGCACTCTCTGAGTTTCGGCTTATTGCGTTCCGGAGGGCTGTACTGAGCCGTGAAGAGGCAATCAAGATCCAAGATGGTCAGTATTGGTCAAGTTTGGAGTTATTTAGTAGATCATCTTGCCACCATAGGTCCTTTCTAGTTAGAGAGTTTAATTTCTGAATTTAGAATAATTCATCTGTTTCAACCAGCGAAAGAAACTTTTATTTATTTTTATTATTATGGTTCAATTTACATATTTATCGTCCTAACATGTTCTAGTTTACTTTTGGTTTATTATTCAATAACAATTTTTCCGTCCAAGCCGTACGCACGATTTCTCCCAAACGGCTGGAGCAAAAAAGCTGAAATTTTCAGGAAAAATCCATGTTGGTCCGGCGACGCCCCAATTCTTGACCCAGCTCTCTCACTTAATTTAAAGCGCCCTTTAAGGGTTGTCAAAGTTTTGTAAAATTCCTAAAAACCTCAAAAAAAGTCAAGGCGCCCTAAATTTGTACTCTTTTTGAAGAACACTCCACGAGAAATCGAATGAGCCCCTCCCCAGGTCCGTAGGTCAAACCAATCCCGATCTATGGCCCGATTTATGGTGCCAACATTCGCGTTATTTTGGTTTATTATTGTTACTGTTTTGATATCAGTAACCTAGTGACGTATGTAGATGTAGTAATGTGGATACTGGAGTGAACTCCTAAAAGGGTTTATAGCCGATACACGGGTTGAAGCATTCCCGTAAATGTAGGTAAAACGCTACAAATTCTTTCACTGGGGTTTAATATTCAATTTTATTTATTTGGCTTGAATTCATGATTTGAATTTCTACTAAGCTTTGGAGTGTGCGTGTTTCACAAGTGTTAGAGCTTATTGAACTTTCAGGAGATATGCATAGAGCACGTAAATCGGTTCTCAACCAAAAAACGCTGCAAATTCTTTCACTGGGGTTTATTATTCAATGATTCATGATTTGAATTTCTACTAACCTTTGGAGTGTGCGTGTTTCACATGTGATAGAGCGATTATTGAATTTTAGGAGATATGCATAGAGCACGAAAATCTGTTCTCAACCAAAATACCTATTTTGATCGATCAGTTGATCATATTTGTGTGCCTCCTGAAATTCAATAATCGCTCTATCACTGTGTCAACGCACATCCAAAGCTTAGTAGAAATTCAAGTCATGAACGCAAGCCAATTGAATAATTAACCCTAGTGAAAGAATTTGCAGCTCTTTTATTTTTGAATGGTCCCGCTTCCGGCAGACGGTCTAACCAATGCTGTATTGTTTATTTTGTATATTAATGATGTATATACCACACAGATCAAATGATAATAAACCTTTTCTTCTTCTTCTTCTTCCAATACGTTTTCGCCGTTAAGTAACCAGTAACTGACGAACCACAACTTCTTATGGGTAGGTACGACAAATAAACTCAGTACCCTTTGTTTCTGTGAGGCTTGCACTCAGTTGATATTTAAGAACAATACTCTTATTCTTACGACCGAGTTTCTCGAAAGCTATAAACACTCAAGGTATAAATATCTTAACTCGATTATGTCTGGTTGCTCTTGACAATTAGTTATGCAATCCCAACAATACTGAAGATTTCGAGTTCACTTGTTGCCAAATCTTACTTGAAGCAGGAATAATGTAATCTGTTAAGTGGTGAATTATAAAACTGATTCTCATTCAGTTAAGGCGCTACTTTCTAAACCTAAACGCCTCCTTGTCACACAACTCACAGTCTAAATATGAGACGAATATAACTTTCTTCTATGTTACGCCGGCACTTGGCACTTCCATCCACGTAACGCTCTCAACTAGGGTTACACAATGTAAACTATGGTCAATTTCCATCCAACGTATTTTGACGCGGCTCCTTGTAACTCTGATGAGCCAATATTTGGTTGTAACGTTGCAATTTTGGTCATTATTTTCAATATTGAACCTTTGTAATTGACCACGAAACAGCTGATCAGTGTGTTTTACTTTGTAAGTGACGTCTAAAATAATTTCGTCTTAAATATAACTCCATGAACACCAAACCTAGTCTCATTGTACGAAACAAAGGCTGATATAGAAATAAATACATCTACCAACAGCGGTGTAGTATTCTGCATACAGGCATATACTAGAAATCCACTACTAAAACAACTGAAATTTAACTAGGTAAAATAAAACACCTATTTACGTTTCACTCGTCCGCAAATATATAAAATTAAGTTATGAAAAACTTGATCGGAGGCGGCGAGTCACCCGTCGTTTTTTTGCAGCATCCACTCTTGCATTTAAATACAACGAACAAATTATCGTACAGCTACCGAAGTGGTCTGTTTCGATTCATGGAACTACTTTCTATATCAATCCAAAAACGTAGAAAGTTTTTGGGATTTCGATTTGTTAATAGTTAAATTCTTGAATATATTCTCTTAGGGTTGATTGATCAAAATGCCGTGACTACTGCCACATCCCGGATCGATGCTGATTTTTTTAGACAAATTAGGTTAACTTGGGAACATGAGTTTCGCAGGAAAGCTTCATACTGCCGGCGGCTTACGACGGACGGGCGGTCGTTTTTTAATTCGATTTTTGAATCCTATATATATTGATCCGTAAACAAACCACTTTTGAATGGGGTTAATTAATTTTCTTTTCTTGGTCTATAACAAAGGTTCATTATTAAAAATTACAATTAAAGTCAACCCCACCTCAAAATTTGTTATTACATTTCCAGATGAGCAGAACCCAAAAATGAGGGAAACAAAAATTTGTCCGACTGCTTTACGCTGTAGATGTTTTCTAAATAAGCGCTCTTTCTGGCGGTAATGGAATGTACAGGTGTTGCCAGAACTGCCTATTTTTTGCCCAGTTCGTTTTTTAAGTCACAGTAAACAACTCAATGTTCTACCGGTGAATCTTTGGTTGAAACTGACTATCTCGATATCTGACGTTGATCAACGGGATTCTGTTTTCTCACGAATTATCATTTTCTATCTTTCTACTAAATATCCTTCTCAATTTCCTATCGGCTATGAGAACTAAACGTTGTATTCCTTTGCAGCCAAGAAAAAAAAAGAAGTTTCTGGTTGTGCTCGTTGTGAGGCCAGAACGAAGCGCTGAAGCAGTGGTTTCATTTCCAAGTGAAGATGAAGTACAAATATTTCGAACACCGATCAATATTAAAATTTATTGTTGATGGAAAAAGCTTATTATGGGGGTGTACATTTTCAATTTAATAACAATATTCAAGCTCTGTTTGACATCAGATGAGAACCCAACTCTTCGAAAGATCTGTTTTACCAAGTTGTATTGAATTATTCGAGTGCTTAGTGGGTTTTGAGCGTTTTTGAGGATTTGGGATCGCTGCGCGCCGCCGAGATCGGAGTTGGTTCTAGCGCGTTCAACCGGCTCAGAGTCGACTAGAGGCGGCGTCAATAGATTCAGGATCCCGCGACGCAGTACAAAGCAACCGGGAAGTGAGGACAGACCTTCGGCTCGCAACGCCCCTTTCGTTACAATACAAAAGATTCCTGAACGAGGGCGAACGTGAGTTATCGAAAATCCATTATCCGGACACCCGTGCGCTCACGTGATGTTTGTTCAATATGTTACTCGACAAATACACAAAAGTTGCAATACTGCAACAAAATGTTGCAATTTTCAATAAATTTGTAAGTCAATGTTACTTTCTGATGTTATGCTATATTATTCTTTTTATTAATTATTCGGTCAATCAATAAAATTTGCACAAATCAACCAAAATGTTGAGTACGATTTTGAACAAGTGCTACTCGCTTTAGGTTACTTCCCAACAATTTGCTTGTCCCGTATTGTGTCAGACGGGAAATTATTTCCTATCTCCCTAAAGATGAACTCAAAGTTAGTTTGTATATGTGTGTGTATCAGTGTACGTGTATAAGTTATTCGTAAAAACAAATATTTATGTATATGATGATATGAAAAGCAAATATGATAGGAACGACCTGCGGCAAGCGGTATCTGAGCTAAAAGGAGTGGCGCCTAACAACATCAAGGTTATGGCTGCGACCGTGTCTTGTCACGGAGTGTGGTGCGGGAAAAGTGCCACGGAGTTACATGAGCTGGGCATCTGGTCAGGAGCTCCTTTCCTATCCGGGGCTCGTACTTGAATTGGTGGTCATTTTATAGGGGCACTTCCTTTCATCCCTCCCTTCCTCCTCCGTCATCCTCAACTTCCCATATCCCAATTGCCGACGTCGGGTAAACCTGGGCGTCCTCCCCACTTTAATTTCATTTAGTTTTTTTCGTTTTCGTTTAGTGGCGTGCCCCCTCCTTCTTTGAGGGAAGATTATTTAAAAATAATAATAATAATAAATTGCAGAATGTGTAAAAGATAAGATGACGAAGGAAAACCCCCCGTCAAGAGCTCTGCGAGCGTTGACGCGGGATCGGATTGTACCGGCAGTCTTGAGTCGCCGCTTGTTAGAGTGTGTTCGTATTCTCCCGAGTCTATTGCTATTGTAAAGTTGTGTAATTAAATGAAGTTCTTTTTTTCAAAACTGACTTCTGAATACACGAAACCTAATTTACATACAAACATGTTCCCAATAGACGGCTCAACTGCCTAACCGATTTTGACGGGAATAGCTCAATTGGAAGTGATACGTCGCTCCGGAACCGGAACTGTAGGTTCATGGGAGGAGCATCCGTGGTTATCCTATTGTTTACACAAATAATCAATTTTATCTGAGCTCGGAGACACACATCACACACACACTCACATCCTCTTCCAGCACAAATACAACTCTGACAAGAAAAACAGCACACATATGTTATCTGTAGGGCCAGGATCAACAGGCAAAAATTATACGCCACACAATGCTCTGAAAACGCCAAAAACATGCATTTCAATAATCATTAGAAATAACCTTATTTTCATCATTCGTGTGAAAAGGACGAATGAGTACCCTTTGCTTTGCAAGCCGGTAACAATGTCTCTTGTTAATTAGGTTGTAGATCTTATGCCTTGTTTTTTACTATTGCGATTAAGAGTTTGTTCATGTTTGATAAGTGGTTGTTAAGTTGGGGATTCAATTGATAAAATGTGAGATCAAAAATAAAGATTGTACATGTAAAATTTGGTAGTTGCCATGCGCGAAATAACGGAATGGACGAAAGACCGCCTATTTCCAGTACGGCGTACGTTTTTAACCGTTTTAGTTCACGTTTAAATTTTCAACATTTTTACATTTGAAATGATATTTTCTGTGACCGATGAGCAGGGATCCATCTCAATCGATCCTGCGACCAAAATTACGTAAACGTGCGCTCCATTTGCCCATCAGTCAAAACCTAAAAAAAAGAACAAAATTTTAACAAATTTCCGAAGAGTTGTAGGAGCGTGTTAGATGATCGGGCTGGCTAGATTTAGGGGCAACTAGACTCCAAATGGAGTCCACATCCGAAAGAACTGATTCTTTACATCAGTTCTAAAGTATCTTATAACCCGTACGGCGGTCGGACATCGCAAATTTTGATTGTACACACCTGGAAACCAAGATTGACATAGTTTGAAAGGGTTTATAGCAAAATTTTGCCATACGACTACTTCCATGTATTATTGATCATAAACAAAAACGCTGCTAATTCTTTCACTTGTGTTTTTTATTCAATTGGCTTGCGTTCATGATTTGAATGTATACTAAGGTTTGGAGTGTGCGTGTTTCACAAGTGATAGAGCGATTATTGAATTTCATGAGATATGAATAGAGCACGTAAATCTGTTCTCAACCAAAATACCTATTTGGATTGATCAGTTGATCATATTGGTGTGCCTCCTGAAATTCAATAATAGCTCTATCACTTGTGAAGCACGCACACTCCAAAGCTTAGTAGAATATCAAATCATGAACGCAAGCCAATTGAATAATAAACCCCAGTGAAAGAATTTGCAGCGTTTCATGCGTATCAGAATGCTTCAACCCGTATCGGCTACAAAGCCTTTCAGGAGTTCACTCTAGTATCCACATTACTACATCACTACGTCACTAGGTTACTGCTATCAAAACAAAAACAATAATAAACCGAAATAACGCAAATGTTGGCACAATAAATCGGGCCATACGTCGGGAATGGTTTGACCTACGGACCTGAGGAGGAGCTCATTCGATTCCTCGAGGAAAGTTCTTCAAAAGAGTCCAAATTGAGGCCGCCTTGACTTTTTTTGAGGTTTTTAGGGATTTTACAAAACTTTTACAACCCTTAAAGGGCACTTTAAATTAAGTGACAGCTGGCAGTGAGAGCTGGCTCAAGAATTGGGGCGTCGTCGGACCAACATGGATTTTTCCTGAAAATTTCAGCTTTTTTGCCTCAGCAGTTTGGGAGAAATCGTGCTTACGGCGTACGGCGTATTGACGGAAAATTTTTTATTGCAGATTCCGATTCTACACCCTTTGAAATGTAAACCATGAAATTTTCAGGGGGGGGGGGGGGGTTTGAATTTTTTTTCAAGAGCGATTACAATGGTTTATTATTGAATAATAAACCAAAATTCAAAAGAAAACAATCTTCTTTGGGTTATGAATAATGAGTTATAAAAAAAAGTATGATTGGTACTTATCAATTTGCAAACATAAACATTTTTATGACGTTTTTTAAATGTATAGAAAATTATGCTACAACCTTGTCCTAGTTTTATTCAGTCAAAACGAAAAAATTAAATTATTGTTCTCAGCTACTGAACAGGAAAATGTTTTTTCACTGAAGGTGTAAAGAACTGCGACTGAAATGGTGGTTGGAATGGAACTTCAATGACGAAAGACCAATACAGGCAGAAAAGTAAATGCAGTGGCTAACAAAATATTCCAAATGGTGCGAAGGAGCGGCTGTGGGGTATCCATTCACCAATAATGGGTTACAATATTGCAGGTTGACTACCTACGCATTAATCCATTAAAACTGAAGATTATTCAATCCACTGTTTTAGATTTCTATCCATGTTTGCTTAGCACCGATGGAAGCGACAATAAATCCAATAACATAGATACCGATACTGAAGTGTTCAGTTTCAAATCTTGACAGAACCAAATTCACCGTTATCCCTGTCAAAGGGTGATCAAAATTGTCAACACAGTGTACGTTTCGTGGAAATTTCACCTGGACGTTGAACATGTAGGAATGACCGTCACCGTTTTCACGATACTGGGACCACCGGATTCGAATTTATCACGAAATTATCGCATTTACTGGACCCAGGCTTGGCTTCGAAGTTGGTTGAACGTGAACCCCAAATCCGGCGAATTCGGGGCCGGTCGCGTCGTCGCTTCGTCGTCTTCATTCCAAAACGACGGTGACGATCGGCTGAGAACCCTCGTTTCGACTGTACCATCAGGGCTCGCAGCCACGACTTCATATCGTCCGTCCAGTAAGACATCCTCCACCATAATACGTTAATAGCAGAGTTGTTACATAAGGAATCCCGTTGCCCACCACATGTTCCAGTTACTTATGATGAAAAGTATAATGGGCATTCCAATTACCATTGAAATGAATGGTCAACGACAGTGTCACTTCTTTTCCTCATTCCAGTTAGTGACTTCATTCCCAACGGGACGTCAATCAACATTACGTTCAAACGGCAATAGTAAAAGGTGCTTGACATTAAAGTCTTATACTTGGAATGCGTAATAACGTCATTCTTCGTCCAATTGTTTTAGAAATTTAAAAAAAAAATAAACTATATCAATAGCTCCAAAGAGTTTTCAAACATTTCCTCATTGTTTCAAACAGTGAACATTGTTTTGTTTGGGAAGCATCCCCCCACAATATGGAGGATATTTATGCACATATTCATCGGAATTTGGTTCATATCTGCATCCTAACCTATTAATTACGATCTCTTTAACAGCAGATTTTTTATTCTCCTGGGTGCCTGAAATATGCGAGTCAGAAATTCAGGAGTTTATCGAACTCATGAATGAATTTAGCGAACAGCTACTTTAGTTAGCGCTTACAACTACACTTGCAACAAGGAAACCTTCCATGGTAATTACGGGTGATTCTCAAACTACGGGGGATTTTCAGGTCCTGACATTTAAAAAATGTTAATCTTTTGCTAGGTTTTTGGATTTTTATCTCTCAATCGGCCTCCCTGGATGTCTTTCTGATACCCAGTCACTCAAGACATCCAATTATTCTCCGCGAAATTCATATTTGACAGAAGCCATAACAATGGCGTGGTGGTTTCGGTCACAATAATGTTTTTGCAATTTGGTATGTTTTCACCTACATGACAATGACAATTCAGAATTTCAATAGAGATTCTTCCAATACTACAGGACTTTTTGTCGGTCTTAAAAATACAAAAATGCTATATGTTATTTTCTATCTCAGGTAAAATATTCAAAAAACCAACTCGAAATCGGGAACCTCGGTACAGTTGCTGGTCATGACAATGACAAATCAGGGGTTCTCAACCCTAAAAAAACATGGAAATTATATTAGCATCCGAGAGTTTCCTACTGGTCAATGCAGTACTCAATAAATGTATGCAGATAAGAGGAACTCTCCTGCATTACAGCCAGATGCCCAAAAGCTTTATTCTTATCGGTTTTTGCTTTTCATTCTCCTGGTATTCATGTTTTTGACACTTTCTAAGACTGACATGATGCTGGGTATCAGATCTTTGATGAGTTGCTATTTATTGACCAGCCGTCTTAGCTGGCGTACCTCCCACAGCTGTTATGTCTCAAATGCTGTGCAAGCAGGGTCATGTGCGCAGAAACGTGCGACAAGGCTTTCCTCTAGTCACTGAGATCTCTATCATCTATTGTGACAATGTCCCTGTCTCAATTCTGAATATTTCTTATGACTTCTTCATTCACTAAGTGAAGGAGGTTTTTTGGCGTTTCCTTGACAATATTCCGTTCTTCTCAATAGGCTGTTGAGGCAACCTTTCCAAAATGCTGGAATCTTATTGATGTAGCAGCAGGACATTCACAAACTGTGTTCTCTTCAGAGCAGAGCCGGTATTCTATTGTCGTGGTTTAACCCGTTTTGTTTAGGCGGAATCTTCGGAGATAGCGTGGTAAAGCTCATACATCTTCATTATCCTGTCATCCACAGTTCATGTTCAGGTAAGGCCTTACTGATGACAACTATGCAGTTCAAATAACCTAACTGATCACCATCCCCCCTCCAACTTTCTTTGATATTTTTGGATCAAAATTCACCACAAGATATATGGTAATGATTCATTTTAGTGGTTCTACCACAATCACAAGAACCTTTTCCTGAACATTAGTTTTTATGATCATCATCTTCTGAAATAGTGAGAATATTGTACTACTGGAAAAGGTAGTATCAGTAGTGCATTAGAAGTTTGCATTGTGAACTTATTTTTATCGTTCATTTTCGGGAAAAAATCGTCCATAAAGGACAGTAACACTAAGTAATCACTAACAACAAAATGTAGCTACTGCAATGGCTCAAAAGAATTTTCAAACATTTCTTCATCGAAATTAGCTTTGAGGTATTCATGTTGCCTCGGTTCTAACCCTTTTTTAGATTATAAAAGCATTGAATTATCTTCCTTTGCTATAACAAAATCACTAAAACGTAATGCAGTGCCTTTCGCATTACCTTTTCCAATTAAAAGAATTGTTATGTCGAGATATTATTTTTGCATCTGCAGTGTGAGGGTAACATGTATTGTAATTCTATCTTATTTGCCTTAAAAGATCTTAATTTTTACTCCACCTTTAGATCGGTTGTGAAACAAATTGGTATTACAGTATTTCAGCTGATCGCTAAGTCTTCATACATTTTAATTGACTTCTACTTGACCCAAAGAACCTTACAACTGAAGTACATAACAAAAAGTGGTATCTGTTTACCTAAAATGGTGAAATATTTTGGCTACCGACTGCTCTGTTAGTGATTTTTGAAACGTCAAAAGGGAAGTCGACAAGTATTGCGAATCTGTCGAGCCAATCGGACCCACTCGACTAAATATTCTAATAAATATTGTCAACTCCGCTATTAAAATTGACTGGATGGCGATTTATTTTGGTATCTCGTAAAGAAAGTTATAACGATTCATCTGATCTACAGAACCATCATTTCCAAGTCATGCTCTGCCGGTCGCATAAATGAGGTGACCAGGATCAAACATTTCAACATTTCAAAAAGTTATGTTTTTGAATTTTTTCCTAGTTTAGATAGGAAAGTTCATGTTAAAGGAAACGTCAGGATCTAAATCTAAATGATCAGGAACGAAATGCATATGATTTCACCCATAATCATGAACACTCATAAATATTTTATTATACCAAATCCTGAATCGAAGAAAAGGAGAATAATCGTAGTAATCCTTTGTAATAATCCATTACACCCCCTCCAACAGTTCCCTTCCCATAATCCAATTCAGAACTCCTTAGGTGTTGAATGTTATGCACTCAAATACACACACGTACAACTGTAGTTTTTTTCATGGATTCGGTCTTGGAATGATTTGAAACAGATTTGTATTCGGTTATTTATTTTTTCAAGTTTACGTTGTCCCACACCCCTTGGACCTAAAAATGACTGCAAAAAAGGGGCTTCCTAAAAACTACGATTTAACTCAGCTTGACTCGTTTGTTTCAGACGTACAACCCCGCCCAACTACTTCCATCGATATAACAGTTTCCCCAGTAGCGACAGCGGCGGCCATCCGCATTTTGGACATCTCCTGGAACAGCCACAAGACTTGGAAACAAGGGGATTGGGTTGCTCTGTACGACGTGCCTCCTAACACCGCCGATCAAGAACCTCTGTTCAAAGCGAACGCCACCTCCCCGAAGGGCTGGGTCAGGACAGGAATTCAGGAAAATAGAATATTCCCAGAGGAACCGGATTTTCAGAAGAAATGTCTTGGTTTCTGGGCCGCGTACTGGAGCGCGGATAAAGAGCTAGGTAATCATTATTATTAGTATTATCATTTATTTAGTTACTATCTTATAGGCAGTGACAATTCGGAGGAATCCGATAAAATTAGACATTTCCTCCCTAAGAAACACATTTTTCAAACCATAATACGCTCAACCTACCGGTGGGCACTGCGTGCTGCCACGCTAGATTTTATGTTAAAATAGATATAGAATTGTAGATTTTTTTTAAACAGGGTGGACATTTTAGTACCTACTTGTAGTTGGCTTCACTGGGAACCTTTTGACCGTGTCAGATCTTTTTTTCCATCCTCGTATCAGTCACTAGTCAAGGCCAAAAGCAACGACTTCACTTTGGCAGCACTCTGTTCTGCATGCGCTCTCTCACTTAATGAATTTTACTTTCTGAATGATGATGTAAGTCAGGGTTCTCCAAACTACGGCCCGCGGAAGGATTTGGTCCGGCCCGCCGCCCGCGGAAAAAGTGGATGGATGAAAAAAATTAGGCTACCGCCAGAACGTGATGACTTCAAGGGAATCAAGAGTTTTTCCAGACAAATGATAAACGATTTTTGGTTCAACGTATGTTTGCAAACAAACGTTTTAAAAAATAACACTTGTCAAATCCAAATATCGAGCGATGCTTTCAGAAGAACACTTAAAAAATTTGCTTATGATTGGAACAACAAACTTTGATCCTAAGTGGAAAGACATTGTAAGCAAAAAACAATTACACACATAACATTAGATTGGTTTTCCAAAAATACTTTTTTGAACGCAATAATTTTGAATAAATAAATATATTTAGTCACTATAAACCAAGTTTTGGTTCCTATATTAGGCCTAATTTTGAATTTCGTCTTGGAAGCTTAAAAACCCTGTTTTTAAATTTAAGTTTTAAAATTTTCCATTCCTGGAAATTCAATTGTTAATATTTTTTATTGAACAACTAAAAAGTAACTATGGAATTTTAAAAAATAAAATCACAAAAACGTATACCTATTATTAATAATAAAAATAACTTTTATATTAAAAACTATGTCAGCCCACCCAGATGTGTTCCTGCTGGTAAAGTAAAAATAGAATAAACAAAGAGAAGGGTCTGCAGCTACTAATTGCGCAATACTTATCGGACAGAATCGACCGAAAGGAGTTCTTCATAGCAGTAAGCTACCACGTTGCTTCAATTTGATTGCTTAATTTGACTAAAGCTATATTTTTTGGTATTTGACGACCCATCAATCTACTAATTTTCCAAAGCGGCACAATTTTTAACCAACCAAACTTGTATAACCATACACAGTCCTCAGTTTGCGGAACGGAATGTAGATGCAACCCAACCGACGAGACCCTGGGGCCCATTTCGGTTTCGGTCAAAACTTAATTTCCAAAAACTGGGGCCCATTTCACCCAACGTCGGGGCCCGTTCCGTCCGATTAGAGTGCTTTTGGGGCCCATATCGGTTCTGGCCTTGAAATGAGCTCTTGGATCGAGTGAATTGAACATATGTCCGGCCCAACAGATATAGGATCTTTAGGACCTTTCTCTGGTACACCTAAGCGTTCTTTTGGACATTACTCATCACCCCAACCTATATGATTCGCGTCTAGGTCTGTTACAACCTATCTGGTGTTTCAGTGGTCTCGAATTGCCTCTCGACGAATCCAACATGGATGCAAGACAACTGGGAAGCGATAAGGTACATCAAGCTGAGACAAGTTTTCCTACCGGGCACCCATGACGCGGGCGCTTTCCAACTCGCTTATTCCCCATTCGAGCCAACCCGCTACCAGAAGTATGTCTTCGCTCAGGTAACGTTCTAAAAATAGTTAATTCGTCAATAACTCATATATTTACCCCCTCAACAAGTTAAGACAATCAAATCGTTAAATGTTAACAACTCCCACGGAAAAAATCATGACATGGATACGTGTTGAAAGCAAAAAAAAACATGATTCAGAAGAAGTTGTGAGGATTGATGGTTTTCTATTTTTAGACTTAGGTGCGTTTTTGTGTCAGCTCCTCAATTATTCTTGTGGACCTGTTTTGTAATCACAAACAGTTGTTGGGGGTTTCTGTACAATCCACTTCTTCCTCTTCGCACCTTCCAACCTCCTTGGTGGCCTTCGTATATTTCTGACAGATCGTAGGTCTGTGTATAAAAGCGTGGATGCAAAAATGAATGCTAAAACCTGTTACAAGATGTATGCTATGAGCCCCAAAACACCCGGCTCGTATCGCCGTCATCAATCGCGTTCTTCATAACTTATCAATATGTTTGCGAACAACTGAAGCGTCGATAGGTGTTTTATTTTATCTAGTTCAACTTCATTTGTTCTATTCGTGGATTTTATAATTTTTTATACATACCTATTTCGCGCCTTTATACAGAATACATCATTATAGGCACTTTGGTATCAGCTTTTGTTAGATTTCAGTTAGATTTCAACGTATTTCCGTGTTCTAGGAAGCGTTTCTGGTTGTACAGTCCAGTTCTGGAAGTCCAGAGATCCCCTTAGGACGGCAAAAACGTAATGAAAATAATAATAGGAGCAACAAAGATTAGGCTCATTTAAGATACAAAGAAGCCCCATGTAGGTTCTAGTTGCTCTTAATTCGTTCAGTCGCTCTCTACATGTTTTAATGATCTGACGCAGGACGAAAGCATCTTGGAACAGCTGATTCATGGGGCGAGGTACTTGGACTTTCGGGTAGGACGCTATCCGTCGGGGTTCTGGCTGAATCACGATATAGCCCGAGTCCACGTCCTCGAATTCGTCCTGGACGACATCAAACTCTTCCTCAACAAAACCAAGGAGATCGTCGTCATTGACATGCACGCCTTTCCTGTCGGTAAGACTCCGTATAATTCATCAGTTTGTTTACTTATTCAAATAATATGGGTCAGTCCACCATGCACGAGGGAAATTATATACTGGAACATCCCGGAAGGTTAAGTCCTAAGTTTACCCAATTTCTAAACACTGCAAATTACTACAGTAATCTGATAATAAAAAGTGTGCGGTCCGCTCTCCGGAGCTCTTCTCAAAAACTACTGATCGAAAGTGAATGAATCTTGGATCAAAAATCAAATTTAGGTTATAGATTGTGGTAGATATGGTTGGTTGGCCCTTCCCGATTCTTGAATCCGTGCCGTTTGGAGATGAATCAGACGCCTTCGAGCTTCTCGGAAATTTCTGAGCGTCGCTGGCATTACCGCATTCAGCTCAATCGAAGGGGCAACTACACCACTCCATCACCTCACAGTATGGGACTAAATTCCTGTCTTCGATCTAAAAATTATAATTGCCGACACCTAAAAAATCTGAATGTCGAAAACTTTCGAAATACACAGACTGTTAGACGTGAATTCAAATAATCGAATGAGCTAAAACTCTTACAGAAAAAATAACCTAAACACGATTGTGAATGTGAATGTTTGGACGTTCTAAAAATTCCCAGATATCGTTTGAGAATCGCATTGAAGTTTTGAATCATAGAGTCAAAGAACAATATTATGGCTCCAACCACTGCAAGAGAGAGAGAGAATAAATTAACGAATTTTTATTTGTTAATTTCATTCATCAGACTATCTATTTATTATAATAAATAAATTATTTTTATAATAATATAATATTATTATGATTGAAATCATAACCGATTCATCACCTTGTCGACCACTTGTCCCAACCCCCGACGACCACTGAAAAAGTTCATATTCAACTATATCCATAGCTAACGCAAAAACAATTTCGTCCTTTGAAAAAAAAAATTGTTGTTTCTCATGGTGACAGCTAAAAATTGACATTTCTCAACTATTAAAGTCCAGTGTCTGAAAAATTCCTGATTTCACCTCTTGATGGATGAACTTGAGTATGTACGCAATAAGATGTTGAAAATTTGAGAACACTTGGTAATATGGATGGAAGGGAGAGTAGCTGTCTCAAGTTGCTGTCAAGTTGTCGGATACTGGTGCATTTACGTTAATGATAAAACGTGCTCTAACTGTGTTCCAGGTTTTAAGGAAAGACCGGAGTCACACGCGGAGCTGGTCGAATTCTTAAAGCTCCACGTAGGGGAGCACCTGGCGAGCTTCATGGGTTACGAATCGACCCTCCAACAAATCCGCGACTCCGGGAAGCGGCTCATCATTGCATATAACGAGCCGAGTATCGTACCCAAATACCCGCGCTACCTCTGGCACCCGATATCCCAGAAGTGGGGCAACGTTCGCTCCGTCCAGGATCTCCACGACTACCTCTCTGGCGTCATGAACAGGTGGGAAGATTGTAGCTATTAGATATGATATATGCCATTAGAACTGTCATAACTCCCTCAAATTGAAAGATAGCTCACATTTAATGACACCGTTGGAAATAGCGTTGCATTTTATATCTTTTTGACTTAAGAAAACATTTTCTTAATTGCATTGAAGATGTGCGATTGCTGCGCGAAATGGCAGTTTTGTCAAAATCTTGAAATCGCCTGTTTTTCATCTCGCCTAGAAACCCCATTAATGCTTGACGTAGAACTGAGCAGGCCTGGTAAAACGTGCGCCAAAATGTCAGCTTTCCAACGGTGTAGTCGTTTAGGTTTTTAAAAATGTTTTTAGTTAAAGAAATGGTGTTCAACTGCAGAAAAACGTGTGTTTTCTGTTAAAATTGAGGTTTTTTCAAAAGTATCGCCCAATTGCACATTCCCACTCATCGTGGTGCGCTAAAACTCCTGAACATAGCTGGTAGTAATAACCAAAACCTTAGTGACAAAAAGGATTAGTAGATAAAAAAAGAAAGTTTACTATATAAAAAAAAGGTTAGTAACATAAACAATATTATCTACCAATATTTTTTCCTCATACTATCCGACGTGTTCGCAAGGGTGTGAGTTGTTCACAGGAGGAGTGTGACTCCCATGCTGCTTCAGAAGCATTACCATTGGCAAAACCGTACACAAAAATCATGTAAACATGTGGTATAGCTACTCAACTGAAAGCAACTCATCGCAATCAATCGTAAATGAACACAAACAATAGCCGTCTCTCGGCTCTTTGATTATCTTGACTTTAGCAGGACAGCTTAGGAATGCCGAAGACGCTGTTCACAAACGAACGTTTTCATTCATTTAATTCATTTTCATTCTTCATTTTTAAAAATTTATTTTTTGATTTATATCTTAACAATCTTGTTTAAACTCCAACTCTTCATATGAACTCGATTTAAACCCCAATATCTTACCGTTGTCCTACAACTGGATAACATGTTCGAGTCAACTAACATTTTAATAAAACTGAATTTGTCTTGGTACTATACAACAAATCATCAACATTGTAACAGCCAATGCTACGGCAAAATCAGATTGGGGTTAATGATACACGGCGCACAAAGCAACCCCTCCTTCAAGACCTGAGGGTCGTGCGGGTCATTGCATATCCTCGCCCCTGACCAAGACAATGCCTCCTCCGTAGCTTTCCCAATTTTCAAACTATTGAGATCAAAAACAGGCGATTTCAAGATTTTGACAAAACTGCCATTTCGCGCAGCAATCCCACATCTTCAATGGAATAAAAACAAAAGTTTTCTGACATCAAATAGATAGAAAATTTAAAGCTCTTTCCAACGGTGTCATCAAATTTGAGCTCTCTCCAAAATTAGGGAATTATTACAGTTTCAATGACATAAGATCGAAAACACGAAAAAAATCTTAAATCGCAAATAACTCGGAAACGTGGCCTTTGGCAAAAAATTGCTACGAGGCTTTTTTGTTCGGAAATGATTTGTAGAACACGTAGGATTCGGATTGTGCATAACTCCTGGGACACCCTGTATAAGACCCTATAGCCGTTATCGCTGATGTTAGCCAGAGGTCGGCAGTATCCAGTTACTCAGATATCAAGATACTACTTCGAATTCTTCTGGCAAACTCGAGGGATTCTAGCGGAAGAAGGCGCCAAATTATCCAATTTCACAAAATTCAGTGTTTTCGGGGTGCTTATACGAAAGGAATCGTGAATGTGTCGTGATAGTTATCTGCATCTTTATCCGTTGTTACTTTTGCTGAATCAGAAAACTCGTCTTCATTTGACTGAAATTCGGATGTATGATACCCTGCATTGCATAATGAAATGCATCATGATGCATGATGCATGATGCATTTGCATCATTTTGACCAGTTTTTGGCCCGTGTGTAAGAGGTAATTAGGCTGGCTGGAAGTCTTGACCTGTAGACTGTAAATTGGGTACAGAATTGAATCCACTCAAATCCAAAGACGGTATTTTTTACATCAACAATGAGCCTAGAGATTGGGTTTTCAGGGTGTTTATGTTTCATTTGGGTGTTTATCCTTGGTATTGCCAGTTTCTTCAACAAATCGACTGGGAAGGCTACCAGATCAATCCGAGCTCATCTGCCTTAGGAAATACCATTTTTACATGTGAAAATTCAAAGAAAGGATGTTAATATATATATTTAAAATCCCAATGTTCCTCATTTTGACGACTTGACGGTCAGAAAAAGTTTCGGTGTGGGAGGGGGGGGGGGTGCTTTTAAAATAATAAAATTTGTGTGAAATAACGTGCAGCACTTTTTCAAAGTATTCAATAGGATAACGTTACTTATGATTAGTTGATTGCGGAGGATGCTCTTCTTTTCCTGGATAAACGACTCGTTGTAGGAAACTTATTTTCACATTTTGATTTGGTGAATCATTATTTTGCATAAATTACCTTAATTATTCTATCAATTGCCCTCTACTATATTCACAATAAGCTATGATTCATTTCCCATCTGTAGCATTTCCAAGTCAAATTCAACATCTTCAACTAAATTCAAACTTTTCATCACGTCAGATTGCATCACGTTTTCATTGTTTTTCGAAGATGATTCACGTGATGCTATTCGTTTCTTTATTCTTCTCAATTTTTGCAGAATAATGACCGAAATCTGTTTATTTCGCGTGAAAAATCATCACGTATGCCGACTTTCAACTCTCAGATTAAGGTGATTTTTCACTTGATCACTGAAGAAGGTTTCAATCACCTATTTTTACATTTTTCAATTAGACCCCGAAAATTAATCCCCGTAAAAATCTGAAAAAATGTTCCTAAAATAAAAAAGTGGAGGGAAACAAACAAATTTTGGATTGAGTCAAATCAAGAAACGGATAGCATCAGTTGAATCAGCGTTGAAAAACAATGAAAATTCATGTGCCACACTTCAGTGCCGCTATCAGACTTTTTTGGGGTTGCAAAACTTAGCGTGCTAGCTGAACCGGTTGTTCGCAATAAAAAAAATTGGTTGAGAGGTCAAATTTTCAAAAAATCTTGGGAAGAATCCGAATCTGCAATAAAAAATTGGAATTGCTTTTTAAAATAAGATAGTTAGTGTCAATTGCGCTTGGTTGCGCAGTTGCGAGGAGTGCGAAAATATGATATTTGAGATCCTTGGAAAAAAATATAACGATTCAAAATCTTTTGTTTAACTAAATTTTTTTGTTTACTATCATTCTGAAGATTTTTTTAGGGGGGGGGGGGGGGGGACAACTCGAGGCGACATTTGTATATTTTGTGGAGATGATGCTCCTTCTTCCTCAAGCGTCAGCTGGACAGCTTCTCCACTGATGTCATATTTTTTGACAGTTTATCACATGTGCCAACTCGTATTTCACAAAAGTACTACCTGTACTTTATTTGTTGATTTCTTTTTTAATATAACATGGTTTTGTTTTATGTTTGGATTTGGAGTATCGTTTTCAGCCCGGCCCCCAATGACAGACAAGCGTTTGGTTTAACATTTAGGGCTTGTGCGTAATTTTCGTAATTTCCCTATAATTTCCCTAATAACGGTCAAAGGGTTGAATTTGACTTGGAAGGGCTATACATTGCCTCTTTTAATTATTTATTTACCTCACTGTTTCTAGTAAACCGCCGAGAAGCACGATGTGGGCAGCGATGGCGGAAATGACGCCGGACACGTGGTCCGTCATCTCGGACAGGTACAAGGGGCTGAGGAACATGGCGGACGCCTCCAACCACAACGTCACCGAATGGTTCAGAGACGTCTGGGGACATAAAGCCAACATCGTCGCCGTCGATTTCATCAGGTCCACGGGGATCGTGTCAGCCGCTATCCGGTGGAACAGGGAAAAAGGCTCCATCCGTCACATTAAACGTTCTGTGGCCAGAATGTAGATTGTTTTTCTTCTTTTTTTCTTCGAAGTTAAAGGGACGAAAGAAGTTTTGACGTGAAATAGGAACACCGGTTGAAAAGAGCGACAGCGTCTAATAGAAATTGAAGTTGAGTCGTTAATGTATTGGAGTGTTTTTGTTCTTCCAGAACGGCTTCTATCATTTTCATGTTTCTCCCTGGCACGAAGGAAAATGTCACGTAAGAAGACAAGTATGCATCAAAAGATGTCTATAGAATAGGGAGATGGGGATTCGATGCCGTACCAAAATATGAATAAAATGATAGGCTACATTCACGTAGGTTAAAAGAGCTCAAGCCAAATTTGAGCGTGGCCGAATCAATAAAATCTGGAAAAATGATGCTCGGTTGAATTAGTTATGCGCAGAGTGGGTATTGATTTATGAAAAATGAAGTTCATAGGAGACCATGTGAATCCTAACCCACATAATTCCCTGAAAATTTGATAAAAATTGGTTGAAAATTGTAGAAATGAAGCTTGTTATAACGATTTGCACACACGAAACTAAAGTTGTTTAGGATGGTGTAAAATCGGTGGTAAATTTGATTTTGAATATAATTTTTTTTTACAACCAACACCAAAACAAACCAAACACACACACACACAAAAAAAAAAATGTTTCAGGTATCTGTAGCTAGACTCGGAAGCAATATATAATCGATTACAATCATTGCCTCATCAGTCGCACAACCAATTCATCCTGCGGAAAACTGCTTTCATCACTAGCGCGCAACAACGAAAGTTCGGACAATATCTAGCAAAAACGCACGCTTTGACGGCCATAGTTGCCAAGTGGCTGGCTTGCTCTCTCATAGAATTTTGGTACTATAAGGAATCCACGGTTAAGAAGGAAATCAGTCTAAATAAAAAATTGAAACGAAATGATAAATTAATTATTTTTGTAATTCATAGATCAGGTGGAAAAATAGAATGGAATCTGCGATCCAACCAGATTGTTGAAAACTAGTAGGATCCAAATAATACGGTATTACGATGGACTCCGTATAGTACGTCCGATGGAAGTTATACCAAATCAATGAGAAAGGTTTAGTGGCTTTAGTTCAAAATAAATAATTTTATTGAAGAACTCATCAGGGCTTTTTTACTGCAGTTTTTCATGATTTTTTTTCGCCGGAGAGAAACAAAATTTGGAAGTTCCGTAGACAACAAAATTTACCAATATCAAAAGGTTGCGAAGGGTATTGTCGTTTATGAACTAGAACGATGTTTTGGAGGAAGAAAGCAAAACTTTGAACGGGGTTTTAAGTGGAACATCTGAAATCGGAAAAGTCATGTGATCAGCCCACTGAAGTGTATCATTCTAATCCGGGGTAATAGTAGAGTCGAACTTCTGGTGGAAGAATGAGTTGGTGTCGCTCATTTCTCATTCCAATAACGAAAGTTCGAGAATGGAAAAAATCGGTACCTAGTTAAGGATAGCGGTTTATATGAAGTAGAAGGATGTTTTGGACTTCAAAGCTCGCTGATCATTTCAAGACCTCTTCCGTCAAAATCGGTTCGACATTTTAGCCACCTGTTGGGAACAGGCATACAAGGATACAAATATACATGTTACATAACCCTAAATAGCTGACTCAGCTACAAATAGCTGATTCAGCACACCGACCCTTCATAGACGGCCTGCCTCCCCACGGCTAACTCAGTTCGTTACCAGCCCTTGCCCGCATGTCACCATAGTTGACGTTAGTCCATGTTCCGTGGTATTTCGAGTACAACCTATGTTTTGTGAATAAAGTGTTTTTTAAAAACTCTTTCGCTCAACACTCAATCATAACTTACGTTCATACAAACTTTGTGTTTAATACATAGGATACAACTACTTAAGGGATAACTCGCCGTTCACACATTCCAAATTAGTTGTAAGGAGTCAGCAATGTTACATTTCGTATTTTAGAATCTGCACTTGCTTGTTCCAAACGCTACTTGTGTCTGTTGTCGTCATAAACTACGTGGAAGAACAAAAACAGTGTAATAAATCAGTAATAGGCATGTGAGGAAAGGCCGATCCATTATATCCGGTTTAATGGTTTTGTTTTATTTTATAGTAATTCAATACCCTTACTTATGGTAAGGAAGAGACGGGCTATTCAGCAACTTCTTTAATGTGACCCTTTGAGAAAAAGACTACCAATTGTTCTTATATATTTTTATAAAGATATTGCTAATGATACGTAAGGTCGCGTTAGTATGTAAGCAGGTCATCCCTACGCTTTGGAATAATACCTACCTCGATATTCGATTGAACATGAGATACAGAAAAGAGAACCTAGGCCCATACGCAACACCTAATGCCAGAACCTACTTTTATAAATTTGATTCTCGGTGATGGTCAACTAAACCAACTATTTACTGTGTCTCTTGTACCTATGATTTTCAACAATTGTTATGAGTTAGTATCTAATTAATACCATTTCTTGAGTTTTACAGGACAACCAGAAATTAATTAACATAAAACCATAATGTCTTTTAGATCAAAATTGTGAGATGCGATTAGGAAACACTTTTTCGTTTGCACCTCAAGCCCGGTTTTCACTCAAATACAGGACATCGTTTGCTTAAAGACCTAAGTTTCATGGAATCCAAATTTCCCATGAAACAATGGGATTTTCTGTCTGAAGAAGGTTGTGTGCGTTGTAGATGTCAACAAAAAACGTATGTTTAGCATAATAATATACAAATCAATTAAATTATTGCAGTTTGAAATCGTTTCTGAAATGTGAAAATGAGGTCTCGTTATGAAAGAAGGGTAGATCCGACGAAAATATGGAAATCCATCTTCAGGCGAATAATTCTGAAAAAAAAGTCAATATGGAATAGCCTGTTTCCACAAAAAGTATAGTTAAACACTGAAACGAGAGTTGAAAATTTCAAGAACACATAAATCGACCCATTTCCTTCCATTGTAATACTCGGCCCAATCAAAAGGCACTTTTCAGGTTTTTCTCTTTACATGATGATGATTTCCACTCGCATCTCCTTCATTCTGTACCTAGTGCACTGACGAAAGTGTGTAAACCGGTCCACAAGTGTTAATTCGTATATTTCGTCAATCTTGCATTTTTTGTTTGAAGTCTCGTCAACCTTAATATTCAAGTACACCTAATGCAGAACCACACCTGTCACAAGTTTATAAAAATGTCATGTTTTATGAATCGAGATCTCAGTATCAAATAGATTCTAGTTGTTGAAGATCACAAATGAGTTCACTCATTCTGGAGAGCTCCGAAAGTGAAAACAACGCTTTGCAAAGGAAGCAAAAATCATCTTTTTTTTCTAACCTTGGGGGTACGAGACATTGTATAATTCAAAATGAGCTTTTAAATGACGTTTTGATGAGCCGTAAAGTAGAATTTTTACTTTTTTATTGATCAAGAAACCATTATTGTCAAGGTATAATGTACTTACAGATTGAAATAGCAAGAAACGTTCACAAAATTTTGAGAACCTCTACCAGTAAAGAAATGAAAACAATTATTCAAACAGAAATGTAGCTACATTAATAATAGTGCTGCAGTTCCGCAATTGGTTTTCGAGTCTCGTTTGAGTCTCTTGTAAACAATGATATTGTTTGCACACATTATTGTTTATACATAAACAATAATATGCTTTATGCATATTATGTTTTATATAGTTTTTTTTCTATGCTATACTTGTTCTCAAAATATGGAGAAAAAAATTACAAACACGAAACATACTATATAACAGGTATTCAACAGCTTTGGCTCTCCAGGCAATTTAAAATTGCTAATTTGATTCGGATGATCAAAAGCTGTAGGAAATTAATCCTCACAATGTTCAAGTTCAAAGGCGAGCATAGTCTCAAAATCCTGATGGGATGGAAAAATTATATCAATCGGGCATAATAAGGTTTAGAAGAAGCAAAAACTTGCATATTTTATACTGAGATCTTGGTCGAAAAAACTATTTCTATTGTACTGAACATGCATTGCATATACTTACATACCTTAATACGTGCAGATGGATCCTCATATCATCCTCCGAAATTATGACAAGAAGGGGAGCAAAAAGTACGATAAGAGAAGAACTTTTGATTATTGTTAAATTTGATTTTTTGTTTTTATTTTATTTCTTGTTTTGTTTTTTCTATTGAATAAAATTGTTGGGCTTAATGAGGCTTCGGTAGAATCGGGTAAAATTTAAGTGTTTGATGTTTCCTTGATCGGTCTAGGAAGAGTACAACAACATACGAAAATTACGTTGAATACTATAATGTTTAGGTGATCTCAACACAAAGTATTGTGTATTTATTGTTGGCTGTAAATAAAATTGTTTTTAATATACGTTGTTTATAACTGCAAAGCAAACCTAATAAAGACAGGAATATGGCAAGTTAACCATGGAACGTTAACATGAAAATTGGCTGCAATTTACTAACAACCCACTTTTAGGGCGTGCAAGTGGAAAAAAGGCACTGATCTCAGTTCTTGTTATTTAGGATGAAACAAAGTATTTCGGAGTAACTGTTATCTTGGAGGAAAATGACCTAAAGTCGAAAAGATTTGATAAAATCAGCCTCATATAGACAGTGTTGCAACAAAAGGGAAATTTCCCCTTAGTAGTGGGGGCACGTGTTCAAACCGAGTCATCGGTATCAACATTTTTGGCCAGTTGCAGTTGGCGCAGGAAGTAAGATTTGAAATAGTACGAAACAACTGTTCATACCACTTGGAGTTAACGGAGTCTGGGTAGATGTTCTCTACTCGTCGACAAACACCCTACTGGACACGTGAACAGCGTGCGCTGATAATGTAAATACATTGATAGACACATTGGTTTGAATTATGAAATACGTTTCAGGCACCTTCATAACACAGTAACGCTTAACATGTAGGAGGCAGAGTTGGGGACATTTTTATGTATAAAAACATTATTTAATAAGGTTCGCTTCGAACAGCGATTTTATTCGCTTTCATAGGTGTGAATGTGTGATTTTTGCGGGCACAAACGGCTGTACGGAGAGCTCGAAAAAACCAACATAGAGCAGAGTTTCATGCTCCTAATATCCTCCTGCTCCAGTACAAACGAGTTGTAGCTGTAATCCCTCTCAGTGAATGACTACCTTCTTGACGTATCGTAGCTGACCCCTGAAATTACACGAGTGATCTACCTCCATTGTCCCTTCCTCACATTTTCAGTGAAATACGTGAATCACCATCATGTTCAAATACCCATTTATCATCCAAATTAAACCCTTCTAAATAGTTCACCCGTTCAAAAGTCACATGTACAAAGTTTCGCAAGTCAACACCAAATACGTATACGTCCCTTTAAATTTACAAAACATGCATTATTGGAAGGATTGATTTTTAAAATTTTGTTGTGATTTTTGAGGTGCAAGCACAGCAAGCATCCACACCACCGAATTAAACAGAACACTGACTTCGGTATGAACGGTTGCAAAGTACTGAGGGTATTGTACTAACTTAAACAGCTTTTTTGTACTTATAGGAACCTGCACGCTGCTGTTTAAAGGAAAGAGCCACCACTGGTGAGTACAAAAAAATAATTTTGTCACGAACCTCTTGTCGTACCCTGAAACCTGGTTTCTTTCGAGTGGGCCCATTTCAATGCTCATTCCAGTTTAGATCGATACCAAAAATAAAAATTAAAATAAGGAACGAGCCCTATGAATCTACCTTAGATGAATTATATCGTGATTGATGGAAGACCATCGGTAAATAGTGGGTTGGTGTCTAACTGCTCATCGGGCCGTGCATCCTCAAGAAGGTTGTGCATGTTATGTATTCCGTAATGAGGGACCGTTGAGCGGAATTTACCACAGTTCTGGTCACTCGTTCGAAATCATTCCGCTTAGAATCATGATGTCTTTGGGTTCGTCAGCACACAACTATCTTTCCCGCATATTGGAGATTATCGGTGTCACGATGTACAAAGAAAAGTCACGGTTTACTCCTAGAACCTTCAAAATATACAGAGGTGAATACTTTTGGTTTTGCATTTTCGGTGTTGCGCAGGTGTGGCATTAACTTCCTCAACATGTCATATCCATCATCATCGTGATCATTGAAATGTTTCAAATAATCTTAAACTATTCTTAGTCTTGTATAGTGTAAAAACTAAGCTTGAAAGAACGTCTTGAAAAAAATCTAGTAAGAATTGAAAAAAATCTTAACTACCACAAAAACATGTGTGCAGATCCCTCAAAAACTTTCTTTTGGTTTATTATTTTTAATAATGAACCTTTGTGATTGACCAAGAAAAAGATGATGTTATGAAACACCGTCATTGCAAGTATTACGTTAAAAGTGAGAGTTTGAAAATCCGTCCGCCATTCGGAGTTTGTCTCCAAAACGACTGTTCAAATGTCTATGAAACATGACTACAAAATCACAAATGAGTTTCATTTGGGACAAAGTTTACGACACTTTCTGTTCTAAAGGATGAAATCAAAGAGAGCTGAAATATAAATAAATCAGTATATTATCAGCATAATGTTATTTATTGTGAAAAAGTCAATTGATAACGTGGGAAACGGTGAGAAAAATCTTGTTATTGATAGGTACCTACTCAGGTCCATCTGGCGTGAAAAAATACCCTTTTCAATACACTTAGGTGAATAAAAGAATCCAGCTTCTGAGCAGAATATCTATTGTCTTCGGCACTTCATCATCATAAAATACACAAATCACCGTTAATTCACCGTACGTTATATATAACGTACTATATATAGATGACCCCATCTTAAGCGCGGTTGAATAACACTGATCTCCGATAGTAAGGTAGGACGCATAGTGCGAGGAATTATTAAATCAGATAAGAAGCGATTCATGTTCATACAGGCAGTCAATGAATAGAATCACAGGTGCAAAACAAACTATGAGTGTTTACTTCTACGAACCTGATGAACTGTACATTTTTTCTACTCAGGTGATCTAAACTTCTAAATGGGCACATAAAGCCAGCTGGAAATTTCAATGTAGGTTCACTTTTAGGTATACTACAATCTAAACCTACCAGGAGACCAAAGCTTCGTAAAGCTTTTCTTTCCTGATCCAAAGTATGTGAGGAAAACTAATTTCATTGTGTATTTTCTCCTATATAATCCTAGTAATCCTATAAGACGATTCAATTTTTTAGAAACTTGAAAACAATGTATTGGATGTCATCTAATGAACTTATCGGTGCTTGGAATGTTAAGAGTATCACATAAATTGTCAAGGCATTGTTAATCCTACAATTTTTTTCATAAACCACTGAAACACCACCACTTTTTCCTTCAAATTCACTTAATTTTCTTATTTAATTATATTTTAAATGAACTAACCATTTTTTAAAAATTGATAATCATTTAGGTCCCATATATTTAGGTACCATACATTGAAAAACGGCCAGTTCTGGAGCGATGTAAAAACAATTTATTTCAGGGTTTTATCCGCCTTAGGTGCCAGATGGAACACGAATATAGGAGTTGCACGAATTTAATTACGAATTGAGCACTTTGATTCATGGGTGATTGGTTGATCACTAGGTAACTGTTATTGTCATATGGCTACTTGGGGCAATCTTCGAAAGCTTAGAGTTATGAAAATGGTTATAAGAAAAAAAGGTTCAATGGAGTATGTTCCAGAACGTTGAAGTAAGACTGAGAGTATATTTATGTACATTGCGTGTGTGATGACTCCATCGGATTTCCTTTCGCAGTACCTATTTTCTGAAGGTAGAAGTGGTCAGTAAATTTAAAAACATTCATTGTTGAAACGTAATTAGCAAGTTTGTCCAGGAAGTTCGTAGACGGAACTTTTGGTTCGGAATGCCCCTGTAGAAAGCGAGATACATCACCTAACATTTTAATGTGAGGGATCCCGGTGTACAAAAAATTTGCGCCAATTGTGGGAAGAATGACACCGCTTGGTACTCGTATTTCCCTCAAAAATGTCAGAAAATTCCGTGTGTCATTGATGAAGAGCTGGCACTGCACGATATTTATACGCTATTATCCATCTTAGCTTGAATTCGGTGGTATATTGTGGTGGGAGCGCTCGAGAAAAGGAGGAAATTGTAGGAAACAGGGGAGCTGGGTGAAGAGATTTTCAGGGGTTCAACTACCCTTATAACAAGATACTCCCACGGAAACACTTTGAATTTAATACCACTTAATTCAACGATTTAACCGGTAGATATTTGTGGGATGAAGCGGGGAGGAGGGAAGGCAACAACTGCTCTTCAGACAGGATCGCTTTTGTGACTCCTGACATCTGACGAGGGTTCTGCTGAACACTTGAGAGAGCCCATAGCTATTGTCCGACGTAATCAACTTGGAAAATTAACATTTTAATGTTCGCATGATCATTTAATCAACGGCTCTCCAACGTAACATGTTCATGTGACCCAAGATCTCGTTTGCAGAGCTTCGTGAGAGCTATAACTATTGATACCGGCTTCTTTTCCCTACAAACGTATTGGTGGGAGTGGGTATTCCAAGAGTTATATTTAAGAAGAAATCATCTAACTGTCTTAAAGAACCTAAAAATCAATTACAAGGTATGGGGATGGGGATCAGTGATGAACTGAAGGCCATTATGAACAATTTTGTTTCTAATCGATCCAACGTGCTGGAATATAGAAGGTCTCTTTTTGTGGTATCTAGTGATTAGATAAGAAATATAGTCGAGTTTGGAACATCTTTATATAGAAAACTACTGTGCAATAATTTCCAGCATTTTCTCCTAGGTCAATCACAAAATTTCGGAATGATAAACAGAATCGCAACATTTTAAATCTCAATAGTCGCAAATATTCGTGTTTTGACATAGTATTTGCCTTTATTTTGTTTTAGTCATTGAATGGGCTGGATTGCTCGCAATGATTTCTTCTTGCTTCATCTTCATCTTCAATGAAGCAACCGAACCGGAGGATTCGCCGAGGAAGTTACAAGCGCTGGCTCTGGGAACGGCGGCCACTCAGTTCATGATCACCCAATTGATTTTGATCTTCAAGCAGGAAGAAGTCGATGATCTCGTCGCTCACCTCAGAAGGGTCTTCGACGATATCAAAGGGGTCCCGGGAAGCCTCGAACTCATTGACGTGGGCGATAAACGTAAGATCATCGGATATCTCTTCGAAATCTCACTAATTGTGTTGATCTCCGAGAGGCTTGAAATGTTCAGATGGCTTGAGTGAAATTGGAGGTTTTAACTAGTCGTGGGTCGGGTGATTATTCATGACACTGGCGTACATGCGGGTTACATTGTCAGAATCCTGATTTAGCGTGACAATTGTCATCTGTTAGTTAAGCACAAAGCAAAGATCAAAAACACCAAACCCCTCTCCCATTCCCATGAATGAATGAATGACGAAAATGTTCATTGACAAATAAAATATGAACAACGCCACCACCAGTTTGGTGCACGTGTAAACCTGTTTTTCGTCTAGTAGCTCATAACAGGCAAATAACACCGTCTCGATTATTAGTTGATTAGCTGTTTGCTATTATCTATCTGACTGACATCCTCCGTCAGTTGCTGAATAGTTTCTATGTGGAGGTGGTGAGTTCTCTTCAATGTTGATATATATATATTTTTTATTCGTAGAACTACTGAACCATCGTAGACAGAAGCTTGTATATACGAAATTATGTTTTTTTAACTATTGTAGTAAGTAGGCTCATTTTTTTACTACATGTTTGCACTCCTTCTGACTATTTAGGGTCAAAGATGTTGTCATCAGCTGTCCACTAAGGGTATTTTTCTGCAGAAAACATGGAATTTCCCGAAATAACTTGTTTCTGTACTAATTGCATATCGCTTTTTGACTATGATCATCTTGTTCGGGAGACGCTCCTCAACAATTTAGAGCCAAAGATGTTTTTATCAGCGGTTCCCCAATAGGAAGTTTTTTCTTTCTTTGTTTTGTACAGAAAAATTTGCGATTTGACGAGATTACTTGTTTTTACAGTAGGTAATTGCATACCATCAACTTTTTCCACGAGTTTCCATTCGTTTTCACTACTTTTCTCTTGTTCGGAGGAACTCCCTAAAAATATGGAAAATTGCCACTTTGTTCCGAATTCAAGATTTCCACGACCTTAGGCATGCAGAACCCAAAAAGTGAAAATATCGAATCCCAACCGAATCGCATTCAGGCACTTCAGCATATTTCATGCTATAATTTAGGGTCCTGTTGTCATCTGCCATCTCCTGGATGGCCTGAAATATCATGAATCGTCCTGTTTCGGCAGCTGAGAGATTAGTGTACATGTTTGTCCTTCATACTTGTGGAAACGAGTAGCATTCATCCTTCATTTTATCCATTGAGGTAGCAAATAGACCATGCTAATGGAATTTCGGTGGTTTGAATATTCTGAGTACAAGCATTTTATTGCGCTAAATCGGGCTTCTGAATTAAAGATTGAAATAATAATGAAAGAAATCAATGTTCAAATCTTTGGTTCCGTAGAACAATGATCCGCTTTAACCATAGTTGGGGAGTGTTGGTGAAACTGGCCATAAGTTGACACAAAGTTGTCTCGTGTGAAGCCAGCCTACATCAACTTAAGCTTTGCATGTGCTCCTACAACACAAGGGGCGCATACGTTTGCTTTATTTATTATTTTATTGACTTTCTGTTCGTACATCTCAATCCCGTTGGGTATATAATTAAGATCTGTAGTTACTGTTTTCTCTCGTGGAATTGGACCTTTTTGTGGCCGTTTATTATTTCAATTGTTTTGTGGCATCTTCGAGAGTTGAAATATGCAGCGCAGTAAAATTTGAACTTGAAGGTTGCTGACTCAAAAAACAAAAGTTGTTCTCATAAGCTTCAACTTCAATATAGGCAAAGCAAATTTCTCAGAAAGGTGTGATGTTTCAATAGCCTTTCATCTTCTAACACGGTCTTTTAAAAACATCTATTTTGAGGTAAAATGGTTAGGTACTTATTCAATTTATTTATTTATTTTACAAATTTACGGGCCCTATTGACAAAAATTTTGAACTGTTCGGATGATATATGATTCTTCCTTATAATTTTGATTGGGGTTTCCCGATTTGTCCCACTGTGCAGTGATCCCTCGCTGTCTGGCCGAATGTTGGCAGAAAAGGTCAATTCCACGGGATCATACATCACCTTGCGCTCAATGGAAATCTGACACGAATCAGTTTTTTTTTTTTTTTTTCTTTCATAACCGCAGAAGCACGATCGTTCGTGCTGATTTTTGGATTTGTGATCTTCTCCAACATCCCGTCCAGCATGTCCTTCGCAATGATCAAGATCCTGGTGACAGGCGACAAAGCGTTCCCCTTCGATATGTCCGTCTTCGGAATGCCGACGCCCTTCGGTTGGCTCTTACAGATGTTCGTGATTCTGAATGCGGCCAACATCCTTTGGGGTTTCTACTGCGTATTGAAAACCGTCATCTTCATGCTGGGCTCATATTCAAACGTCTTAGCTCACATGTTGAGGGAAAGACCTATCGACGTGCGGGCCAAAGAAGATCGACAAATACTCAAGCTATTCTGCGACATCAACAGGTACCTACGGCTATGTACAAATAAGATGAACCACAAGTACCTAATAACAAACAAATGCTGACAAACATCACGTCCAAAAAAAAAAAAAAAAATTAAGATGTAGAAATATAATCAACTGTACGTCATAGTTCGATGGAATGAGATATATTCTTGAATGTTCGTATCTAGTAACAGGCCAAACCAAATAATATTTCTTCAAATCATGTTCAAATCTATTTAATTCGTTTTCACTTTGCTATCAACAGTCCGTTGTTCTCAACCTGACTAAGTAGTTGACAATCTCTGCAAACACAATTTCAAGAACTTTCCAAATTTGAAATTCTTGTATAATTTTTACAGACCAAATAAAACCTGTTCCAGACCTAATGAAACTTCTTCCAGGAAAAATGAAAACTTTTCCTAACCAAATGAAACATTTCCAAAATTAAAGGAAACCTATTGAGAAAATGAGTGAAATAAGGTACCTAGATTACCTAAGGTAACTACCGTAGAATTTGACAAAATGAAAATTCTACGAATTTTAGGCATAGGATTATCGAAGAAGATCTCACCTTTGTAGAATAGGAAACTAGTAGGTAAAAAGGTTGCATTTCAAATGTATGGCCAAATGAATCATTTGGTCCGGAAAAGGTTCATTTGACTTGAAAATGATATCGACACATGTTTTGTGGGCTTCTAGACGCACTGAAAAATTTGCACCATTCAAATCATAGTAATGCAATGCAGACAGCCTAAAATAGCACTTAGAGAAGAATTACAATGTATACTTATTGCTGGAATAACAAGATACCCTTGTAGACTAACATCCAATGACACCAAAAATGTTGATAATCCAGAAAAAATATTTTTTTGATATTGAAATTACTGCGGTCGCAAGCAGTTGCTATCATCCCAGTCTGCCTTAAGGGGGTTGGGTACCCAAAGACGCTCCGTGCTTTTCAAAACGATATGGTTTTACATAACCCACAATTACGTCGGTCAATATAGTCATCAAATAATTTTATTATATACCATTAGAACCACCAGAAACTCTAGTTTCCAAAAAGTGTCGAATTTTGTCAATTTTCTCAGTAACAAACCTCGTGGAGGTTCGATAAAATTGATCTTTTTTAATTAAACAAAAATGTCACTTTTCTCCACATTTGTCCATTTTTCTCCCTTATTGAACTATCTGACGTCTTTCTGGTTTTCTCCGACTATTTACAACTATATTTATGAATTTTTAATATTGCCGTTGTGCTCCCTGATTTAAATTAATGAGATCATTTTTTTTTCATAGCATGAGTGTGAAATTAGGGAACATTTACGGAATTATCGCTTTCATGGAAGCTTCTATGGCTTCAGGAAGATGCTGTTTCCTTGCGTATCACATTCTCTTGGTAAGTGTGCGAAATGTACGGTGAAGTTTGAAATTTTCCGACCGATAAGGGAAATACCTACTACTATAATGTATTGGAGCACTATCCCCACTTCTCTTTGCTGGTGAGACAGAATGGGATATTTCCCAAAAACTTTGAAAAAGGCCCAGTTGTCTCGTTCTTTGACGACTGTGATTAAGATATCAGCCCTGACAAAATCTCGCTCCGTTTTGATGCGATTATCCTCGGTTATTCTTTTCAATATTCTGTTCCTTTGCGTTCGTATTTACTGCGTTTTCCGTTGTATATTTAGTTTCAACAGTCTATTCTACTATTAATCCAATCCCGTTATTGTTACATCACCTAAATGATTGGATTATTGAAAACTTCGGTCAAAAATCACATTTGGGTTATAGTTGGACAGAATTCTCGGGGTGACTCTAAGTCAATCCTGAAGGGTGAAATCGAGCGCTAATATATTCAAAAACCTAAATCATCTATAACTTTGAAAATAGCACCAGTGTTTTACCTTCGTTATTGATATACCTGCCTCAAATTGAAGGACTTAAAAAAATGATATAGAACGTAACTGGGCCCAGTATCACGTGAAAACAGATTCAGGTACAATAATTTTTTTGAAGTGTTTTTTGGAATCGAATTTTCAAGTTCTCGAAAAGTAAAGCTTCAATAAGTTTATTACTTTATTTCGATAAATTCCAGTTATTCTATTCATGTATTTCCATGTCTTGCCTATGTGCAGTATATTGCACTTTTGAAGGTATTTTGATATCAGCTTTTGTATCGCACAAAGGACCTAGTAAAGGTTTGTACTCTTGGTGTTATTTTTTAACACAAAGTCACCCAACTGTTTGAGTCATGTAGAACTCAATTACGAGGTATGGAGAAACAGTGATAATCTGAATGCTCTTGCGATTAATTTTGTTCTTAGTTGATTTATCGAACTCTTTTAATGGTAAACATAATGGATGAGACAACATACAGACAAGATTTAAATAATCACATCTTGTATTATACACTGATCAGTGATTTATGCAGAAGGTAGTTGTAAGACATTAATGATAAACCTCTATGGTAATAATTTGCTCGTACGTGGAAATACATTTCTCATCCTTCTATCACTTTTTTCCTGAATTCGGTTACAAGTAAGATATCAGGTACTGTGGAATGGGTATTGCCGTACAGAGGTGTCATCTACTTCTGTAGGTAGCTCGTTTTTCTTGTTTACAGGCCGTCCAAAGCAGTGACTACAAAAACCTTGGAGTGGCTCTCAGCACTTTTTTGACCTCTGTGGCCATCACTTTTGCTCTTTGCTCGTGCGGTGAAGACATATCGAAACAGGTGAGGTTGAATTAGACTGGTAGATTAGTACACTACATTTCGATTAGGATGTAGTACAATTCGAGTCAAGGATTATGCGGAGTTGGGTATTTGTATTGGTGGAAATACTATAAGTGAATTGGAGTTTACGTTCGTAAATGCGCAGAGTGAACTATTAATTGTGAGCTGACGAACGTCACTAATGCAGGAGGTTATTAGAACAGCGTCAGGAGAGCTGAAATGTCCAATAGCTATCGAATTTTCAAGGTAGTCAGGGAAGAACGACCTGAAAATCTCATATCAATTTCAGTCAACAACTCAATAGTATCATCAGTAGCTACTACGTATGCACGAATGTAAAAACTTGTAACAGCCCTAATTCCTACCGTTTTCGTTCGATTTGATTCAATTTTCATGGAATTTGCGAGTATGACTGTATCTTAATGGTCCCCTACGAGTTTTGCAGCTCAAGTGCGACAAATCAATACATTAGTCTGCGCGTGAGTTAACGGAAGACCCACCATGCATGATTTTCTCTAAAATTTCTCTAAAAGTTACGCGAATTGAATGAAACCACTCGGGTTGTTGTAGAAACATATGTTCTCTCCCCAATTGAAAAACCAGTCAGGTAGACAGTTGAGCTGAAGTGTTGCCTTCAGAGCATGTTCAACGGCAGGTCTGAGCTAAACCGCGGGGCTAACGGCAGCCCAAGTATTCTAATCTTGATTTTAATTACAATATATGGAGGTTCGAACGTTAAAATAATACTCCACAACGTATTATTCAAAGCAGTATATTTTCCAAGTTCAAGGGCCGAATGTATGGTCAGGGTTCTGTTTCGATGCTAGTCGACGAATGCCAAATCGTCGTTTTTTGAATAATATTCGTTACTTGCCGAATACCACATGTGTGGTAGCGGCCTTACGTTTAAGCATTTTTCTCCGGTAGAAATGTAGAAACCCGTCAACAATTGTCAGTTAAATGTCATTGTCTGTTTATTATTCACCAAATAGACGGACACAATCAGGAACGGAGTGATGGAGAGCAGGTGGTACGCCGTGGCTCCTCCCAACAGAAGGACGTTGCTTCCTTTATTAATGTTCACTCAAAAACCAATCCAGTTTCACTACAAAAGATTCATGTATTTCAACATGGAGACCTTTGGAAATGTGAGTATGATATTTATTGAAAACATAATTTTCTTTTAAAAGTTCCAAACTTGCATAAAAACGTTGTAGCAAAGCGAATTTCCCAGTACACCTTGATCTTGGTGCGATACCCAAGTACATCGGGTACCCAAAGCACTTTTATAAAGTACTTGAGAAAATCTACTATTATTATAAATGAGTTGGATAAATCAAAAAGTTCTTGACGATCACAAGCACAATTACTTCTTACAGTAACCACACATTCTTGTTCAAGAACATGCAATCGCAGAAGCACATGAACATGGACTTTTGCTCGCTTGATTTGAGTACAAGCACTCATACTCGGGCGACACAAGTACAATACGAATGCTTTTAAAATGTGTGTGTACTTCAATTACTCGTACCTTCACTATCAAATTTAAAAGCGAAATTATGACACGATCTAAATTGTTGTCATGCAGTAAAAATTACTTTGTGGACGAAGTTTTAGCATATTAGTCGGATTCCCAATGAATCAATAAAGTTAAACAACTAATGAATAAAATATTAATATTGTACCCATATATTTGTGTACGGTTTGAGGAAGGTAGCTGAATATTTGAAGTTTGCTGGGTATAAATTAGTATTAATTAAGAGCAATAAATATTAGCAATTTTGAATTTTGGTTACAGATTCTGAAAACTACTTACACGATGACTACTGCACTGGCTCAAGTGTGAGGAGTTTGAAGGCTATCGGTTGGAATTACACATCTGCACGAAACTGAACCATCGATTTCATAAAATTCGTAAAACTATATCTGCTTTAGGAAGTAGTCATTATTTTAAAGAAATTTAAAACTGTGTGTCAATGATATATAAAATAACTAAATAGTTATTAGTTTTACTTAATTTACTATTAGTATGATGTGCTATTTGCAATTATGAGAAAATTAACTGGAATATACTGAACGATGATGACATTGTTTGATTTTGTACCATTGAGCAATAATTTCCACCATTTGGAGTATAAGTTCCTTCAGGAACTGGATGATACGTTCTTTACAATATTCTCACTGTGAAGTCACCTTGTATTTTAGCCATTACGAGTTCATATTTTCGACATGAGAAACAAAAGTAATAGGTACTTTCTTTCAAAGGGTGTCGCATTAGCCTATTGACAACACCAGCTGGAACCAAAACGAACCCCCCCCCCCCCCCGCCAAACTAACGGTAAGTGAAGGTTATTCATTTGAGTGTCACGTTAAGGACAAAGATACCCCATAAACTACCCGGTACAATGTTGCCCTCCAACCTGAAAATTGTTATGTTTCCCTACGTTAACGAGGTGTTTCATTTGACTTTCCACCTTAAGGGGACTCGTACCCCAGTCTTCTGACTTGAAACATGTCTGCGTTACGATCGACAGCCCTCACCGACCTCTCACGAATACTGGAACTCATCGCTGTCTCCAGAAACAAGGAGAAACCGATATTTTCGCCCAAAATCTTCATATTATACCGACGTGCGTGAAAATCAGCAAGTGAAGTTTAAATTAAAATAGTTTCGCTAGTTAACAGTTCGTTTAATACATTGAACTCCCCATAAGCAATAGTTTTATGGAATGACCCTCAATTATTGCAAGGATTTAATGTTTCGAGTAAAGTAAAACAAAATCACTAACGAAAGTGAAAGTAACATACGTACTTGTTCACATTTTGGAATAGATAATAGGACAATACATGTTTGTGCACACCTTACCATCAACCCAACGTTATTCACCTTGTAAGGCAAACAGCGGGAAAACGATACCAACGCGAACCCTGACAATTCCTTGAAAATCCACCGTGACTCAGTAGTCCCAGTAGCCTGTGCGAAGTTCTGCCTGCATCAGCCTATCTCTTGTTTTTCGCAAACATTTTTCTCGATTTATTGCTAGAACCTTCATCTTTCTTTCATTTATGAAGAACCAAAAAACTGAAGGTCAAGGTAGGCGCTTATTGGAAAAGCCACGGTGAATTAGTAGATTTTCGAGGACTTCACATCAGAAAATTCAAGGTGTTATGGGGAAATGTTATAGAAATTCTGCGGAAAGTGCGAAGTACTCAGCTTGTTATAAAGATTTCTGAAGATTTGAAATACCAGCCGTGTGAAACTATTACCAGATATTATATAGTATATTTAGCTGCAAATTAAAACCAACATAATGAAAATTGGGTTCAAAACCAAATATGTAGTTACGGCTGTATTTTTGGCAGAACTTTCTGTCAATCTTGAAGGGCGAAGTCGAAGGGATGAATTTCTCAATCTCAGAATACCGTATAAGTACTTAAGGGATATCACTAAGTGATTTTTTCATGTTAGTTATTGATGAACACGTTTACAATGAATCGAATGAACCCACTCGAGTCGATGTACGATCATCCGTATTTACCGTTCAACGGGAGGTTCGAGCAAGACCTCCTAGCTCTGCTTACAGCCTCTTGCCCAAGTATTTGGATCTAAACTGCAATTACAAGGTATGGATAATGCATCACACAGTATTATTCAAAGTAGTAAATTTTCCAAATTTCAACGCCGAATAAATGAGCAAGGTTTTTGTTTCGATGGGGCGAAATGATCCGTCTCGACCACGTTCACTCTCCCTAAAAGCTAGAACATTGATAGAACAAAGAATGTAACTACGATTATGAACTTCAGCGTTTCTGAACATAGTGCATATCAGCTAGTGAATTGTTATGATCAAATATGCTGTTATTTGAACATAAAAATGCCAGCGTCTTTTCAAAAGTTCCTTATGAAATCGAGTTTTTCATATCTCATGTTGTAATATATTTGCGGACAAGTGAAGTAAAGGTAGGTATTTTATTTTATCTAATTGAATTTCAGTGGTTGTATTCCAGGATATCTACGTCATTTTGACCGAGTATACTGCCCCACTTTAGCTATTTTGATATCAGGTTTGTTCACGTAGTAAAGGTTGGTGTTCAATGAGTTTATTTATGAGTAAGTCATCTAACCTCTCTTATGAAGTCTGAAGTAATGTAAGCAATAAAGAAGCACATTGATCACTTGGAGTATCCTTGTGGCTACTCCCTTTCACAATCAATCGACGTAGCTGGAATATAAATAAAGCCGATATTATCGCATCTGGAACACAATTACCAGCTATGGAGGAGCGAAAAGCGAATTAACCTTCCTTCAGGCGCGCCCTGAAATGTTACACGGGCAGGCGCAAGTATCTTTCAGATACTCTTTAGAATTTCTCAGCTAAATAACACCATAAAAATAAAATACCAATAAAAAACACAACCAACAAAATATGTTTGGAAAATGTTCACTTGTTGGAACAAGTAATTATCACATTCGGTGTCTTAAAGTCATGAATAAGTAATTTGGTTCTTACTAGAGAATTATCACAATCTTAACCTATTTGTTAACTGAAGACTAGGTTAATTTCATGTATAAAATCAAAATTAGATTGAGACTAGCCTTCTTGAGCATTAAAAAGTATTTTGAAAAAATATCAGGAAAAAAAGTAGAAATTAGTAGGGTTTCAGATGAATGAAAAATGATTACATTAACGGGCGCAGGTATCTAAGGGATACTCGTAGCCACCTGGAAAAAACACTAAAGTCCGAATGGAGGCAACACAACGACTGACGATAGTACCGACGGACGTCAGAAAGCTAGAGGGGAGGAGGGCCTTCTCAGGAACCCCCTACACCCTTTCCTCTCTGTGAAAAGGTTCTGCCTGTATCTCACAGATACTCGCGCCCGACGGAAGGTTAAGTTCATTTACCACAGAATATGTCTTATAATCAAAGAGCAGAGCACTATGTAGAAGGGCTAGGTACCTAAACAGAAATAATAAACCCCTTGTGTAATAATTTAAAGCGTTTTTTAGTTTGTTTGAAAACTGTACAATTTTACGGTGTCTATCTAATCAATTATATGTGTCAATCAATATTTGAGGGGAAGGACTATCCACGAGTAATTGTGAATAATTAACACATATTATATTTATTGTTATAATAATTAAGTTTTAATAAATTTTCCTAATTCTGCAGTGTTCGGGTGGATCGGTTTGGTCTTTATGGGCGTCACGAGTTTCACCTTCATCTTCACGGAGGCGATGGGTCCTGAGGATTCACCGAAAAAATTGCAATCTTTGACTTTCGGAACGTCCTCTATTCAGTTTCTGATCACTCACATGCTTTTGGTCTACAAAAACGACCAGATCGACGATCTCGTCGTTCATTTACAGAGGATATTTGACGATATCAAAGAATACCCAGGAAGCCTCAAAATCATAGGTGCCAGTGATAAACGTAAGTGCTCCGAAGTTAGAACAAAAGGAAAATGGAACTTTGAAATGTTGATACTAAGGCCCAATTTCGCCAGAAAATTTGTCCACCAGGTTAAGCCACATTCCAAACAAACTATGTTAGTGAAAGACAAAATCATTACTAGTCATTCTAGACAATCTCCTTAATCAATATGCCGATTTTAAATTTGGGTCATTTCAAAATTTTGGTCACATTTATGTCACTGATCAGTATTACCGCCCAATCTCAACTAAATACAGTTTTGTAAGTGTTTTAAAATTGTCTCCTATGTGGATGTACATGTTCCATGGAAAAGTATGTAAAATGTGCCCACAGGGCCCAGGAGAAAATACCAAAGTCCTTATTTCTCACTCCCTACAGCTGTCACTAACCAGAGGTACACAACTTCCATCATCACTACTCAGCGAAATATTTATTGGGGCTGTTATATCCACTTACACTATGAAAGAACATACCATCTACAACGAATATCCGCCTCAGGAAAAAAAATTGGATCAAATCAAGTAGCCTTATCACCCCATTATTTCAGTGTCACACGGTTTTTACTCACTCCCTACAATGTTTTGAAAAGTAGCCCCCAACAGGCAGGAAAGGGTGTTTATGAAGTTGCTTCTGTTTTGTTGACATCCCTTATTCAAGATGGTCCCAACGCTGGTGGTTGGATTTTTCCTAGACCTTCCCAGTCAGTTCTACCGGGAAAACGATCCCTGGAGACAGCAGTGTAGGTTTTTCAACTTTCACTCAATACTACAGTAACTTTCTGACTGTGGCAAAAAAAAACTTGATCGCACTTGTTGACAATTACTGTAGTTGTTGGAAGTTCGTTGAAAACATTTTGGTACAACCAGTTACAATTGATTTGTGACCTGTAAAGACGGTGAAAGGCTATAACCTCAACCTTCGAAAAATCATATTTCGGGAACGAGTTGTAGAAAAGTGAGATTGACTGAGTTTTGATCTAGTTTTATCCAATGGAAATTGTGCAGCAAGTGCGAAACATTCTTATATAGACATAGAGGTATAAAGGTATGACTCTACAGGGTGTATCAGATAAGGTGCGCAGTACTTCACTCACGTATTTTACAACCAATTTCCAACAAAAAGTGCCTCAGCGATTTTTTTAAACTCTCTTAGTTTTTGAGTTTATCCTCTTCTAAGATTTTTTCGTCCTTGTCTCAGCGAAACGGATATAACACACATACAGTATCATGTGAAGTAAAAATTGGGGATACCGTTGGAAAGTGCGTCAAATTTCCTGACTTTTAAGCGCCAAACCATTTTTTTTTTTTTTTTTGCTCACATCAAGTTGATGAAAAATTACTTTATAAAGCTAACTTCAAGAAAATTTGGAAAAAAACGCTGCAAATTCTTTCACTGGGGTTTATTATTCAATTGGCTTGCGTTCATAATTTGAATTTCTACTAAGCTTTGGAGTGTGCGCGTTTCACAGGATAGAATAGATTATTGAATTTCAGGAGGCACACAAATATGATCAACTGTTCAATCCAAATAGGTATTTTGGTTGAGAACAGATTTAAGTGCTTGATGCATATCTCCTGAAATTAAATAATCGCTCTATCCTGTGAAACGCGCACACTCCAAAGCTTAGTAGAAATTCAAATTATGAACGCAAGCCAATTGAATGATAAACCCCAGTGAAAGAATTTGCAGCGTTTTTTTATTGAACCTCAATACTCCCCCCCCCCCCCCCCAATAAAAACATCCATAATTTATCAAGTCTTTTAGCGCTCGTATTGCTTTAAAACTTCCCCAAACCCAAATTTAAACGATGTAGCCAAAGGTAGACTGATGTAGAGGAGGCACACAAATATGATCAACTGATCAATCCAACGTGCTCTATGCATATCTCCTGAAATTCAATAATCGCTCTATCACCTGAGAAACACGCACACTCCGAAGCTTAGTACAGATTCAAATCATGAACGCAAGCCAATTGAATAATAAACCCGAGCGAAAGAATACTTATTTACCCCAGTAATAATATTGAATAATAATCCCCAGTAATAATATTTACCTATATATTATCAGCGTTTCATACATATCAGAATACTTCAACCCGTGTATCGGCTATAAACTACAAGTATCCACATCGGCTATCACTCCAGTATCCACATTCACTACAACTCGACGCTATCGGCATCCCTAGGTTACAAACAAACAATAATAAACCAAAAAACGCAAATGTTGACACCATAAATCGGTCCATACATCGGGAATGGTTTGACCTACGGACCTGGGAAGGGACTCATTCGATTCCTAGAGGTATGTTCTTCAAATAGGTATACATTTAGGCCGGTTCGACTTGTTTTGAGGTTTTTAGGGATTTTACAAAACTTTGACAGCCCTTAAAGGGCACTTTAAATTGAGTGAGAGAGCTGGCTCAAGAATTGGGGCGTCGTCGGGCCAAGATGGATTTTTCCTGAAAATTTCAGATCTTTTGCTCCAGCCGTTTTCGGAGATATCGTGCGTACGACGTACGGCGGACGGACGGAAAATTTTTTATTGTAGATTCGGATTCTACACCCTTTGAAACGTAAACCATGAAATTTTCAGGGGGGGTTAGAATTTTTTTTTCCAGAGCGATTACAATGGTTTATTTTATTGAATAATAAACCAAAAGAAGGTTTTTCAAACGTTTAGTACTCCACTCCGATCTGCATTTGATCAGGTGTCTGTAGCTTAAAAAATGCGGCAAATGGTCAGCTTTTGAATGGTATATCAAAAACAATTTTCACTATTTTATTTGGTCGAGAATCTTATCTGATACACCCTGTACAGGTAGATTGCTCTTTACTATTCAAATATTGGGACCTTCGAATGATTACTGTAAATTTCATTGCCGTAGAAGCTCGAACATTCGTTCTGATCTTCGGCGTCGCTGTGTTCTCCAACGTTCCATCCAGCATGATATTTGGCCTGATCCTGATGGCAGTGAACGGAGGCACGACGTTCCCATTCGCCATGTCCGTCTTCGGCATGCCCACCCCCTCGGTTGGCTCTTCCAGATGTACATGATAGGCGACGCGGCTAACAACTTATGGGGCTTCTACAGCGTTTTGAAAACGATTATTTACATTTTGGGAGCGTACTCCAAAGTTTTGGCTCTCATGCTGAGAGAAACGTCGACCGATGCGTCGTTGAAGAGTGAACGACGGATGCTCAAGCTCTTCAGTGACATCAACAGGTACTCTTGCTTTATATGCCAACCTATAAATACATATAACGAAAGAGGACAAAAAGATGCCTATAGAAAAATCACCATGTAAATTAAACCACTGAAAACTGTGAACCAACTTAAAAAGCTTAAACAACCCCATTCGGCATTGGAGTTGTTGATCTACCACATACCTGATTATAGTACCTGATTTAGAATAAAACCTATCTACGATCGTGTAATGATGAATAAAGTCCGTTTGTAAATTGATCAAAAACATAAACCAGTTTTATACGTATACTTCTTTCAGTTCAGCAAACTATAAATATGAATAAGTTTCTGGGAGTTCTTCTTAGGAAATCCAAAAACGGACACAAGCTTCGATTGCTTTTATTACACAAAACAAATCTAAAACAAATGTTTCGAATCCGGGATCAATAGTGAATAACAATTTAAATACACATGCAAAAAAAATGTGAATAAACTTTGGTGAGAGTCTCTAGCCGACCTGGACGATACCGTGGCTATCGCCCAACTAAACACCATGGACACTCGTCGGTGAACCTCGCATCTTGATCCCACCGCACGATTATCTTTTCCAACTCATCACAGTCCAGAAGGTTGATATTTATGGATAAGGTTTAAAGATGAGTGCAGATCTTTACATATGTATGTAACACCTTTCAACTCCACGAATAGTTTGAAAATCTCTAAACAACATTTTCCATCAAAAGAGTTTTGTAAAATCAATCATTTCTTCTCCCATCCGGCAAAAATAGCATGATTAAGACTACATCTTCAAATGCGACAGGGAAAATTATTCGATAAAAGAAAACAATGGTTGGCTTTACTTATCCAGTTTTATAAGAGGTTTCTCTTCAGCGAGACTTCTTGATACGTGGTCGCCTATCAGAGTGATCCAGTTTGGGACAACTCAAACACCAGAGAAAAAATAACTTAGTACGAATCCGCCCCATACCATTCTAAGAGCTGTGTTTATGAAAAAGCCGTAGGAGTATGTCATGAAGTGTGGAAGAAGGCGTGACACATTTTGTCAACGGTGCCAGCCTACATTTCTCTACAGATTTTCGCGATTTCTTCCATTTAGTTAGGAATTTTTGTGATAATTTTCTTGTATCATTAAGAATTCGCCCAGGTTGTGAAACAAACAATTCTATTACGGAAGGTGGTGGATAGAGGGTAATACTGATGAATCGTCCAATATTTAGTATATTCAGCTGATTTTCGAATAATTCAAATAAACCTGTAAATAATAGATAAAGTCTGTAAAACTTTTGACATTCAAAGAGGCTCTCAATAGAAACCAGAATTGTAACAGATTCACTATAACAGGTTGGTTCCTTTACAAGTTCTTCATTTATTTGTGCGGTTCTTCTCGTTTGTTGCAGCCTAAGTGTGAAAATAAGAAACATTTATAGCATGATCTGCTTTATCGAAGTCGCGACTGCTTCAACAAGATGCTGCTTTCTTACTTATCACGTTCTACTAGTAAGTGCATGCTTTTTAGTGCTCAGTTAGTTTACTATCAAATTTCCGGTTAAACAACTAAGAATGTAAGATATTAGTAGAAATTTGTACCTAACAGTTTATGTACCTAGCTACATATTCAAAAATTGCACAGCTGCAAGGTTGACTGAGTAACTCAGTAAGTTGGACACTTTCGAGTATCCTGGAAAAAAAATATTAAAAATCAGTGGGTCCTGAAAAAAAAAAAAAAAAAAACTGACCTGAAAGTTTTGGAAAGATAAGAATTTTCTTCAATTTATTACGAAATTAACATTTTGGACTTTGTTTCTACGTCTCAATTTTGCTTGAAAAAGTTTTGATAGATGCTAAAGGGACACTGTATTTAGTGCTTCCTCCAACGGGTTTCCTCAAATTGGAATTTGTTAGTGCGAATTAATTGATTTATGGCAATTTCAATAAAGCAATATAGAAAACAGAAAAGGCTGAGGAGATACTTGCTCTGGGGATCTCTTGGTATGGAGCTTGGAGAAGGTTAGAAGAGAGGTATGGTTGCTCTGTTTTCATCTGCGGGGTCTGTTTCTAGGGAGCTGTGTGAGAGCCTTATTGCGAGAATGAGGGATGAGTACAGGCATGACTGGTTATCTCGGGCGTCGTCGTCCTCCCGTATGTGGGGGTGTCGGTTGGACCAATTCCCGTTGTTGACCTGCTTAGTCCGAGGGGAACCTCTGATTTTACTTTACCGATCCTAAGATGGATTTTGAAAATCCGGAGCGAGATGGTCACATTAAACTATCGGCCTGGATGGGATCGTGAGCGAGTGGATTGCTCTCTCTGCAATTACGGAGTGAAGGAGGATATTTTTCATTTTATTGCTGTTTGCCCTATTTTAAGAGAATATAGAGTTAAGTATTTCGGAGTTATTACAATACCGCAGGCTGATTTTGTTCATATCCTAGGAAGTAGAAATCAGTGGATTAAGCTGGCTAACTATGCACGTGATGCGTGGTAGTACCGCAAGGTACCTACTAGTTAGTGAATAACGCAATAGGCAGTGTTTCTTTTTGTTTCGTTTTGAATAAGTTTATATCGTTGATTTCCGTTGGTTCAACTCCGGCAGGCAGCCCAAGGCTATGCCTATTTTTACTTTCGTCAAGTTGTTCATCTTGGTTTTGTATGTGCATACTTTTTTTCAAATAAAGTAATTTTTCTTCTTCTTCTTCTTCTAGAAAACAGAAAAAAGACAAATTTGAATAAATTTTCATTTAAAAGGGTTTAGAAAAAGTGATAAGAGGTATATTTTGACCAGAAATGGATAGAAGGACACGTGGGAAAGCGGTCGGACAAACTCGCAAAACGAACTGTACTGACGATGTAGTTTCACAGAAATATCCATTTCCGTGACAAGTTTTAGGGAAATTTGAACGTAGATAACATCAATAGCCGGTGTCCTGTTGAATCAAGCAGGAACGTCTGAGGAACGGAATCCCCTTTTTGTTGAATATTCATTTAACAAAAATACGAATTCGATAATATATATTGAAGTATGATTTCAAGGGAACGAATCGTGTGAAAGGGATTAGATATAATTATAAGGACGATTTTATATAACATCTGTGATCAGATGAACATCTTTGCTTTCGTTGGTTTACAGGCAATTAAGGACGGTGAATATAACTATCTGGGGTCAGTTGCGAACAATCTTACGACTACAGTGGCAGCCATACTCGCTCTTTGTATGTGCGGGGAAGACATCGTGGAGCAGGTGAAGTAGTTTTATGATGGCAGGCAGTGACCTTATGGTAATAACTAGGGTGAGAGAGAGCGTACATTTACAGTTAGAAATATTTCGTACCAAATCCAAAACTGCGTACTGTGTGGATAATCAATAAGGTGATCGACGTTTCACAACCTTTTGTTGTAAAATGCTGGAAGGTGAGTTATATTGTCACATCATACCTTCTGGCCTTTCAACATCGACGAGGATGATTATCGCAGGTATGCTATGCTGAGATTCTGCAACATATTTTAGAAATACAGACTAAAATCCACCGCACGAATAACAGGGATTTTCAAGTAATTCAATAAAGTGGAGATCTTCAAGATTTGACAATTTTTCCTCTTCAAGTTCATTTCGCTTCCGTTCAGCTTTTTCAAAAAACATTGGTTTTTCAAAATAAAACGAAGGGAGATTTAATACTCTTCCTAATTGTATAATCTCCAATTTGAAGTTAATCAACCTCTGAAGGCGTACTGATTATTCCAGTGAGTTAGAGTCGAATATACGAAACAAATCTTAAAATATACATCACTCAAAAACTAAACGAGTTGAAAAAAAAAAAATTTCATAGGTAATGGAGCATTACTTGACAATTGCACAATCTATTTTATGACCTGTGAAATCCGATAACCAAATAACACCTTTGTTAAGGAGAAGACAATTGCTATCCCTGCCCCTAACAATAGCAATATAACATGTCTTTAAGAATAAACCGACCAATTACGACCAAAGAGTCGAGGATTATTGGTTTTCCCTGATCGGGGCGGAAGGGATGCGAAATCCCACACAGGAGCTCAGAACACCCGTAAAACGAGCCAGGACCACCTCAAGGGGATTCATTCAGATATTCTCTCATTATTTCGTTACTCTGTCCTAAACCTTCTCTGATCTACCAATTTTTACCCTAAATTCACAGGTGTCTTAACTTGCTCCTTCACATTCACAGTGCAGCTGGGTTCATAGGAACCCCTGCTCCTGTACAAACGAGTTGTAGGAATCACTTGCTCCTCGATGCAAGTAGCTGACGACTGAAATTAATACGGGTGACCCTTCGTCACGCTTTCAGGGAAATGCGTAAATCACCATCCAGTTCAAATACCTATTTACTATCCGAATTTAACTCTTCCACGTTATTTCACCCGTCTATAATTCACATGTTCAAAATGTCGCACCTCAACATCAAATTTTCATCCGTTCAAATGTGATGTCCCTTATACTCACAACAACCTTGCGTAAAGAATCCAACGATAGTACATGAAGTTTGAAGACTACGGAGGAGGCACTGTCTTGGTCAGGGGCAAGATATGCAATGAACCGCACGACCGCCGGGTCTTGAAGGAGGGGTTGCTTTGTGCGCCGTGTATTATCAACCCCAATCTGATTTAGCCGTAGCATTGTTTCCGACCAAATTCAGCTTTAGTAAAATGTTTGTTGAATCAAAAATTATATCCAGTTGTAGGACAATTGTAAGATATTGGGGTTTAAATCGAGTTCATATAAAGAGTTGGAGTTTAAACAAGATTGTTAAGATATAAACCAAAAAATAAATATTTAAAAATGAAAATGAATTTAATGAATGAAAATGTTTGTTTGTGAACAGCGTCCACGGCATTTTTTAAGCTATCCAGCTAAAGTCAGGATAATCGAAGAGCCGAAAGACGGCTATTGTTTGTGTTCATTTACGATTGATACCGTATATGACATAAATAATTTTAATTATTATTGCTTTCTTTGTGAAGAAACTCAATTTCATTTGTCAGACTGAGATCATCAGAGACGGAGTGATGGACAGCAAATGGTTCGAACAGCCTCCTCCACGCAGGAAAAAGTTCTTACTCCTGCTCACTTTTACTCAACAACCAATTCAATTCCACTTCAAGCGTTCCGTGTTCTTTAACATGAAAACATTCGGCAAGGTATGTGTGAAAGACCATTCCAACAAGAAAATAATTACAAAACTTTGTTATTTTATGACTTTTATACCAAACGCGTCTATGTTCTCTTCCTCCTTTAAAACAAACTTGAGCTTATGATAAACCGCTCTGATTGGAAGGAGAAAGAATAAATGAACATTCAATGAAAGAGTTTGTATAGTTGCCCCTTCCATTGAGCTGAATACGGTAATGCCTGCCACGCTCAGAGGATGACCCAGACGCTTGAAGGCGTCTGATTCATCTCCCAAGGCGTCGGATTCAAGAATCGGAAAGGGCCAACTAAACATATCCATCTAGCGAGGTATTAGCTATTACTCGTCATTTTAACTATTTTAACGTTCCTATTTAGCTAGTTTCATGAATGGAATTAGTGTTAATTCTGTGGGGAGAAGGCAACGAGGTATTTTTAGGAAAGATCTAATCGAGAAAATCGATCGTCATCAAATACGAAATTCCGTTCTTTCCCAGTTTTTTGTAGATGTTTGTTACTTTTCTTCGATATATTTCATTAAAAAACAATGTTGAGTGGTTTGTTGGCATTTTTATTACTTGTACCTATACGTTGACAGTAAAATTTCCGAAATTTCAGATTTTCCATTCAAATTTGTTTACTAGGAAAAACCATGGTAGCTGTTACCTAGCAACCATGAGGGTACGGCTTTCATTTATAGTGGAGTGACATTGGTTATAGTAAGAGTAGGGAAGTTTTATGTGGGTGCATATCATGAGAAAAATGGCATTTCCTGATCTTTTGATCAGTTGTATTTGCATCTCATAAAATATCGTCATCCAGACTTAGCCACTATATGTAACCCACCCATTTTCTGGACCGAGTTCCAGTTCTTTGAACTCAATAAATCTTATTTTCATTACAGACCTAACTTCTCCTTTTACCCGTTTGAGTATTGGGGAGGGTAATATCAACTTAGCTCCCGTCCGTACAGTAGATATCCGGATTATAAGTAATGATTTCTAAAACAGTACTGAATGATTCTTTCCGGTTACAGGTTTTGAAAACAGCTTACACGATGACTACCGGTCTCTCTCAAGTACAAGAATAAAGTTGTCGAACACAGCATGCAATTGAAGGAATTTCTCACGACAGCACGCAAACAGGGCCACCGATTCTACAAGCAAATGATTTTTCTTTTGATATCATCTTTTCACTAGAGTTATTTGAGCTTCATGATAGGAATTTAAAGTATTGAGTGCATTACATGCTAAATAAAGCACATGTTAATTTATATGTGTTTCTTCATGCAACAGCCCCATGCATAACAGCCTGTACATCAGTAACCAAAATTATTTTTGTTATTGTGTAGTTTAGATGATGTAATTATGCTATTGTGTTATGTAATATGTTCCTGCACGTCCTCCCACTCTATAGTACGACACCCAACAAACTATTTTAGGCATCTGGCACAGTAATTAGGAATTACCGCTAACTCACTTACTATGTTAGTATGACTAGTAGACTTTGTTTCTGCATTGGGGGTGTGTATGAATGGTAGAAAGTACATTCCTAATGTAATGATGATGACACCAAGTACCTCTAGTGATAGGCTAAATAGTTCAGTGGGACACAACTCAACTAAAACTGGGACCGAACAAGATACGAATTTTGAAAATCGGATGAGAATAGCAGCCTGAGCAGCTTCAACCTTGATTTGAAAATCGGGTGAGAATTGTAGTCTGAGCAGATGCAACATGATTTGTTTGGAAGTAAAATCAATCAAAGAAACAATTTTTTCGGTTTTACTCTCTCAAATCTGTCATTTCCTTAATGAAGTTCGACTTCCCATGGTTTGAGGACACAAACCTCATGGATGGTTCTGTAGATACCTCGTAGTCTGGTATGAGACCTGCCATGATTGTCACCTAAAGAATGCGACGAATTCCACAAACCTTCATCATTTTGGTATTAGGTCCACTACTCTTACACTCATTAAACTCTATTGGAGAGACAACTCTTCTTATAAAAGAAGAAAAAGAGCACAGTATGGCAAGCTGGAAAGCAATGTGGACTGAACTGCAAAGAGGGAGATGGACAGCGTGTTTAATACCACATGTCAAACATGGTCATAGTGAATACATGGAGAAGTGAACATTTCCAGAAACATTTCTCAGCAGGGCAGGGGCTATTTTACGAGTATTTACGCAACATGGAGAAACTAGGTGTCCCAAAATGTCCAAACTGCCGAGAAGAAGAAGACCATACCCCCTTCCACCATACCTGCCACCATACCATACCTTCCTTCGTCTGCATCAGATGGGGATAGGAAAGATCACTGCTGCAGGGTGATCTGAAAGTACCATCTCTGGAAATGACTTTGGGCATAATAGTAGCCAAAATGCTTGTAGGGGAGAATATAGGCAAGACTAATACAGCTATCTATGTTGAAGCCATTCTACAGAAAAAGATCATTCAAGAACGGTAGAGACAGAAAATGCTGCATACGAACCAAGAGTACTGCTAGAATGTCTCTAGAACTCGGCCTGAAGTAATGTGTTTAACAGTTCCAGGGTGGGATGGCAAGATGATTTGCTGGTGAGTTCGAATCTTACAAAACCTGGAGTGCGGTCCCTTGAGAGTTTGTTGCCATTCCAACAGGGGAAATCTGGAAGTCGGGGACCCTGGAAGAGACAGGAACTATAGGAGTGTTGAAACACGGAAGGCACCCCTACTGAGGCAAAGATCACAATCATAATTCACCGATTAGATTATACTGGTTATCTGTCGTTCCTACTGTGTTTCTCAGCGCTCTTGAAGTTCTGAAACATGGATGTGTCTATCGACGCTTACGACGAGGCTCCCCCGTGAATACGACGAAGTAATCGATGTGATTAATACATGCAAGCTCAGTTTGGTCAACTGGTGAACGTCTTTCTAAAAAAGGCAAACTTCATTAACAAAGGGAACACGTCTTTGACGTGAGAAGGATACCTCAAGCCTGCCTACCGCGGAGCTCTCACGCTCCCTATATGGATTAAAAGTGTTGACTCGGCTGAAGGCTTCATCTTACAACAGATCCAGCAGGTGGTACGAACAGCTACGTGTTAACTTGAATTCATTTAGCGATTAAACCTGCTCTGTAATTTTTGACGGTTCCTTAAGTTCGATTCAAAAAATTTCCCCAGTTAATCGCCTTCTTGGCCGCTTTTGCTTGCGAATCCAACCGAGGGTATTAGAAAAATTTTCTCTCTTACCGTAAAAAAAACTTTCTAAGCAAACCACTGGTCCATATGATTTATGTTATATGATCAAAAACTGGCTCGACTCGCATCCATGCTCTATAAATAAACTAGCTGACCCGGCAAACGTTGTTTTGCCTTACAAATTATTTCTAGTTTCTCGATAAGTTCTAGTGTAGACGAAAAGTAACTTACTTATTATAAGTGTTTAGGTATGTGTGGTATAGGCATGGAACACTATGAACGATGCGGATAAAAATAACAAACGTCAAACGATATTATTTTTAAGTTATTATAGTTTATTCAACTCTGTCCCCCTGCCCGAGCTCCATGATGCAACCCTTTTTCGATATACAACCCATGTTTTGATTTGACTTTGTACAATTTTTCGAACGAAAATGTAAAAAATGACTCATAAACACTCGTTATTTTATCTAAAACTGAAAGAAGATTTATGTAGACATTAAAAAAATGCAAACCCAGTCAGACAATATTCGAGCACTGAAATTGTTATTTATACATTTTCAGATAGAAAAACAAACCATTTTATGAAAAAAGTATACTTACAACACAAAAGCAGTTTTTTTCAGTGGAGATCGTGACCCGTGTTGCGTACTTTCAAGAATATGTTAATCACTTGATTAACCGAACTAACCGTGCCAAATACACTTGAAATTGATAATTTCATTATTATGAAATAATGTGAGATTACAGTGAGATAGCAATATGATAATTGTGAAGGTTACTACTACACTTGATACATAAACTATAGCTACTGTAACTGCCGAAATCTGTGTAGGAAGTGAGAGAAGTCTTATTGTGTGAGTGAACAGGAGACCGGCTTCACTGCTGTTTATTAAGCAGTGACACCGGTATAGTGTGGCATTTCACTCACCAGTTAGGGAACGGCAAATTTTAAAAACCTACGACTGGTAACACTGAGCATATATCAGGATTAAACTTCAATGATAAAAAATAAATGTTTATTTTCATTTAAAAAATTTTAGATTTGCCATAAGCTAAGGGAAATTTTAATCGAAGTACAGTTGAAAACCCCATAATTGATCAGTTATCGAGCGGGATGATAATGATTAAATTACTAAAATGGCTATAAAAACAAGAGTTAGTGATAGAAAAGTGGAAATTTAGGTTTGTATGTATTCTTTAATGTCACATTATAAAAAAGAAAAACAACAATTTCGTCCAAAAATTTGAGAGAATGTTAAGGGTGAAAAACCCTTATAATTTAGGGGTATAAAAAATAGATAGTAAAATTTGGTAAAAATCGGTAAAGCCGTTTCGGAGGAGTACGCTAACTAACATTGTAACAAGGAAATTGTATACTCTTGGTACCTGAAAAAGGACTCCGTTGATATTTCAATACCGTAGATCATTCACGGAGGGAATTAGCCTCAAAGGTCCCTCAGCTGATCATAGTGCCTCCATATTTAGTAGTTGACGACTGGAGGTCCAGCATTAATCACTACCCAAAACTATGTGATTTTTGAAACAAATAACCTGGTTTTCTCCTGGAAATTTGTAATAAAACCTTTTAGTGTTTCTGATCTAACCAAGCCTCATGATAATTTTTATGATTTTTTTAGAGTACTAAAATAACTTAAAAGTAAAATAGTGTGAGAACCACAACTTTAAAATACTTTGAATGAAAAACCAAAAAAAAAAAATTGTTTTGCTGGAAATGGAAAAAGTCATATTTGTACTGTTTTTCCTCCTGAAAGCTCTATTCAGAAAGTATTGGAGCCAAATCTCCATTGTATGAATGCCCCAGCCCCAGCTTTCCGACATAACGTGTGACTCACTCCAGAGCTGGTTTGAGAAACTGAATAGTTTTGTGAGGTCAGTTGTTGGCTGTTTGATCCTGAATAAGACTTGATTCTCTTATAATAGTTTACTGAGAATAAAATGTTTGTCCATCTGAGAATCAGAAGCTTTAATGAAATGAGAAGAAGCTTTTGACGTATTTAACGTGAAAGCACATGAAATTCGAATAATCCTGATCCCTCACGAAAGCAGCTTAAAATCGATACAAACAGGACGAATCAATGATGAAAGTGTCGGAATAGAACCCGTTTCATAATTCCCAAGTCTATAATGACACACCGGAGCCGTCGTACGGTGTTTTGGATGATCATCGGTTCAACACTCCAACATTGAATAGTTTATAGCAGACCGTGTAACCCACTCATTTTGGAGAGGAATCTTTCAGCCGATTAGGTGGCTTAGAAGGGCAAATTACCGATGTAAAATTACGGGTTTGTAGGTAGTAAAACGTAGTTACGTTCCTTGCCCTTATATTCCGGGCGTGAGCGCTCACGGTGTGTCGTCTCTTTCATAATACCTGGTATTAGAGATGTGAGTAGATATCAGTCCAAAAACGGAAAGCTATCGGTTTGAAAGCTTAAGAGATAGTTCGTTTGTCAGTGAGAGACCCATCAGTACCATTTGTTGTGTTCTACTGGACTTCATTAGTCGGCATCGTATTCTGTCTATTCTGAAGGGTGGAGATTTTTCAAAAGAGTCCTTGTTACAATGAATGAATAAAAATCATGTTCCATGTAGCAGGAGGTTTTACATACTAAATTACTAATTAGGAGGGTAAATGGCGTAGAATTAGTTTTAAAAGCCTCTCAGCTCCGGATTAGCCCATGTATCCTCAAGTAAAAGTAAACTATACTTGTTAATAAAAATTGTTAGTCAGATACTGAAGGACAAAATATTATTATCTTGTTAAAAACCACTATCGCGTTCAGTGTGGTTTGGTTGGGTGTGGAGTCTAGTTATTATGAATCCATAATATATCATAATATGTAATTAGAATATTTTAAACAATCTCGAAAGATGCTGAATATCAAGGTTTTGTAATTATGTTAAGATTGTTACAATGATTCACATGGCAGAAACTCCGTGATATGTAAGTAAAGACCATGATATGTAAGTAAAATCCATAAAGCTTACGATTTTATCAGGCGCGTACTATGCTCGTAGGAAGAGTATTGTATTCATGTATGATCTATGAAACTCATCTATACCCAAACCCGCATACTCCCTGAAAATGAACTTGTGACTGTCGTTAAGACCGCGGAGACTGCAAAAAAAGTGAAGGGGCTAGGCCTAGAGTAATAATTGCGTCTAGCTGGCATAAATAAATAAATAAATAATAAATAAATGTGGTATTCAGTTCTATAAAAACAGACAAATAAATTTTAAAATCCCCTCAAAATGATCTATGTTTCAAGTGTGAAATGTGGAAAAAGTCCATCCAAAAATTTGCTCCAAAAGTACTGCTTCACTTTATGAAACGTGGGCCGTGATAGTTGTACCCGTTCATAAAAACGTTTTGATGACTACACCTACTAGGCAGAGGTTTGGTTTTCATCACACCGAAAGAAGGATTTACCATTTACCGCTATAGAATCTTCGGAATTGAAACGAGCGCCTTACCGGACGATGCGGTAGACCCGCAACGCAGTTCTGTACTGCGCTTCACTCATCGTTACTGTCCAGGCGCCAGAACCTGAGCGTTCAATAGGTAGGTAGGTAGGTATTGAACGAGTTTAACTCTATTTAATTTAAATTTCAAGTTTTAGGTGTCCGTTTAAACAATTTAGAAGCCGTTTTTCAGAAAGTGTAACGTAGTCATATTTGAATCAAAATGTTTTCCTACCTATATGAAAACTTGGATTTCAATTATATCAGCCACAATTGTGAAAAATTTATTACGTTAATTGTTGGTTTCACAATATTACAATCAAAGATTCACGTACATAACAAATAGCTGGTATATAAATACTGCTTCATGTAAAAATAAATGAATCACCTCAAGGAAGGGAGGATACTATTAATATCGTAGTAAATGGTGGTTATTAATTTTATCGATTAACGAAATTACACTTGCAGTTCAATTTGCGTTGAATGTTATGACTTTTTTGGTGCTTTTAATCCAAATTTAGAAACAAATTTACTCCATCGTGTACAGCTCCTTCGTTCGTTTCAACCCCAGGGCAACCCCAGCAGGAGAAAAATGCTTCAAATTGTTACAAAAAAGTATATTATTTCTGTGTTAGGTAGCATTTCTATGTAAATCAGCGATCTATGCATACGACACAATCCAGTGATTCTGAGTACCTTTCCCGACTTTCACTTTCTCGACCAGTAGAATACATCATCTCACTCGGAAACCATGTGATTGGATGTTCCCGAGCACCACTTGACCAATGGGATTTAAGCACTCTTTCACCTGTCATTATATGTGAACACTATTTCCTCGCATGCACATCAAGTTACTGATGTATGATCCTGTTACTGAAGATGAGATAACCGTCGAAATCGAAGACTGTGGTACATTATCTAAGCTCGGCCCCTCTCGCCTCTATACATTCAAGATGAAAATACTTTAGCTACCGCCAGCCATGCGGTCTACTTCACACATCCTGTTGAACGCCACTGCAGTCCCACAACCCAGGGCGACCGCAAACCTGACCGTAGAGGGCCGATTTTCATCACCCTATGATGAGGTTTTTAAAATTTTGAGTAAACGGATGATCGTACTGGAAAACAATCTCTTCAAATTCAGAGGCCTAATTTCTGGATTATTCCAATAAAAATCTACCCTCTTTCATGAGATGATTTGGGATTTCGATTCGTGAATAGATTAATCCTTAAATATAATCCCTTACAGTTAATTGATAAAGTCATGGAGATTAATTACTATGACATCCCAAATCGATGTTGAATTTTTGAGGCAAATTTGGTCAACTTTGGTCCAGCAGTTCTGGAGAAAAGCTTTAGGACAGGTTTTTTTTTTCAAGGTCTTTTTTTAAATCAAAGTATTTTTTCTTGGTTGGTTACAAATGTTCATCATTTATTGAAAATAATGAGCCAAAGCGAACTCCGTTCCAGACCAGTTCTGAGGAAAAAACCATTCTAATACAGGATTCGTGTAAAAACTATAGCTGTGAATCTGCGTTTGTGTCAAATTTGATCAGCCCATCACGAAATTGAAAAAAAAAATTTCGTGTGATATTTTTGTTCGTTCCCAAGTTTACCCTAGTCGTTCAAGAAATTTTGGGATCGATATGTTTTTAAACAACTGAAGATTGTTCAGAATACATATGGGCAGGAGCAGCCATTATTCAACTCCTCAACTTCTTTGGCGTGAGGGTTGGGCGGATGATATTGGGCGGGTTTGCGTCAAAAAACGGGCATCATTCACGTCCTTGTACCTCCCACCAGAGCCAATAGGTGTCCCCCATCTCAGGTTCCACGTGACAGAGAAGACGTCACGGGTCTCATTACGTCTCCGGCAATAAAGCTGAAGCTCCGCATAAATCACCCCCGACATGTTTATATGGGTCCCATCCTCAACTGCCTACGCTTCAACAGCAAGTTCGGCCACAATAATGCGCGGTCCGAGTACACATTCAGGCAACTACTGTTTCTATATATAACATCATCCATTGTATTGTATGCTCAGGATCTGTGCTTTGATAGTCAGCTAAAGCACCACACAACTCACTCAATAAATACACGTCAATTCCTTCAATGGATAATTCAACACAGAGGAGTGCTAAACAACTAGTGGGCAGATAGACTAGCTAAGCACGTGTTACTGTGCAACGCGAATGGACTACATTACATTGTAACTTTCCGGTAACTTAGTCAAGAATGAAAGTTAGTCAAGAGGATGAAAATTAGAAGGTGGACACATTATATCACCAACTTTATTGATCAAGGTTAATAACCGAAACATGCATATTTATAATTTCCGATAAGGAGTACTATCGACCTACTGAGTGGCTGGTGATGGGAAATAAATTTGAAGTAATTTTATCAAAATCGTGTAGAAACTACCAATTATAATAGTTACTAGATTTGCAGAAACGGACAAACCGACGACTATCAACTTAGTTCTGATAGTTATGTAGGAGAGGATCTGTTCCCACTTATTTGATTCTGCAGTTTCAACTCCAAAAAATTTGGCCAACGCTTCAAGTACATGTAACCACTAAGTACTGCTTTTACCCAAACAATTACTAGACAGGTATGAAGGTCTGAAATGCGTTCCAAGCGTAATTACTCAATGAGTACATTCTTTGGATTACAGTTTCTACTAAGAATTACTTTGCGAACTCCAATAAAAATCAACGATTTTCAGGGACAAAACATCAATTAGGTGCATATTCCTATTAGTCGGTACCCATCCTTATAATGCACCCAGGACAGTTTTCGAAGCTCAACCAAAATCAAGATTTCTATTGTTTTTATACATTGTATCATTTCAAGTTGTGATTTCTAGTTTGCTTTGAAAGTATGTCATATCTTTAGCAGCATTTGTCCAGTATGGTGAAGTAGGTACTTAGTTTCATTTCGTCTAAATTATAACAACCTGAAGAGATGGGAGAATGAAGAAGGCATCAGAGAAATTAAAATGACATGGTTATGTATTTAATAAAGAATTCCAGTTATGAATGTTCAGATAGAGGGAATTTGGATGTCTACGACAATGGTACTTAGTGGGCACACCCAGACAACTGAGTTTTCATCTTCTCCTCTTTCATTTGGAGACAGTCAGCGACTGTTCAGACTTTTGTTTGGTCCAGTACGTTCGGTAGTTTTTCACAGTTGAAAAGCTGTCAACAAAAGAATAATTGATTGATTTTCATGGTAAAATTACTAAGGCACTAAATTCTTTATCAAATCTTAGAATTGGAGAGTATTACAGAAGAGACTGAATGTTACAGTCACACCCCACTAATTTAAGTAGGAACAATATCACTGGGAATAAATGCAGGTTGATAGGTACCACTGTAACGAAATAGGTGAATTGCCGAATCGTTTGATTTCTGATCAACAACTTCGGAATGAGAAATGGCCTTGTTGGAAATTGCCATCTATCAGGATTAATCAGTTGGTCAAACTCACGTAATTTCTGGTAAAGCACCAGATTCTGACAGATTTTAAAATAATTATGAGCTCAGCAGAAATTGTTTGATCAAAGGCTTACTACATTTGGTCCAAAACTATAAACTTCGATGGGAATCATCCAGAAATAAACTCACTCGGGTTTAGTAAACCTAAGTGAAATCAAACGCGCGTACGTAGACGATATTCTAGTTACTATGGTTTATGTTTGCTCCAGCGGATTTAGCATTGATTATTCGATTGATTCGTTGTTGATCATCTGCATTATCGATTTTTCGATTGAAATTTTTATTTGGACGTTGCTGACTTCTTCAGCATGTATTTTCTGAGGGATCATCGAGATTGCATTGTGTGTTGGTAAATTTTCGGTCGTTTCAGGGATCACGCTAAAACTGAATCATTGACACAAAAATAAAATGTTGCAGTGTGTTGGTAAACGGGATTGCGCGGACGCTCAAACTGAATCATAAAACACTAAATAAAAGGGTGCAGTGAACGGGATATGCCGTAGAAATCATTCGATCGGACAAGGGAACTATGTTTCACTTTACCGCAAATATCCTATCAATAAATCAAATAAATCTTGATGTGTGTATCTATACGTCTACACATGTTCGTATATTCAAATGTTTTTCTCTTCTTGGTAGATTAAAAAGGTTCACTATTTGAAAAGAATGAACCTTAACCAGTCACGAATCCTTGGTGTAAAATGCCAATTGCCAGAACCAAAAGTTAAGTTGCCACACAAGAATACACGCGTTTCACACGTGTTTTTGGCTTCGATTCAAGAATATCTAGATTGATTAAAATGATAAACCATATCACAAGAAAATGAGATACCTAGTAGGTACTTGTGAGCAATACTGTAACATCCGTAATATAAAACTGGTATGAGTCAAAACCGTCTATGCTGACATAACTGGTAGAAAACTTTAGGTGGTATCATTGAAATTTAATGTAGAAATCTAATACGGAAGTTAGAGTTTGGTTGAGCTACTCACAGGAATTCAATGGCGCAGTCTTGTGGTTCTTCGGGCGCTTCCCAGGTGAGCACGTTTTCGTACTTATCGCCGGAGTTGGTGATGAAGATATAAGCGTTCTGGAAGTCAGAATGAAAAATATTTTGATTAGCAAACGATTGAAAGAAGGAGACAAAGAATATAAATAGCAAATGTCAAAAAATAATGTCATAATATGATAGAGTTTTGAAAGACTTCAAACCTTTTCCGTGCAGGATAATGTTATGAGATTAGTTGAATTTGACTTTGATCTGTGTTTGACATCGTAGCGATCACCATGGTTTATTATTAAATAACTGTCTTTATTAATTTTTTCAATTTGTTTTATTACTAATCAATAATTAAATATCCCTCCTGGTCACTGATCTAAAGGTGCAATTTCTCCCTAAAATTGTAACACAAATAGAAACAGCTTGTTACCAGTCAAGCAGGCGTTTGTTTCGTTGTTTTCCTTAATAATATAACTGTATTATATTAAAAGAAATCAGGTTTTCTTAGTGTTACGATAAATAAAAAGAATACAGATTTCCAGTGAAAGGATTTGTGATAGGATAAAACAGTTGAAAGAAGAAATATATTTAAACTCTGCAAAATATTACACATAGGTTTAATATTTCTACAGGGTAGCCCACCAAACGTGAACACCCCTTTTATTTTCAATACAAACAGTATATTTGAAAATCCAAAAAATACGTGTCCAATGATTTTTGACAAGGATTCAACGAATTATGTGTGCGCATTTTTGCGCACGTGCGCAGTAGTCTATACTAACTTCCTTATTTCAAATGAGAACCCCTATTTTTTATTCCAGATTCGAATTTTACGCCAAATGTCATGTAAAATTGACCCCTCAAACATTTTTTTTTTTTTGGTTGCGCGTAACCAGTTCAGCGAGCACGCAAAGTTGCGCAACCCCAAATTTGTCAAATAGTGGATGATGGTAAGTGTGGCATATGAATTTTCATTGTTTTTAACGCTGATTGACGTGATGCTCTTATCCGTTTTTTGATTTGACCCAATTTTCGAGGAATAATGATCGGAATTTGTTTATTTCGCGTCCGTTTTTTTTATTCTATATGCGTTTTCAGATTGTTACGGGGATTAATTTTCAAGTTCTGGTTGAAAATCGTAAAAACAGGAGATTAAAACCTTCTTCAGTGATCGAAAGTGAAAAATCATCCTGATCTGAGAGCCGAAAGTCGGCATAAATAATGATTTTTCACGCAAAATAAACAAATTCCGGTCACTAGGTATTCCGCAAAAATTGAGTCAAATCAAAAAACGAATAGTATCACGTGAATCAGCGTTAAAAAACAATGAAAATTCATATGCCACACTTTACAGTTCACCATCACCCACTATTTGACAAATTTGGGGTTGCGCAACTTTGCATTCTCGATGAACCGGTTACGCGCAACCAAAAAAATTGGTTGAGGGGTCAAATTTTCATGAAATTTGGCGTAAAATTCGAATCTGGAATAAAATTGGGGCTCTCATTTGAAAGAAAGAAATTAGTGTAGAGGAATAACCATTCCACTAGAGAAATCAAAATCAATCTAAAAAATAAATCACTGATCAGTGTTTATTAAATGTTGTCAGTGGTACATTATCTCGCGGCTCTATACCTTGTCTTGTTAACTCCAGATGCCATAAAACGAGCTCCAATCATATTTCAGCATGTTAGATTCATGAGAACGGAATTAGCCACAAGGACTGTCAGCTGATCATTGAGCTAGACAGCGAAGCAGGCGTCAGAACGTGTATTTTCATCTTGAATGAGGAGTGAAATACCGAGTTTATATATCTATGCGTGATATAAATAGATCTATAATGTTTGAGGTTTAAAAAATGTTTTTCTTTTTTGGTCACAAAGGTTTATTATTCTAAATAACAAACCAAAAAAGTTTCGCGCATTAGTTTCTTTGGTCCATTAAAAAAATTCATGACTGACAATGAAAGTTTCACTAAAGTTAAACTGTTAACTGTTGAAATGTTGTATATCATATAGCAAAGGAGGTTCAGTGGTCCCTTGTAATGGCTGAGGCGATAAGCCTGCAAAACTAAAAGGAAGCATGGAAGATTGAAGCTACTGGTATTCGCTCTTTCATTAAACATAGAAGTTTCATATCTATCTCAAGTATACGTTTGTTTAAGTACTTCATCCTTCCTTAAGTAGAGAACTTAATGTTTATTGCAGACACAACATCAAGCGAAAATTGGCATTCACAAGCCAAAACCACCAGAACACATTTGATTTCCAACTGTGATCGATTTTCAATCTCTGAATCATTGGTTTAGGTAATAAAATATGAAGAAACGGAACTTACGTTGTGTCCTGTTCCACAGCTGTAATATTTGGATCCGTTTTCTACTGTGCTCTCAACGAATGAGCCGACTGGCTTCTCCCCACATCTGCCCTGGACGAGGAGACCTCTGAATGGCTCTTTTCCATCTTTACCTGTTAAATTGCAGAAATATTTTGTTGACATCCATTCTAAGTTCTAAGAACCTAAGAAGACTAACTAGGACTAAAGACTAAGTTTCCATTCTAAGAAGACGAAGTAGGTCTTCACATGTCAGAGATCTTCACAAGTCGTATCTGCTTACACACCCAAGAAGAAACGTAGTCGTGGTAACGCTCAAACTGATAGACCAAAAACTTTTTCTTTGAAGTGAAACATAAAAAATCAAAAAGTCTGAACTAATCTCGTCAGGACTGAGCATTAGAAGGCTGCACAAAACATAACAAAACACTGTGTCATCTGATAGAAAAGGCAGCTTTTCCTCCTTTCATGGAATTTTCGTTAAAGACTTCAACATTGGGTTTGCTTCTCTCGTCACCGATGAAAAGAATTGAGCGTAAAATCCTTCATTTTCCCCGATAATACATCGTATCAAATTCGTCTGAAATTTCACTTTCTTCTTTCGTTGAAATATCTTCAGGGATCATAGTGTTTCACCCCTGAGAGATTAGTGATTTTGACCAAACTCAACATGTCCAAAATATTTATGCGAATAAATTCGTTGTATAATATGTTGGGAATTCGGTATTAGAGGATATGATTTCTACCGACCTACGGATTCATCTTGTCAGATTAACCCGAACATCAAAGAGACTGAATAGCAAATTTCTGGCTTCTCCTGAAAATTTTTGAACAGTGGACGAATTAAGTCTGGCTTGAATATTGAAATTGAATGTGATGTGTTTCCCGACTCCAGTGAACGCTTACTGACCAAGCTTGATTTCAATTTTCTACGATGCAGTAAGTGGGATTAAGAAAAAACTGTCATGTTCACAATCTGATGTTGAATTTGTAACTTTACGAATTTGGTAAAAAAAGGTTTTACAACTGCTACTTCTGCTAAATGGTTGTTCGTCAGCAGTTGTTGGTGGGGGATCAGGACCGTTGTAAGATGGTCTGTGAGAGAATGAAATGTGATTAACGACAAAGAGAATGTGGTTGTGTTCACTAATGATGAAGTACATGTATACTCGAACGGATTTGTCATTAAGTATTTCATAAGTACGTTACTCACTTGATATCGTGATCTTGATAGTTTTTCCTGGTTCTACTTTTGTTTCGGACAGGTGAATCGTGTACGGGGAAAGCGAGTCTTGAGCTGGGTACCCGTGTCCGATGGCCATCGAATCGCAAACGTCGTCGAACGGCACCGGAGGATGAGGAGGTTTGACGTGCGGCACCCCCACGGCCGGGAAGCAGTGGCAGGAGCCGGCCAGGGCCAAGATGAGGATCACACCAACTGACTTCATTCTCCTGCGAACATTAGTATCAATAGTTTAATGGAATGCTGATTGGCCATCCATATCAGTCGAAGCAATAACAGCCTGCCGGCCAGTAGAGGTTGGATTCGTAGGGGAACTGGTTTGCATACCTCACCAACTACTCAATATGCTGACCGAGGGAGGACGGTTTCTTGCTTTACGTGAAGGATTATATGTGGTTCTATGCTTCGACATACAGAAACGTGGTCAAAAGTTGGGACGTAACTTGAAGTAATACATGCATTACCTCGTCCCTAAGTCTGGTTTTTATATGACCGTAAGTATAAAGTTACCACAGCCACTCACACCTTCCTTAATTATATTTAATAAATCTAAAATATGTTTCAAAACTAGAGCAATACAAATATCGAACAAAAAAATATGCAAGAAAAGAGGCAGTATAAGATTCTTACTCCTGATAGAACATTTAAAACGCAAAAGGTTTTTTGCCTTACTCCACTAAAATTAGAGTGAAACAAACGAATTTTGATGTCTAAGAAATTTAGAAAATCGGTTGACAGTTATAGCGTGTGTAGCGTCGATCAAATAAAAATTACCTCCTCCAATTCATCCCTTCCATCATGGAATTTGAAATATCCAGAGTTTTTTTTTTTTTTTTTTTTTACAACTAGAGTAAAGCCCCGTTTACACTGCTCGAGCATTTGCCCCGAGCAGAAGCTCCGAACGAGCATTCGTTCGCAGTGTCAACAGTCGCTCCTAGCCGGGTAATGTTCGCGCGGAAGGCTTGCTCGTGCTCGAGGCTAATCGAGTCGGTTCTCTGACGAATCATCAAAGGGATGGTCGTTCTTCGCCCGGGCAGTGTAAACACCCACGGCTGATGTTCGTCGAATCTCGATAATACCACGGGTGCCATCTGGGCGCAGGGAATGCTCGCGAGTGACTGCTCGACGGAAATGCTCGGGCATTGTCAACAGTGATGTTCGTTGCAATTGTGCTCATTGAAAATCCTCAAAACCTCGACCGCGAATGCTCAATGCTCGAGGATGCTCGAACAGATTAAACGGGGCTTAAAATTTGGACCAAACACTAAACGGGTCATGAACATCGGTTTAGATTGTTGGCTGGGCAGCGTCGACAAACATTTGTAAGAAATACAGACATACACCTATCTTATTTTTACGGATTCGGTCTTAGGGTAATCTGAAATGGATATTGATTTTGATTATTCATTTTTTTCCCAAGTTTGGTGTGTTCAACAAAACTATACCAATTCTAATAGGAGTGTGCCTCGCTAGCGAGGGACATACTAAAAATAATTATCAAATGGAGAATTTTGGGTTTTAACGGGAAGAAAGTTGGTTTTCTTGAGAAAAAACCTTGAACAAAACGTTAGGTTTCCAACAAACAAAAATCGAGTGTCGGGCACCCTGCACTCAGTTAGCTTTCCATAGGTTTGTCATTCAAGGTTACAGATCAGCAGTCGTTGACACTGCCATCTTCCAAAGTGCATGGTGGTACAATGGTTAAAGTAGAATCAATTTAACATTCAAAGTACTAGACAATGCTCTACACTGATGTACTTTCAAAACTTGAACTTACGGAACTGACAAAGTATATAACAGGACTGTAATAAATTTTGATTTCTCAAGTCCAAAATATGATAACACTCAGGACGGATTTTCCAACGAAATTGTTTGTCAAATTCTACGATAACGTACTTAGTTGCTACTTTTTAGGGCTCATCATCACTGGTTAGAGTGTACGTCATTCATTTCCTGTGGCTGGCACATGTTTAGCTAGGCCAGAGCAACCACTGGGGCCTCCGGAACAAACGGAACAACTTCAAATTGTTACACACTGATTTATTCTTCCTGCATTAGTTAGCCATCCTACGTAAATCACAGATATATGCATATTAGATGTAGTCCGTGGTACATTTTCTAAATTTGGGGCTTCCATGAGTTGTAATAATTGCAATATAATAATTATATTCTGGATGGCATACAAATATTTAATTATAACTAAGCACAATAGATCGATTGGAGAAGAAATTAGGCTGAAGGATTTGCCATTCAATTTGCCGTTTGGAGATTTTCTTCGAAACTACCGAACGAAAGGTAATTGAACTTGGGTCAAAAATAACATTTGGGGTCTATTGGGGGCAAATTTCTCGGTGTAGGGTTCAGTAAATCCTAAAGGTGAGCTCAAAAAGCTGAAATATGAAGAAACTTATAATATCAAAAACTTTTGAAATAACGGGGATGTTTTAATGTTCGTAATTACTCTATAACCCCACCCGGACCTCTTCAAGTTTATTGATTCGCTCTCCCTAGGGGCTACTTTGGCATTATTTTTTTGTTAATATTAATATGAATGTGTTGGACATGGTAAAAATTGCCTGGTGTCTAGTCTTGTCTTATTTATTTGCGGACAAATGAAGAGTAGGTACGTGTTTCATTTCATCTCTTCAAGTCTCATTTGTTCTGTTAGTGGATTTCAAGGTCGTGTCCATACAAAGTTTATTGCAACATTGTAGGCATTTTGATATCAGCTTACATTCCTCAAGTTGGAATTAGTACAAGTTGGTGTTCATAAATTTGTATTCGAGGCAAAGACATTCAACTTTCTTTGTGACAACTATATATCAATTGCAAGGTGTGGAGGCACAGTGACCAGCTAAGGGTCCTTGTGGCTAACTTTGTTTCTAATCGATCTATCGATCGAGTTTAGATAATGTATCAATGCCAACATAAAACACATAGTTCCTTCCTGAAACGTAATCTATTTCCGCAAAGTTAAAGAGTTACATGAAAACTTGATTTCGGCGATTAGTTCATCATCAAAAATAGAAGAGTAACAGAATGTAAATTCGAGTGGTCATGTATAGTGACAGGTGAAAGGGAACTTGTGAGGTGATGGAATGGAATAGTTGCTCCTTCTAATGAGCTGAATGCGGTTATAATGCTCCGCCACGCTCAGAGGATGACCCAGACGCTTGAAAACGTCTGATTCATCTCCTAAGGGGACGGATTTCTAAAATCGGCCAACTAACCATATCCATCACACTCCCAGGGAACTGAGGAAAGCCAGGGGGGCATGAATGGTGGAATAACTTTCATTCATGGGAGAGCATCGCAATTCGGAAGAGTAATGATACATTTCAAAGGGATAAAAAATAATGGCATTCCACCTATGGGGACATGCGAGTAATTGGATTGCAACAACGCTCAAGCTAACATTTGAGGTGATGGAATGGTATGGTTGCCCCTTCCAATGAGCTGGACGCAGTAATAGTGCTTTGCCAGGCTCAGAGGATCACCCAGACGCTTGAAAACGCACGCAAGGCGATGGATTCTAAAATCGGGAGGGGCCAACTAACCATAACCTTCGCAAGCTTCAGCCCCATTGGTGGAGAGGTGAACATCCAATCAGGATGTTTCCGAATGAAATGAGATACAATTCTATTGGTCGAGAAGGTGAAAGTGGGGGATAGGTACATAGAATCACTAACAGTGTGTAGTATACGTTGATCATGATATATATACGTAGAAGGGTTATTCGGATATAGAAATAATAAACTTGAGCGTTTATCAAGATAGGCGACTTAACCAAGAAAGGGGCGAGGGTAGCGCCACCAATTAATATTACGCTGCCAAAAGAGGATATGTATCGGGTTGTGCAGGTACACTATAATTCATTGGCGAGAAATATTTGCACAAACCGATACGCTACCTTTTTACAAAAGTGTGCAACCATCGCTGTCATCGAGACCATGGATGCAAGATGTGCCTGGATAGAGAAAATTCTGAAAGTCCTCTCTAGACTCAGGACGAGAATAGCGGTATCCCCAGAATATCATCACCGAATTAGCGTGCGCGAATCTTCCGAGTGTTCCTATTTTGACAACCAAAGATGTGACGCAGAACATTTGGTAATGGAATGCAATTTTTAAGCTGCCAAAGAACAATATTATATGACTGATTTTATGATAAGTTACCAGTGCCTTTTAACTATGTAAATATTCTCCAGCATCCTGTAATTTACGCAGAATTATTTACGTTTATAAATTCATGTAGTTTCAAGTTCTGATTATGTTTGTCCATCTTAAGTGTTGTAAACCATGAATATAGTAACACTTATGGCTGCAGTAATGCGAAATAAAAATTGAAAAAAACTGTGTGTAATAATTTGCATGGACAATAAAAATATAAATTTCTTTCAGCGAATTGGAATGTAAACGAGTAGTAGAGTATTTTGAACAAAGTGTTTTGAGTGTGTTCAATGTTAAACGTAATTCCATACTCAGTGGCTTAACGTGGGTAGCTGTGGGGTTTTAATGACGATTCTTCACTTACTCTGTTGTGTGAGGATACGATCTCAGGACTCAAGAATGAAGACGAACTCGATAAGAAACGGTATAAATCTCGCTCCCCACTCGGGCATATAACTGCAGATGCTGAATCCCCACCACAGATCATCTCACGTCGCCCGACGCCTCGAACCGGTATTTGCTAATAACCCCGGTGTTTTTCCTCGTTCTTCCTCCTCACGAGATAACGCCTTTTTTTCCTTTCTCGGTAAAGAGGCGAATTTCTACTGTAAAATGCATTTGTCGTTTGATTAGAGTTGAATCACCCCCGGGGCAACGGTGTTCCAAGGCCAACAAAATGGGAAGAGGGAAACACGGCACTGATAATGCTCCTATTCATATTTTAACAGGGTGAGCGTGGATTGTAAATCACTCCTGTGATCCACGGAACTAAAGAAATATTTTGTTCTTCTTCGCGTGAACGAGTTTTGTCGATTCGAGTCATTTGTTTTTCTGCTTGACACACCTAAATGGATATGCCAGAATAGAAGCGTGATCTAACAAACATCTTCTCCGATCAAATTCAGATAGGGAGTGAACCTTTCCGCTTCTTCTCCATCACTGCTCATTCTAGCCTCCATTCATTAGTGCAACACCATAATATAGATTGGGACGATTTTTACGGCAAACAAGACGTGAATATCGCAGCTGTTTGAGCTATTGCTGTTTTAGTGGGACAAGGTCTGAAAAGTAAAAAAAAAAAAAAAAAATCTTAAAAATTAAATTGCGGGAAAACGAAGCCTCTAAACGAAAAATGCTACGAGACACTTTCGATTACAAATTAAACGTAGAATCGATTCCCTGAGTTTGTGACATAATTTTACTAGACACCCCGTATTGACCAGAGTAATCGTCGGACTGACGTGGGAGAGGTTTTAAAATGTGCGTTAACAATTATACTTTAATAAAAAATTTTAGAAAAATCTGATTTTTGTTTATTTGCTGGGCACCCGACCCCCTTCACCGAAAAATTGTTCAGTGCGTGAGTTGGTGACCACTCGTCCTTCGTGCCCAGAGTTAAAATAATTGACCTTCCAAAGATGGTCGGAGCGGAGGCGGCGTAGATCAGCATTGCCCATGAGAAATTCAACACTTTCGAATCAAATACAACATTTTTCAAGTCAAACTCAACATTTTCCGTGTCCAATTAAATGATACCCAACTGAAACTAAACATTTCCCAAGTCATAATCTAAGAAAATCACTTACCACGTAAAAGGCAACAATGACAACTCAAATTCGTCATTTTTCGAAACAAACTGAACATTTCCCAACTAACCTTTACTCAACATTTTCAAGTAATTTTTCGCAATTGAAACATTTCACCGACTCTGAATCACCTGTAGACTCGATTCCCTGATTTTATCCTTTAATTAAACTGGATGCTCTGTATACAATGACAATATCAATTTACAGTTGGTATTTTACCGTTTAATTGTTCAATGCGTAAGTTGGTTACCACTCGCCCACTACAATATGACCGCCCTGGGCTACTAATTGAGCTCCTAGAGACGGTCGGAGCGGGGGCGGCGAAGTTCCCAGCGGGGGTGGCGAAGGCCGGTTAGCGGGGGCAGCGGAGGTCGGTGAGCGGGGGACGGCGGAGGCGGCTGCCTGTTGCACCCGCCGAGTGCCGCCGCCAGTCGCCCCGTAACCGCCTTCTGAGGAGGAACCGCCGCCTGCTCTGGTCCCGGGCACCCGCGATCTCTCGCCGCGAACGCCCTCCGCCCGTGTTTTTGAGGTGAGCCCTCGAAAATCCTTCGAAATCTCCACGATTTCGTACTGATACTTGAAAAGATGAAAACCCTAATGGCATTCTAATAAGACCACAGAAAAAAAACAACCTTGAACTTGAAAGTGTCTTAATGTAAGTAAGCCGGGTAAGATCTTGTACCTGGCACATGATTATATCTGGACGCATCCTGGGAATTCTGAACGAAGAAGTAGGTGAACATTTGTGTCGGCAGCTCTCCCAAGGAGATGACATCAATTAGCCACCAAATTTTGGAAAATCACAATAACACTATCGTAATGACCAACAATCCAGCTTAATAATGTTTTTAAGTGAGTCAGGGAATTCAAGGATCAAGATGGAAGCATAAATACCTCTTCATTTTTTCTTGAATTAAAATCAATCTGAGAGGGATAGGTTTTTTCAAAAAATAAAAAGAATTTCCTGCAAAAATTAGAAAGTACATGATCTTACCCGACCTGGGTTTTGCTGAAAAGAACGTCGGTAAACTATTCGAAATTCAATTAAAGAAATTTAATTTCCCAGTTCCCTGATGACATAAATTAGTTTTACTAAATATTATGTTGTTTCAACTGGGTGATGATCCTTGTACTTAATGAGCGACCTTTAAGAAGGAGCTTTCGGTTAATTGGATAACACACGTCTTCATTGAAGGATGCTAACGAAATAAGTTACTTTCTTCGTCTCAATATGATTATTCATTTCCTTCAAAGAACTTTTTAAAGATACAAATATAGATGTGTTCAGTTCCATTTGAAATGAAATTGAAGTGCTAATCCAGAAATACTCTGGCAGATTGTAGGGCAACCTTCACTGGTCCATTGATGAACCATTTCGGGTATAACAGCAAGCTGAATTCTTTACTAGGCATAAGCTCAGAAAGCTTTTCAGCAATTTTAAATTGTTAGCATGTTTCAGTATTGTACGAAGTGACATCTTTTATTTCAATGGCGATGCGATGAAATTCAAATTATTGTTTTAACTTATGTCAACAGAATACTGGACTATATAGAAACGCTTTTCATCAATTATTACTTCAGAAATACAAAATTATTACTATCCTGTAAAGAAATGTGTATTCTCCAGCTTCCATCACCACAAAAACCTTGGAGCAATTTTAAATTTTGTGCAGCATCGATAAATTATTCGACATTCCCTATCATCAGGGACGTAACCAGCCCGTATTTCACCCGGGCCCCCATAAATTTGGCGCCCCCCCCATAGACCCGATATCTCATGACTCATACCATCTTGATATACCAATGAACCAAAATATAAATGTAATTAATTTGATTTATTCACAATGTATAAACTCTTCTATTAAAAGGAGGAAGGTTTGGTAAGTAAGTGCTAAATGTAAAATACCATATAATTTTTATTAAATGTAACAAACTAATAGATGATAAATAAATTTTTGTATGAAATGGAAGCCCTAAACAAACTTTAAAATGAAAATTGTCGGGCTTTTTTTGCTGAAATGTTTTAATGATACCATTAAAAGATAGAGCTAAAGATAAACTATTTTGTGCTCTATTGATATGACGGCCAAGTTGCTTATTCGTTGTTGTCCTCTCAAGTTCCTGATGTAGTTTTTTATTATCCTCAGTTTTCTAAAACTTCTTTCATTCGATGCTACACACACGGGTATTGTAAGAAAAATTTTCAAAGCTGTGGTTATATTGGGATAGGCGTCATGGAGGCCGTTTTGGGAAATATAAACCAAAAGTTCGAATGGAGTAGACTCGCCTCGTCAACTACCCCGCATACGGCCGCTCAAGGCTAGTTCTCGCCTCGCGAAGTATACGTTTTCTATATCCTTTGTCCTTTCTTGTAGGCCTATTGCATTCCTTATTTATATTATTTTTCCTTTAGTAAATATTTTCAAATTTACTCCAAACAGTCATAATATTTAAAAGAACTTGGTAAGCTGTCACTTTTTTGCCTATTTGGCGCCCGTCTAACTTTGGCCGCCCCCCTCCCCTCTAGTTACGTCCCTGCCTATCATACTATCAAATTCCCTAATGATATAAATTAGTTTTAATAATGATTTTGGTATTTCAATAGGATGTTGTCGCATGAACTTTATGAGCAACCTTCAAGAAGGAGATATAGGTTTATTGGATCACACACGTCTTCATTGAAGAGAATACAAACGGAATAAGCTATTTCCATAGCCTCAATATGATTGAAAATTGAAGCCTCAATATGATTAAAAATTGATATATTTTTTATACAAATATAGGTCTGTTCAGTCTCATTTGAAATGAAATTGAAGTATCTATTGCACCGTAATATCCTGGCTAATTGTAGGTCAACCTACAAAATCCACGGGTTAATTAATGAACCATTTTGGTAATAAAAGCAAGCCAAATTCTTCACTTGACATCAGCAAAACAAACCTTACAGCAATTTTAAATTGTTTGTATGTTTTCAGTATTTTACAGCAATGGTATCTTACTTCAATGACGATGTGATATCAAATTATTGTTAGACGTATCTCAACGGACTACTGGACAATAATGATCACTCCAAAATTACATCACTTCTATTCAGTAATTTTGAGGCGTTCACTCGTAAATCTTTCAAAATCTGTTTTTTTTTAGTACTGAAATACACAATTAGGAACGTTGGAGGAATTCTAATAAGGCCATAGAAAAAGTAACGTTGAATATAAAAGTTTCTTGGGGTTAGATCGTTGTTACGTAGAAAAGATGTCTGAAATTAAACTTCCTGTTTCCGCCGTAATCTTGTCGAATGAGTTTAGAAAAATAAGGTGAATTGTATATCTTCATACAAATATAAAAAGATTAAAAGAAAAGTAGGAGCTCCTATAACAAAATATAACTACGAGTGCTATTACTCTCTGCCGAATTATTTTTCTTAATACAATCTCTAAAATTTATCTAAAATATACAAAATGGAAATCTCTGACCGTTTGGTGTGAAGAAGAGGATGGGGGCAGAGAAGTAGGTACAACTTCGCTGACGTTGCCGAATAAATTATGCCGGAATCAGATTGATGACAAAGGGGTTCCCAATAGCCGGCAGCTGCAAATAATCGCATAATTAAAAAGCTGAATTCACGTGGTTAATGGCGGCGGACAAGACACCAAAATCGATGAGGTGAACAGCAACGTGAACATACTCGTACTTACATCGATGTTTGATGCTTGTAGATCATAGGGATTTCCTTTTCTTCGTCGAAAATCCAGTTATCCTACCACAAGGCCTCACGAGGAGGGGAAGGCGCTCCTCCAGGAAAAGCGAGGTGTGGAAAGCCCAAGGAAGCCTTTTCAAAGGAAAATATGAAAACTGGGTGTGTTGGTGAATGCTCATCGAGAGTACGCTGCAGACTAGCCGGAGTGGTAGTAGATATTCAGGGGGAGCGTGAAAGGAACTTGATCTTGTACCGGACTTGGACGGGGAGGGCGGGTCAGAGATTGATAAACAAACAAAACTAACATAAACTGAACTTGTGGAGCGGAAACGATCGTGTAACTTGCGCTTAATTGCACGTTGAACTACCCTGGGTATCCTGATCGAGAAAGTAGGTTAAAATTTGTGTCGGCAGCCCTCCCGAGCAGGGAAATTAACAAATATTACCCCCAAATTTTTGTAATAACAACAACGCAATTGCAATTACCAACGAAACAGCTATTGTGTCAGAACGCACCAAATTGGTTTGTATGATTCCCTTAAGCGAGCCAAGAACTTCAAAGATCACGACGAAAGCATAAATACTTCTTCATTCTCTCTCAAATATCATTTCAAGAATAACAAAAATGATAAAAAAAATAAAAAACCAGCTTTTGTGACAATTTTAATGCCAGAACTCATCTTAATTTATTTCAAAAACAGCAAAACTCCTAAGTTTATCAATGCCGATTTGGGTTTCGCAAATTCACTTTTCAAATTATCGGTGGTGATTAGTTTTAAGGTCAGGAGTTCATGGTGTTGGTTTGACGGGTAGTTCGTTAATGATGGCCTCAATCTGCCACGATCGCTTTACCTCCTTATTGACGAACAGAAAGGCATACTCGTAGTCCATCTGTAGCTCAGTGATCTGTGAAAAAATATTTTACAAAAATTATATTAAATATAATTATTATTATAAGAGCTTAGAATTTCTTTCTCTCCGAGAAAAGATTGATTAAAAAAAAATCAGAGTTTAGATTAAAAACTACGCAAATTATCACAAAGGTGTTTATTATTTTGTTTCAGAATAACTCTTATACGTTAATCGCTGATCGGTGTGTAACAGACATAGTCAGTCGCGCATTATCTAGACTACGCCCCCCCCCTCCTTTTCATGTCCTTCCGTTCCTCGTAAATGCGTTCTAAATACGATAAAATAGAGCCCCAATCGTATTTTATTCCGGTAAATTGATTGGAATCAATCACCCATAACAACCCTTCATCTGATCACTGCGACTTCACGCCTTGTAACTCACTTCCAGATGCTTCAAATACGTTGTTAGCTCCGTAACATCAGCCTTTACTGGTCCCATTATACGAAACAAAAGCTGATATCTGAATACCAACTGTGCCCAAATACGTTGAACATGGAAAGGACAAAAAGAACAACTGACCAAATTAACTAATTCTCTCATGAAAGTACTCAATTTTTACTCTTTTCAAGCAGGTTCACATTGCCATCTGCGTTGGCAGGTCATTTTCCTGTCAAACCTCCAGCCCTTAGGAGAACGGGTGACTGATGATCGGTAAGGGTGGGATACTTCGATCCTTTGGCCTCACGTCAAATAATGAACATAAAAACAATAGTGTTATTTGGTGTTATAGTATTAAAAGTACAGTGGATCAACAATGCTCCTGTGATGGTGCGAACTAGGTTATATATTTGGGAGAAAAGATGCGTGAATAAGGAATATTAGGAAATAGGTGATAAATGGTACTTCGTTCAATTAGTGTTTAAATGACAAAAAGGATTTGTTGTTATGTTTCAGGAGTAAAAAATAAAGATCGTTCTACCAATCAAATTTTTCATTCCTAAAAATTATTATTCATTTTCATCTTGCAAATTTTGAATTGAATAATAAACCTTCAGATTTCAACAATAAAATGTCAAATCGAAATTGGTCAAATAATTGAACCCCTGAAAGTTATGCTTGTGGCAAGGATTTCACGGTTGCGCATGCGCAGAGGCTCACAGGTGGTAACCCATGAGCAATTATTGAAAATTTCAGGAGAACTCCATTTTGGAGTTATGCGCGTACACACAAATATGATCGACTGATCAATCCAAATAGGTATTTTGGTTTAGAACAGATTTACGTGCTCTATGCATATCTCTCTGAAATTCAATAATCGCTCTTTCACCTGTGAAACACGCACACTCCAAAGCTTAGTAGAAATTCAAATCATGAATCATTGAATAATAAACCCAAGTGGAAAGAATTTGCAGCGTTTTTTCAAGCAGGTTCACGTTGCTATCCGCGTTGGCAGGTCATTTTCCTGTCAAACCTCTAGCCCCTAGGAGAACGGGTGACTGTAGAGCGGTACGGGTGGGACAGTTCGATTCTTTGAACTCACGTCAAACAATAGTGTTATTAGGTGTTATAATATTAAAATTGCAGTGGATCAACAATGCTCCTGTGATAGTGCGAACTAGGTTATAAATTCGGGAGTGAAGAATCGTGAAAAAGGAATGTTAGGAAATAGGTGACAAATGGTACCACAATGGTTTTACTAGATTTTCTAATCCTACTCATCTCGAAAGGTTGAAAAATAAATGTGTAATACACCAATAATTGAAACAAACATTGAAATTGCTGTGAAACAGGTAGAACCTTTCATATGAATTTCTTACTAAAATAACTAGTTACCTATAATCAATCTATGCCACCCACAGTTTTGGTCGCTAAATAATTAAGCTTAATAATAGTTGTAAAATATTTACAAACGTGATTTCGCTCGTTCATTTTGGAATAATATTATACAATATCCATAACATTTAAATGTCATGAATATTTCAGAAAATGTAAATGAACATAGCTACCGTTAAAAATATCCAACAATACTCTTCAGTAATCACTTCGTAACGAATAATTTCTCCGTCCCACGGTCGTAGGTATTTATCCACCTCCTGCTGATGAAATTAAGCTTAAGGATTCCACCGAATTTCTGCGGTTTATCTTTGAAAATCCCACTCATTTGTTTAATGTTCTGCAATATCGGATTACCTCTCTCTCTCTCTCTCATTAAATGAACTCCACAACTCATTAAATAATTGCCACGATTATTTTATGTAACTCAGGATTATAACTCCTTTATTTTGCGCTCAGATTGGCAATTTCAGAGAGGAAAATTATGTGTTTGTAATCGTTTCTCTAAGCTTTAAATATGTTTTTAAAGCCTTAATTACCTTTTTTTTTTTTTTGAAAACTTCCCCACTTACTGTACCTACCTGTAATCAACATTTTCGTTCATCGATTCTTAACAAGTTAATGAATTTTCGGATCACTTATAAAATGATGTGACAGTGTAATAAAACTGCTATTTTTAGGTTGATAACTCTGATCCAGACGGACAGTTCGTCATTCTGCTTTCATAAAAATGATGCGCCCCGATACCATATTTGAATATTGTTCGCTTCCAGGTAACCTTTGTATGTTGCTGGCTAATGGCCTCAAGGGGTGCTAGTTCAATCCATCACGTCTTAGTTATTCAGCTCCTTCATGGTTTTTAGGTAAATGGGAATTGAACCCCAACGGTTCGTTGTCTTTTCTTCTGTAAAAACGCTACAAATTCTTTCACTGGGGTTTATTATTCCAATTGGACTTGCGTTCATGATTTGAATTTATACTAAGCTTTGGAGTGTGCGTGTTTCACAGGTGATAGAGCGATCATTGAATTTCAGGAGATGTGCATTGAGCACGTAAATCTGATCTCAACCAAAATACCTATTTGGATTGATCAGTTGATCATATTTGTGTGCCTCCTGAAATTCAATAATCGCTCTATCACCTGTGAAGCAGGGACACTCCAAAGCTTAGTAGAAATTCAAATCATGAACGAAAGCCAATTGAATAATAAACCCCAGTGAAATAATTTGCAGCGTTTTTTTATGGTTATCGGAATACTTCAACCCGTGTATCGGCTATGAACCCTTTTAGGAGTTCACTCCAGTATCCACGTTCACTACATCACTAGGTTACTCCAATCAAAACAAAAACAATAATAAACCAAAATAACGGAAATGTTGGCACCATAAATCGGGCCATTCATCGGGAATGGTTTGAGCTACGGACCTGGGGAAGGGCTCATTCGATTCCTCATGGAAAGTTCTCAAAAAAATACCAAATTTAGGCCGCCTTGACTTTTTTGAGGTTTTTAGGGATTTTACAAAACTGACAACCTTAAAGGGCACTTTAAATTAAGTGAGAGTGCTGGCTAAAGAATTAGGGGCGTTGTCGGACCAATATTGATTTTTCCTGAAAACTTCAGATTTTTTGCTCTAGCCGTTTGGGAGAAATCGTGCGTACGGCGCACGGACGGAAACATTTTTATTGCAGATTTGGATTCTACACCCTTTGCAACGTGAACCATGAAATTTTCGGGGGGGGTTCGTTTATTTTTTTTTTCAATAGCGATTACAATGGTTTATTATTGAATAATACCCCCTGAATAATGGTTACGAGACTTATTTGAATCCTGTTAGCTTCCTAGTAACATTTGTGTGTTGGTGGTTAATCGCTTCAAGCCCTAACAAGTGGTTGCAAATTTGATCCACCACTTGCTTCAATGGGACGTAACAAGAAGGTGTTGCTTGGTGCTGAAAAGAAAAAGAGTTGGTGTTAGTTTTTTCTTCTCCTTTCAGAGTGCTGAACTGAACTGTGAAACCAGTTTTTCGCTATCGGTCCTAGTTTTTGAGATCCAAAAATATCGGTCGTATCTATTTCATCTGATATGTTCAATTCGCTCATCCGGGATTGAGCACAAACATTAGTTATTGGTACATTTACATGTTGAATGGCTATGAAATCTCTGAGGAAGAACGTTGAACTTGCGTATACGTACTTGTTTACTGAACTCTCAAACAATCAACACTTTTTGAATTTGACAAATGGGTGAAATTATTTTTCATGCTGAATCCGATTTTGAAATCAGATTCCGTCTATATGCCTAAAAACCAATTCATTGGTTAGCAGGGACAATTCCGTGGAATTCGGCAACCTAGTATATGTAGTGAAACACCCTGTGCTCGCGTTCGTTATGTAACGCCTTCCGAAATATGACTGCGAGTTCTGGACTCCATTCTCACTTTATCTGTGGAGCCCCACGCAGACTAGCGAGGAGAGCTTACAGCCTTATCCCAGGATTAAGCGGTATCTGATAAAACGGACGTTCGAACAGCGAATATTCCCTTATGCAAATCCTGGGGGGAGCGCAGGAGAGCGAAACGGCGACGAAATTAATTTAAGCTCATATTGAGTTGACAAGAGCTTACAGTTCGGCAACAACGATAGTTATCGCGACTTGGACGCAGTTAAACCTCATGACGTCGTCGCGTAAACCGGAAGGATTTGTTAATAGTCGTCTGTTTTAGCTCATTTTTCGTGAAATGAAGCTGGCTTCGAGAATGTTTGGTCCGTTTTCGGAATCCCTAATCTTCACTGTAGAGCTAGTAAAGCATATTCATTCTGCACGAAGTGGTGCTCTTTGTTATGAGATATACGTAGTATTTTTTGTGCTATGGTTTATTGCTTTCAATAATGAACCTTTCTAGGCGACGTGTAGAGTCCGAAAGTAATTCAAATTTATGACAAAAAAGTTTTTTATGTTTGCAGTTTTGACTCGATTCTCGGCATCGGTCTCAGTCAATTCCGAAGGGTGAAATCAAAAGGCTGAAATTTCAAAAATCTGAATATTGAAAACTCCCAAAAAATCACTATTGTTTTTACTTTTTTTCAAGTGGATTTACCCCCAAAGAATCGTGTGACCCCATCTGGACCTCTATATGTTCATTCTTTCTCTCTCCTTAAAGAATTTACACAGAATAATTTTTATAGGGGGAACAAACAGAAAAAGACTGTGAATGTGAACGTGGTTGGGCACAATGAAAATCGCCTAAACATGTGAGGATCGCATCGGCTGAAATAATTGCTGTGGAATTTGGTTTGTAGATTTCTTTTTGAAATCCAGTTTTTTGAGTCTAACGTAATATAATTGTGCTGTAGGTCGCGTCTGTAGGTGTTTTATTTTACCTCACTGAATTTCAGTTGCTCTACTCCTGAATTTCTGCGTCTTGTCCATATACAGCATATTCCACCATTGTAGGTTTAGACATTCCATGCCCTTAATTTTAGCTGAAATTAGAATGGTCGCCTTTGTGGGGCGGGTAGGTTCATTTGATTCTTCGAAGGCAGTCAATAACGAACGAGAGTGTAATTTCAAAAGGTTTCGACAATCGGATTTTTAACATTTCATTCCTTCGATTTCAAGCTTTAGGATTGCCTGAGATCAATTCCGATAATCCGGTACCAACTAAAGCTCTAACGTGATTTTTTATCCAAGTTTCGTTAGCTTTGGTTCTGCAGTTTCAAAGAAAAAGCTTCGTGCCGCGAACTTCGGATGAATGGATTCATTCTTATTCGACTTTTGGATTCAACACATCTTGAAATATAAAACAATCAATTTTGACGGCTGTTAACATTGTTTTCCCATGGTAGAGTAACAATAAATTGAAATAATCAATCAAAATGATTAATGATGATGAGTCATGATAGAATGACTACCTTAACACGAGTTGCATTTGTTTAATATTCATGCTCGTTTATTGTTTTCCAAAATGGTTGCTAATTTAAGAAGGTGTTGTTACTATAAAAAGTAATGTGTTATTAGAAACCTAATTTCGGTTATGTCAGGCCCTCCCAATAAACCCAAAAAATGAAGTCTATATTTACAATTATTATTTATTTAATGAGGTTAAATTATTTACCGTTTGATTGTTTCTTCACAAATCTTGGCTCCTGCAGAAAAGCCCGTAAAATTCTGTATTCTACTGGGTTAGCATGTTAGGCAATGCTGGGTACATGAAAATTCACAACGGATGTTTTCATACAATTTTCGAAAGAAGAATACCTCGCTCCTTTCGTCAAACCCTCAGGCAGGCACTCATCTGATCACACACTCCACCGATCAACTCAACTATCCTCGTTTGTATACAGACATATATTGATTTACATTATGTTTCTCCCGCCTCAAGTCTATACAACCGGGAGCAATGCGATATTGCATAATGCAGAAGGGTCCCTTTCTCCAATGTTTTCTCGCAAGCCACTTGAAATCTTCGGGGGGAACAACTTTTCGACGCCGACACACTCCAGACGACAGAGCCCATCATCCTAAAGGACTATCAACATCGCTCCAACGTAGACACGTCCATTTCAAACCCGATTTTGACAAAAAGTAATAAATAATGGGTAATCAATGTACATGTTTTCCTCCAAATTTCTTCAAAAACTCGGAAACGTCAACAAGTGAAAAACAAGTTGGCAGTTTGTTTTACTTCTCCAATTTTATTATGATGAGTGTCTACGTAAATAATTGTAGGCAATTGAAGGGGTTTGGGTACAAAGGATCTAGAGAAGGATCTACAGAATTGAAAAAATTGGAGGCGAATGATATTTTTTCCAATTTTAACGATCTATTGGAAATAACATTTTTTTAGTGGTCAATGTTTGTTTAGTTTCATGCTATAAAATGAACCCGTCGACCCCCCTCCCGCCATTAACGCTTTATTGATATAGTAGTGTTCATATTGGTGACATTATTAGAAACGGGGGAAGGATCGAGAGGAGAATGAAAACGTGAGGTTGCAATCCTTTCTGGTAACATAAATAGTATTATTTTTTATTAAGCTTCGATAATGAAAAAATTTATCGTACCTGTTTTTAACCAAATGCTCTAACGAAAATTCTCGGTAGTTAACTTCTTAAAAACCAGGTGAACTTATGTACGTATTCCTCACGATTTAACTAACTACATTTGCTTTGATAACACAATTTAAGTAGCCTCATAGATTCAAAACTAAATAAAATCAAAACAAAACTGCGACACCCACACCTATAACTATTAAAAACTATTACACTGCACGTGTACCTGTATGCCTTATATTATGTGTAGGTAGATTCCTATCGCGAACACGAGTTTTCAGATCCGTTGCACGGTTAGGTAGTTGTTTTGAACTAGTTAACCCAGATTAAGAAAGTACTTAAAGTAATGGAATAATGTTGTAAGGCAATGTGTGCAAGACATGTGACCAAGAAAGCTAGAAAAAAAAATGAAACCAGCAGAAAAGTGTGAGGAGCCTCAAAGAACATTACTCTAGCTTGTTCAGGTAAAAGTTTTTGGGTGACTTTTCTCTTTTTTCCCCAAAAATGCCTGGCGGCACTTAGAACCTTCCTAACGAAAACCCCTATTAAAGTTACAAACCTGGGAAAAAACGAAATTTTGGTATGGAAGAAGTTGGCAGAAATGCTTTACGGCGGGCTGTTCGCCCCTCAGCTTCTTTCTAGACCAAATCCTACTGGTCTGAAGTGGTGGAAATCAACAAAACCAAGAAAAACGCCCTTAAATTTTGTTTGTAACTCCTTAAATATCAACCGTTACAAGCCCCTTAGTACGAAAAGGAAGCTGATATATCACAAAATGTAGCTCATGAACCTCAGCACTGCAGACTGTGGGTCATTCAACATCCTTCACTTTGGAAAGTCCTCAATTCACCTACAATGATCATGCTATCATTCAAATTTTTGCTTTCTAAGTTGTTTTGGGCTTGAATAGTCCTTGGGTAACTCAGCTGATCACGAGGACTCTCGTCTATCATAGGTCACACAGAAACTACCATTAAAATTCCAGCTTGTGATAGATATGGTTAGTCGGCCTCTCCCGATTCTTGAATCCTGAACGTGGCGGGCATTACCGCATTCAGCTCAATGGAAGAGGCAACTACACCATTTCATCACCTCACAAGCTGAAAGTGGATATACACAATGTCAAGACATAAAATGGTGAAATAGGTATGCTGTATATCGACAAAACGTAGAAATCCTGGAGTAGAACAACTGAAATTCAGCAAGCAAATAAAACACCTACCTTCACGCGCGCTTCACTTAAACCACAATTATATCACACAAGACTTGAAAAACTTGACTTCAAAAGGAACCCTTCAAACAATTTACACAGCAATTATATCTGCTGATGTGATCCTCACATGATATTAGGAGATTTTATAAATCCATGCAGGTTTATATCCGTTTTTCAGGTTTTCGATTTTCAGGTATTTTGAAATTGCAGCCCTTCGATTTCACCCTCTGTGATTCACTTAGATCGATGCCGAGAATTCAGTCCTAACTGACCCCCAATGCGATTTTTGACACTAGTTCCATTAACTTTCGTTTTCAAGTTTCGGATTTTGTTTCTTATTCGATTTTTGGATTCTACGCATCTATTAACGCAAGAAACGTGAGCAAATTTTGAGCGGGTTGATCGATTACAACGGTTAATTATTGAAAATAGTACACTAAAACTGAATTATTTTTTTGTCCTTATACGAGTACTTATTATAATTGTATTATTAAGCGTACATACTGCAATCTAATCGAAGTGTGGTGAATGATCGGGAGAGGGGGAGTGGTATAAATGAAGATTGTTCAATTTTTATTTTATTTTTCGTTAATAAAGGGTTGATATTGATGATAAGTTGGTGGGAGTATTTGAGTGGAAGAAGGATATGAAGTCCTTTTCAAATCCAGGCACCTGGCCTTCGCGCCGGCTAGTGAATGGCGTTAGTCTATTCACACAAGCTGGAACATATTTCACGGAACGGTGAACCGAAAAATGTGCGAATCCCTTCGGAGATGACTGCCCTACATTTTTCACTGTGATGCATTGTTTGCGACTACCCAAAAAAAAAGAAGGAACGGACAATAGATGACTAGAATAGACGACGAGCTGGACCAAGAGGGGGTGGGAGTTACTCGAAAATGGATGTCGGGAGCTTTTGTGGAGAAGTTGTTCTAGTATGAATAGGAAGAGAGTGGAGGATGGTGGGTATGGTGATGGGGAAGGGGGGGATAGAAACAGGATATCAGCGGTGAGAAATGGTCGAGGCTTAAGTGGGGGAAACCGAATGGATAGGTTGACTTCCGAGTCCTGAGAGACGAAATAGGTGAGCTCTAGGGGAGCGACAAGGCCACAAGGTGGACCGGGAAAAACGAAAATATGGGACACGTGAAGGGAGAAGAGACGAGACGAGGATCGGAATATTTCCGACGTTTACGTTACCGCAGCCTTCCAGGATATGCAGCCACTAGCTAACGTATTTGAAATTCAAAATCCATTTACCACATCGTCTGCTAACAAGAAAAAGGCATTTAGTCCATATTTTGCCATGTTCGGGTTTTTGAAGTTCCTACTGTAGTTTTTAACAGTCTTTCCATTGAAATAGTCAGTTTTAGGTGCAAGTGGTAGGAAAACCCAGAAAAAGAGTCTCATGCAGCACTCAAAAATCACTTACATTGTGAAAGGAAAAAGGCTCTTATACACATTAAACATGAATGAACGCGTCCTGTCCTGCAAGAGGTCTGAAGTTTGGAAAGGATTACGCCGTGTCCTACGTGAGCGGGAACTAATACCAGTGGGTTGGGTGGGTTCACCTTTTTTTGGAGATGGGCCCGATAAAACAATGGCAACAGAGTTGAGTCCTGTGTGCACACGATCTATCGCAAATCGCCAACACTCACACGCTGCACGCGGATTCGAATCAAATCGGTTTGATTTTTTCTCGCTACTTCCACTACAAACGCGCGATTGTTTTTCAATTGGTTATTGGAGTAATCCAAGTCTGTTTTAGTCAAAATCGTTTCTGGAGCGCTTGCAAGGTTAGTCAGAACGATGTTGTAGTTACTTATAAGAAAACGACCGTCTTCATGGGGTTAAACAAAATACACACTTCAATAATAGGCTGAAGAGTAATGAATTCCTCAAATTAGGTCCGTGATTGATAAATTTCATGAGATGGTGGCCTCTTCTAACGTTTATTGGAAATGTAATTAAACAAAGCTGGACTACTTCAGGGCAACAAAAATCGTCTCTGTGTCATAAATTCAGAAAAAACACTCATCGTACTGATCGACACGGTAGATACGGATTTAACTTAACTAAAACGCGCTCTCCTTCATTTGCAGTAGTGCCCGCTTATAGGGCACAAATGGGGTTTCCCGCTGTAAACGCTTGCGCGCGCGTAAATCGCCGATATCGCCAGTTACGCTGAAATCGCCTGACTCCCGCTCACGTAGGACGGGGCCTAAGGCACGAGCTGTGATATTAGCCATTCATCCGACTTCCATTATAACCATCTTCATTAAAGTTCCTGAGTTTGTAATACACGCCAACTCAGTGCAACGCACATAGTTGATTGATAAATGGCTTCCAGGTAGACCGGAGGATCATGGAGTCAGACTTTAGTTGGACATGCAAATATGATTGATACACGAGTAGCAAATGGGGTAGGTGTCTGTCGCCGTTGTAATTCAAACCTTGTTACCCGCTGTGCACGCCTACCTACCAGCTACTCCGCTCGCCAGCGACACATATGTTCTCCATTTGTGTCGCATTCTCCATCAGTGAAAAGCTAGCAGCATTTTCTCCTCCAGTCACTGGGAAAGTGTTATTGCCCGACGACTGAGGGAATTAATTTCACTTATACCACTTCTTCACTGGCTTAGGTAGGCAAGCGTATCCTTACATATAAAACTCAAAGTTTTTAGTTCACCACTCTCAATAATGAACCTTTGTAATAGACCAAGAAAATACGTTGTTTAACACCTATCAAAATTCGTTGTTTCAAGATGTATAGAATCAAAATAAAGAATATCGTTCGCTGCACATCTACAATGCTTTTCTTCGAGACTACTGAACCAAAGATTAAATACTAAAAATCTCATTTGAACTCTGCAAAGATTGAATTGAAATTACGAAATTTCAAATTTGCGCCTTCATGGAGTTGGATAAACGCAGCCGTACCGTTTTAGGGTTCTAGGACATGAACGTTGACAGACTGAATTCTTTCACTGGGGTTTATTATTCAATGATCTTCATGACTCTAAAGCTTAAAGAGTATTGAATTGAAATGATAGAAAATCTGTTCTCAAAAAATACCTATTTGGATTGATCTGTTGATCATATTTGCGTGCCTCCTGAAAAATAATCATTTGTAATAACACAAAAGAATTTGTTTTTTTTATGGTTATCGCAATACTTCTAACCGTGTATCGGCTACAAAGCCTTTTAGAAGTTCACTCCAGTATCCACGTTCACTACATCACTAGGTTACTGATATCAAAACAAAAACAATAATAAACCAAAATAAGAAATGTTGGCAAAATACATCGGAAACGGTTTGAGCTACGGACCCGGGGAAGGGCTCATTCGATTCCTCGTGGAAAGTTCTTTAAAAAGTCCAAATTTAGGCCGCCTTGACTTTTTTTGAGGTTTTCGGGATTTTACAAAATTTTGACAGCCCTTGAAGGGCACTTTAAATTGAGTGAGAGAGCTGGCTAAAGAATTGGGTTTTTGTCGGACCAATATGGATTTTTCCTGAGAATTTCAGATTTTTTGCTAAAGCCGTTTGTTTAAAATCGGGCGTACGGCGGACGGACGGAAATTTTTTATTGCAGATTTGGATTCTACACCTTTTGAAACGTAAACCATGAAATCTCCAGGGGGGGGGGGGGGGTTACCTCAAGTTACAAACCAAACCTTTTGCGATTATAAACCAAAAAGACGAGCAACAGAACCGTGAATGTAATTGTCCTTGAACATGGTAAAAATCGCTTGTGAGGAACGCATCACCTGATATAGTAGTTTGTTTCAAGCGTTTATTCATTTAATAAACAATGCAAGCAAGCCCAGCACACCAATAGGGAACAAAAAATTTCAATACAGAGTATGAAATAATAAAGTGAACTGTAACACAGATGATAATAGAGAAAAAGTGCAATTGAAACTGTTAACGTGGCTCGGGGTGAAAATGTGAAGGTGCAACTTTTACAAACTACTAAGAAGGCAAGAGCAAATAGAATTAAAAGAATCAAACAAAAGTCTAAATATGAGGATTGGTTAATAAGGAGGTTAGCTTCACTGGGAAATCTATATAGAGGGCGGTTGTACAAATAAATTGTGGATGAGAAGTGAGCGGTGAAGACGATCCCAGGGTTCCTTTTGAAGTCGATGTTTTCAAATCCCGTGTAATATAATGTGGACAAGTGAAGCGTAAGCAGTTGTTCTATTTTACCTCGTTAACCCTTCAGTGGTCGCCACCGATCAGATAGATCGCACGAAGGTATTTTTTGTTCCTCCACAGAGATTGGCAGCACTCCTCTGTCCTTTCCATTAGCTACCTCTCAGATGAAGGGGGAAGGTTTAGTGTTGTCTGATTCTCTGAGACGTTTATCAGTGGAGTTTTGTGGCGCATTTGCTCTAGAAGATCGCAGCGATTAACAACTCGTTTTCTACAGAACTCAGTATTAACGATCTTATTAAGCAAGATATGCACGCCTTCATAAATTGAATGGAAGCTATCATCTTGTTTGTTTTGCAATGATAAAACTGAAGAAGTGCAATGCAAGTAGGCTTATGTGCAAGGGACCCATTTTTTGTGGTTCATTTAATGCTCGTTTTCTAATTTGTAATTCATTATTCTTCCTTCTCATGAATAAAAATAAAAATGATTCCTGTTCAATAAAATTGAAATTAAGCAAGGAAGATGTGACTTAGTATCCTAGTTTTTCGTTGTTTACTCTAGAACTTCAACGTAGAACTTTACTTGTGTTCAAATTTTCGTGATTACGATTTAAGTCTGATTTTATACTGAAACCATGGTGGTATATCATAGCTGGTATATCTTTTACATGAAAGTTGAATACCAAAAATGAAAACGCTAAAAAAGGAAAAACGGAAAGTATTAGGTTGAAAGCAAGGCCCTGGTTTCTGTAGGGTTTACTCTTGAAATTAGCTATAAATGCATTTCTCATATTGTTTTCTGCTACTTTCTGCCTTTAAAATCATGTTGACACTTAGGGTCTATTTGTAAAACTCAAATTTGAACAGAAATGTGAGTTTTTACAAATTTGGTCTGTCAGATCGCCGCGTGAAAAATGACTCGTCAATTTTGGTTGTAGATTTCTGTCCATGTAAGGGGTCGTGGATTTTTAAGTGGCTTCCAGACAGTATACTCATCCATGAGCTCGTGCCTCATGAAAAACTAGTTCAAAAAGCTGTTTTCTGTCCTAATTAATGCAGAAAGCTGACATTTGAAGTTATAATCATTTTAGTGAGTAAAGTAGGAACATGAAAAAATTCTTGTAAAAGAGTTTGTGAAAAAAAAAGAGTGAACTGAAAAAGTTTGTCGCGAATAAGTTGTATAGTCGATACCTGGCCTGTAGCAGGAACCTCAGGTGTTCCTGTGTGGTGTTTAAATATTTGTAACTTTTTCACCTTGTCATCACTTGAACGCTCTTGCTTAACATTTCGCTTACACTCCATGCGTCCACTGTACACCACCGAATCAAAAATAGCTAACATCATGCCATCAATGATATGCATATCATGACATATCACCTAAGTCGAGAGCGGAACCTTGCTAAGAAGGGAGGTAGGCGATAAAACACAGGACTTAACACTGGGAGCGAGTCAACATTACACGTTACGAGAGCGTCAGAGTGAGTGTCCTTCGCGGGGGTTAACGTTCACCCATTTCACTTCTTCGCGCTAAGATGATGTATCTAGAGAGGGGGCATCATTTTCATTTATTTATTTTTTATTTATTTATTTATAAGAACGGGCGAACCCAATTACAGGAAAATAGTATCATGAAAAAAAGTTTAGTGTCACGGTGATATAAAAGAAATACAACTATGGTGGAGATTTGAAACTAGATGTAGGAATATCACTGCACAAATATTTATGTTGGAGAAGACGAGATTAACGACTTCAGAAATCTAACAGAACTGTTGAAAAAGTCCCACTCAGGATGCAAATGAACGAGGCAGTTTGCTAAACGAGGTATGCGGCACAACGGGCGACCCTGTTGGTAGTTTGTGGGGGCAAAACTAACGTAGAACGGTAGAGAGCTGCGAGCGGAGAGACGAGGCACAAGGAGGCCTATCTCTCCGAGTAGTGCTGGCGAGACTATTGCTCCATTCAACAGCTTGTGCAGAAATACCAGGACTGCCACACGTCGTCGGCTCTCCAAGGTTAGAAGGTGACACAAGCCCATCAGGGCAGCATAATCAACATCATCCTGCAGGATTCCAAGCTTGAAGCCAATATACCGAAGAAATTTATGTTTCACACGTTCCAGAGTATGCTTGTGTACTGCGTATAATGGCGACCATATGGGAGAGGCATACTCCAGAAGTGGAAGGACCAGTGCCTTATACAGAATAGTGATGGCGTGGATGTCATTGAACTCCCGAGTATTCCGCTTAACGAAGCCCAGGGCCCTCATTGCTCTACCAGCTGCACCAATAATGTGCAAAAGGAAAGCCGCTGATCAAGAAGCACCCCGAGGTCAACAATCTCATCGACCCGGTCACCGCAGAGCACATATTCATAGAGGAGAGGACGGGAAGAGCGGTAGATCACTTACATATGTGAGCACCTAATTGATAACCCATATTCATAGTAGAATTGCTTTTCATTGATCCTTCGAATTACTGGGAACAGTGATGATGGATTACGAAATCGGCGAAGTAGCCTTGCATTTCGACAGACGAGCTTTTCCAGGAAAAAACCCCTTTCAAAGCGCATCGTTCGAAACCGATGCGAGAGCCGGGCAGTAATTTAATTGCAATCCGATCCGACTGAGCTCTGCGCAGTAAATGGCGCCCCAGATGAGATTACACGGACAGGAGCGATCAGCGGGGGGAGTTGAAAGATTGGTTTCAAACTCGAAATATCGTTACCGAGAACGGGCCCGCGTCGCTCCCTCGATCCGATCAATGTGTCGTCGAGTTCGTTGAGAGCCGCGAATCCCACCAAGTGGGGAATTACCAGGTGAATTACGTCCGCGTCCCTCCCAGCTACTCACTGGAGTCCGTTTGAATCGATGTCGAACTGATTGCAGGCGGGTTTTGAATTTCTCGGTATGAGTTATCACTTACATCTTTCATACCCTCTCTACCATAAATCTTTGAGTACACAACCTAGGGTTTTAATAGAATTTTGGTTTATCATTTTTATTCAAAAGAAGACCAAAGGGAGAAGAAGAAGGAACAGTTTATTTCTATAAAATCTCAATTTGTTAATTACACTATTAAAACTCGGCGCTGCGAGCCTCGCCAATGGTCAAACCCCCTGGACCTCCGGATGCTTACTGCTTAGAGCCTGCGGCTGAAATTAAAAAAAAACATGGAACATGCTTTAGCCTTGCTTTTTTTCTGTTTGCTGCTTTCAGTTTGCTCTTATTTTGCCCGCTATCTTAAACTTTCCGATTTTCCGCATTCAGTAATTCGGAATGTTCGAATTTCGATAGTCCAAATTCTGAATGGTTCATGCATCGATCGATAAACGTTAATTCTCGTTCAGGGATCGTCCCATAGTGTCGTTCGGCTATCGATTGATAAACGTTATTTGTTAATATTAATATTTGTTAATTACGACGATTCAGGGCACATTAATTCCACGAGACATGATCCCGCAGACGTCAACCCCTTCTAGAGGGAGATTGACCTGTATTGCGGGTCTGTCACGATATTTCTCATTTCTTTTTTGAAATTGTGCTTGGTGGGTTTTACTTTTGGCGGATGAGAAGAGTATTGATTTGTGATAAATGAAACTCATAGCCAAACCCGCCCATTTCCACAAAACCAAAGTAGTTAAAAACGGACTGAAAAAAAATGTTTCATCACCTTAAAGTGCGAACAGAGCCCGCTTCCTACTGATGATCTCAGACAATTTTGATTGACTTTCATCAAGATCGGATTAAAGCTATAGGAATTAGGTTTCTTACAAAGATCTGCGGACACAAGAACAGACAGACAGTCATACAGATACGAAACCACAGTTATTAAGAATAGTCTGGGAGGGAGAATGCGAGTGGAAGTTTTGATTTTGAAGAAAAAATGTCATCCCTTGGAAGCGAAAAACAGCGAAATAGGTAGACTCGGAAGCAATATAAAATACGGCACTGCGTTATTTCGTCTGCCGTTTCAGGAAATTAAATTGGATGATGTTAATTAAACCGTTTGTATATAAAATTTGTATTTATATTATATATTTAATATAAAGTAAATTAAAGTTAAATAAATAAAAGTTACTTCCACAAGTTGACACTGATGAATTGTCCAAAAATAAGAAACTAAACCCCCTCACTATTAAGGTTCGTGGTTTTAATGAGCTCATTAAATTCATTGATGAGATATCTATCAAAAGCAGTATAAAAATATTTCCATAATTTCGAAAGTGTTCGATATTCTGATTTTTGAATATTTCAGCATTCTCATTCCTCTTTTACTTCTGTCGTTACAGTTTTCTTCAGGTAAGGTCCACAGTGGTGATAATTTTCACTAAACCCTTAATAGCTTTGTGGTTTTAGGTAATAAAATGTTTTCTTCTTACTACTGTGATCTATTTTTAGGTAAGAAAGGATCAGGGAGCTCAAAATTACGTACGTGAAATGATTAACAATGTCCACAGAAATGAGGTGGTATGATGCCATTGGCGCAGAACGTTCACTTTGACTATAGGTAACGGCGATTTAATTTCTAAAACATTCTGGGGTTAGAGTCAGTTTTGTAGGGACCGGATCATCCGTGACAGCGTTGAAAAATTATATATCCAACTTACCATTACGCTCGGCTGCTAATTCAAAAATGTACACAAGAGTGACATTGGGGCATGATTGTTGAACACAAATTTTAACATATTAGGTTCGTATAATATTTGAACAAAAAACTACTTGCAGCAGAGACTCTTAGAATTCAGAATAGCCCAAATGTTTAACATTCCATTAACTGTGATTGTAGAATTATTTTAAAAGTTGGACTCTTCAATTTGGGACAAGCACAGTTAGTGAGAAAATGGATATTTGGTCTTATTTTGATAGAAGGTTTTGTGACTTTCAGGAGATGGCAATTGAATGATTCTGTTCCTCTTGTTACTCACCAAGTGAAGAGAGGAAGAAATAGCACATTTTAAGGTTTAAATGAATTTCAACACCCACGCGTGATTCAACTTACTTGAACTAAAACACCCTTCAGCCGTATTTGTTTAATTTCTTCTGCCAATTTCTAGGTACCGTTTTTTAGATGTTTTGGCGTCGTGTGCTATGCATGATGAAAGCGAAGGTTCGCCAACATTTGATGTTGGTAAATAGTTTGACGTTAGGATAGACCGAGCTAAATATACAGGCTAGAATCCGCCAACATAGCGCCGGCCAAGTAAACAAGCGGAGGATGAGCGAAGGCTGACGCTGATAAACTTGATTTTATTCCGGTAGAACGGTTCCTCAGTCTCCGTTGTCGTCTAACTTCGGGGTTTCTTAGGTAAGATCGTTCGTACTGTAAGATCACAGTGTTTAATCGGTTGGTTTACTTGAGATGATGAAGGCAGATTTCTGTTGGAGGGTTTTGATTGCAGTCTAATCACTTGGCACCGCTAATGGCCGTTCATCTTGAGCCACGATAAAGGCAAAACGAAGATATACAAGGATTTGGCACCAGACACTGAATGACGTTTTTTCGTGATAATACTGAATTCGAGACTCCCCTCATATCGTGTTCAGTCACCCAGCGAACCTATTAAGGAGTAATTATCTACAAGAAAAAAATGCAAACTTCGAAAGTTGCCAGTGAACGTTGACGTTGATGCTTGTTGTTGATGGGGCAAAATTCCATTATGCAAAAGAATTTATGTACGGAGGAAAATGCTGGCGTTGATACGTTGATGGCAGTGCAGCCAAAGTGTGGACCATTGGTGTGAAGCTGCCAGGCGTTGGACAGTTAGAAACGTAGTGTTGCAATTCCCATCAGTCTGTCACGGGTTTTTAAGTTTGTTGGGAATGAGAATGTCATTGAATTGATGTCATCCATAATCACGATCTCAACTCAAATCTCAAGTTTTTAGATTCTGTAGTAAACTTTAATGTTTTCCAGTAAATCCTTGACAGGCAAGTATTCCTACGAACGGTTCAGTGGTACAGTTCTCAAGAGAACTGGTGCAGGTGCCGAATTCTGAAATCTTACAGCAGGGCTAATAGAACCTTGATGCCGAATCCAATAAACAGGGAGGGGGTTCCTAATAAGGGAAACGTTTTAAACATCTCGATAGGTACTCATTGGTGACCAAGCAAATTTCAAGACCGCTCTGTTGAATGACCTTTTTTCATTGATCTATTTGGCTCAAGTATTTTTATTTGTGTGTTCATTATCTATTTATTGACAAAATTGCGTAAATTTTTATCATTATTTTTTATTTATTATTGCAGATAAAAATCATATGTATTTTATATACCTATACCATCGCTTTTGTAGGTAGTAATTAAAGTTTTTGATATTTCGCCATAAATATAATCCGTTAAACAACAAAACTTGACTAGCCCTTTATTATCAAAATACCTACAATAGTGCAGAATAAATCACTTGATTTTTCAGATTTTTATTATCTGCGTATATTTGTCAGGGGTCTACCCGCCATCTATGAGGTCTTTAGTTCATTACCTATTCAAGGTCATTCGTTCTTACCGTCCACCCCCACCGAACCGCAGTTGGTGGTATCGTGACTACTCTGCGAACGGGTTTAACAATTAAGTAAGACTCTTGAGACACTTGTAAATGAACGATTATGTATTGTTAAATTGTACGAGCAGCTGGAGAGAAACAGGTTAAAATGAATAGCTTGAAACAAGGTGAGATAAAAAATACAACCCATTCGTTTCAGCTGACGTGAGGCGTTTTCAACCATAGCGTTAAATGTCGTATATCCCTTCATCCCAAAAGTGTTAAGTATATCGTGCAGGGAACGTAATATGCCGACCACTGTGTATGGTGGTCGGTCTCTGGTTGTCTCCAGAACCTACTAGGCTTGGCGGCACTCTGTCTGCGGGTTGAGGCAAGGACAGCGGTGAAGGTGTTGGGAGATCAACGTGATCTGCTGTCTGGTTGAGCATAAACGATAGCCTAAGTCTATCCACTCAAACAGTCTGTTCGCCTTGAGCAGTCTGCAACCGCTAAACTTTTTCAGTTCGAGAAATCACGCGGAAAGGGCCATCTTAGGTGGGTTGGAAGGTCTTCTCACTGCATCTTGCAGGACAAATTCGTGGAAAGAATCTGTAAGCTCAGGATGCATATATACAGTTCTGGTAGTGTGGTTCTGGAAGGCCACGGGGTTGTCATGTAGTAGCCACAGAGGAATGTATTTCCACTCAATTATTTGACGGTGGGAAACGCTTCAATCTGACTCGAGTCACAATTTTCATATCAGCCGGAGTATCTGTAAAATTTGGGCCTTTGCCAAGGCAAATTGTGGATGGTGGGATACAACAAGTTAAACCTACACTGACTTCCCTATTAGTCCAACAGTACTATAGAAATCTACAAAGAGGATTCTCACCCCAAATACGTCATGGACAGTATCAACTTGCAAGCTTTAGTATCACAGAAACACAGAGTGGCTTGAAAAGGTCAAAGAGTCGAAGCTCGGTCGCTCGAAACAAATCCGATAAAGCGGATAAGTAATGGGTCCTGCATTGCGATGCTAACTGTTATGAAAGAATCCAAAGAGAGGGAGTGGTGGTATTATTCGGAGCGAAACCTTTCACCGGGAATAAATCATACATTTTGTCCCTCGTTTTAATTGAGGAACGAGCGGTTCGAGCGATGGAATTTGAAGTTGACCGAACGGGCGGAAAAATGAATCGAGAGAGAAACGTTCATCCGAGGCCCCCGAGAGCTTCCTGTCCGGAAAATGTCCGCGACGGGCTCAACAGCGAGCGGCCAGGTAATCCGCCGCGATTGGACTCAATCAAACGTGCGAATGGACTGAGATTCTTTTGTGGTAAAAAGTAATTTGACCGAATGGGTTTATTAAAACGGACGCCCTTTCAAGTCCTATTTGTGTTCAGTTTTATAATGAACGGACCCGACGGAGTTAATCCGGTTGAAAACCAATGACTGCTAGTTGGATGGAGGGGATGGGCGGAGAATGGCGCATTATTTAATAATGTTAAAACGATGTTATTACCGGGGGATAAACATCGTCGTATAAACGTGAAGTGGCTCTTCTGTGATTTGGCAAAATCGTATAGAAATGTCATCAAGTGATGGAAAAGACGATTTCCTGTTGCAATCAATAGACGATACATAATGTATCATGTTTTATCACTCATAATTTAGAATAGTGTATAGATCTATTGGCTGAAAGAACATAGATACATACGTATGTTAAATTCTTTCTGCCCTCCTATTAAATACGTTCATAAGAACTTGTGGCAGCTGGTGGAGCAGCTTTCAGCCAAGAATATTTTCATAAGAAATCCGGCAGAAACCGCGATGTAACAATTTCAAAATGGAAACTCCCAAAATAATGATAGTCTTGGATCCGGCTTAGCATTCTGTGATACCTATTCTTGTACAAATAATTCTCCATAACTCGGTCTTACTCAAATCATCACCTCCTCCATGACAAATATCATAAAGAAAATCCACCACCATGCAACCACCACTGTAAAAATAGAGAGCCTATAACCACCACGAGTTACGTAAACGTCCCACCCGCTGATGGAAAATTCAGTTTTAAATATCCATTTCCACAATATTGCGACCTGTTACTATCATCTTTCTTTTTTTATTCCAAATTCACCATCATTGAGATGATGCTACCTGCTGAGCTGACAGAATGAAACAACCATGCCCAGTTTTTCACCTGCAAGTAAGAAATTCGTAAATATTTACTTGATGATTCACTCTAATTTCATCAGTCGCTCAGTGCAACATATCCTGTGTTAAATGTTATTACATGTTGACATTTCATGTCTTTGCTATGACACACAACCAAATTGTCGTTATGTCACGTTACGTTACGTAACGAAATATGCTCAATGATTATTATGATTCGTAGAAGTGAGATAGGTAGGCACCTATATGATTATAGTTGAAATTTGGCTATATGATTATTATGATTTGGCTGGTAGCCTCCTTAGGACGTGAACAATAAGGTGCAGAGGGTTTTGATCAACTGAGTGGCTCCTCAAGCTAACTTCTTTCCTATCAACTGTGGAAAGCTGAAATTTGGCTGGTAGCCTCCTTAGGACATGAACAATAAGGTGTACAGGGTCTTGATCAGCAGAGTGGCTACTGAAGCTAACTTCTTTCCTATCAACCGTAGGAAGCTGTAATTTGTCTCGTTAGGACATGAACAACAACGCTACTGGAGTAGGTGATGTAGTCTGGCTCGAATACACAGAAGAAAATGTCCCGATGTGTTGCAGACTCGTATGCAAGCATTTATGATTCTTAGAAGTGAGATAGTTAGGTACCTATATGATTATAGCTGAAATTTGGTTATATGATTATTATGATTTGGCTGGTAGCCTCCTTAGGACGTGAACAATAAGGTGCGGAGGGTCTTGATCAGCAGAGTGGCTCCTGAAGCTAACTTCTTTCCTATCAACTGTGGAAAGCTGAAATTTGGCTGGTAGCCTCCTTAGGAATGTAATTCACAGAGGAAGACAAGATTGCTAGAAGATGGAAGGGAAGAAGGAGGGAGGGGAAAGACATGAAATGTCCTAATGCGTTGCAGACTTGTATGCAAGAATTTTTTTCAATAATACCATTATCATTGTTACTACAAACTATTATATGAGCATTATCATTTTATAACAGGTGATTGTGCCTGATGAGGGTGTCCTGGTCTGGTCACTTTGAACCCAAACCTAATATAAATCGACACGGTCTTCATTTGCCGATCCATCGATATCAATATTTTTTTATTCAGGGTTGAATTTTATATAAAATTGACAGGGGCTATTTTTTCCAGACACCCTGCATAAAGCAACTTATTAGTTTTAACAACGCCCTCAACGAAAGATCAATTAACCAGATTAAAACTTCAAGGGAAAATTCAAGCGAAACGGAGGAGTTGCGGATGAGAATAAAGCGATTTCCCCGGGATAGCTGTGAAACTCGAGAGATCCTCGTGTTTGCGAGCTGTGGAGAATCTGTTGGTAGCGGACGAGCTTCAGGCGGGAGTCTCATCTTCTGAAGCTGTAAAGAGAGATAATGAGGCACAACATGCCTCGGCCTTCCTTGAGTGGTGTCGGGAGGTTATGGCAGGCTTTACGGTTATAACCCTTGTTCCTGACGAGGCATTTGATCAGCACTAAAACCAAGAGGATCCAAATGAGATTTCGAAGCAACTCCCGCTTTTATGCCCTTCTGCGGAAATGATAATTCAAAACGTATGGAAATGAAGACAACAATTTGCATTACGCAGGAGCTATTACGTTGAAAATCATGATTCAAATCTAATCACTAAAAATATTCATAGGGAACATGAACTGAGATAGCCTTTAGACTGGATTTTATAACTTTATCGTGCCAAACTATTTGAGTGACTAACATTGATGACGATGAATTTTAAACAATAACGTTTTGGAAAACCTCGATCCGATCAGATCTAAAAGCAAAAATAAACTAACGATCCCGATTGTCCAGAAACAACGGAGCCATTCTTCAGTCACAGGCACTATTGGTTCCTCCACTGAAATACCTGGGGTGGACAGGGGTCACCAGGGGCCATCGTCAAGGGAACAAACTATATGTTTTCTTGGCAAAGTAAGAATTTCAACTTGTGTATGTCCCCATGCACAATTCATTTAATACTGCATGAAAACAATACGCAATAAAAATAAAATAATAAAGATGCCAGTATGTCCCTACCTCGAAAACTTCTGAATTGGGCCTTAGGTACCACTGGCCATTCGTTCTCTCGCCGATATTCTGTTTACACCTTTTGCAGAATGCGAATCTCTTTGACGATTCGTCAATTTACACAGTACAGTGTAACAGATTCACTTGGTTTAGCGACAATTGCTAAAATATGCTTGGACATTTGAGAGAGGACAGGGTTTGCAAACTTTGTTCGGCAAAGGTGACATTGCACATCGCATCGAGAATCTTCCTGAGGTTTGAGGACAGCAAGTGTTCGCGAACGATGTCGATTTAATATAAACAGCCCTCTTTAAATAATTTTGGAAACAGCTAAAATTCAACAGCTATGGACTGGGCGGTTAGAAAGCACTGAAACGAATCAAAATTTGGGTTTTCCGAGCCCTCTAATTGGTGAGTTGTATACGCTAGCAAGAACTTGCAACAATACAGTATATAGGTACATATACAATCAAATTAGTACAATAATTTCCAATATTGTAATCCCTTTAAATTGACAAGCAGTAACCCCGAGTTTCGAGGACCAATCAAACTCAGATCGGCAAATGTCATTGATGAGTCAACAATTTTTATTGTTTCAATGAAGTTACCAAGAAAAATAACCATTTTAATGGCTCCATAAATTTATCAAAAAATGTACCTATCGTATTAATAAATGTACCTATCTACTTGCAAATGTTGAACAGCTGTACAATTTCAAAATAGCCCTCCGGAAAAGTTCACGATACCCTATTGTTCTGCTTCTTCGTAAGTTGGATGTCTCAATGTGAGCCAAATTTTTCTATTTCAATTATGTAAGGTTTTATACAAAATTGGTATTAAGCCCGAACATAGGAGCAGTGTCAACCACACTCGTACAGCAAACCCTCAAATGTTCAGTTGCCTAAACTTTGTACAGAACGAGCAAATAATTATTACAATAAAGCTTTGCAGTTCCTTTATACTCATAAAGTTAACTCTGACACTATCAGCAGCAACACTATCAGTGTTTTAGTAACAATATTTTGAGTAAAATCAAGGAAAATGGCCTGTAGACAGTTTTCATCATTATTATTTCAAGATTTTTGTTTATGTGAAGAATGACTGAAACCAGCTCCACCAGCCGCCACAGGTTCGTATGAACTTATTTGGTTGGTGGGCAGAAGAAGAAAATTTACTCTCAACTTTTGTAAGATATTTTGACTGTACTATTTTCTAGCTGCCAATGAATTAATATTCTATTCTACTCTATTAAATTAAATTTGAGTGACCATTGATGGTTGTTGCCATTTGATGAACACGTACACATTTCATGAGCGTTCCGAGTATTTTCAATAAGCATTTAGCTATTGTCATATGCTCTAATACTGAAATTATCTACCTGGTAACATTTTTGCCTTATCTTAGTTGGCAATACCAGAGCTTGAGTTGTTAGTTCACAAGACTGTGTTCCTTCCTTGACTGTCATTTATGACTGAATGGGAGTATTGAAAAAGAAACGCTACAACAGAATGAGAGAAACGAAGGAATAGACGGGCGGAAAGGGAAGATGCTCCTTCAAAAGTGATTGATGAACCGCACGCCAAAGAAAGAAAATGTGCCGTGGACAGTTTCACTAAATGACGCTCCGGGGAGTTCAACCACCTCGGCGGGTCGGAATCTCATCGAGTTGAATCATAAATCTCCTATCAATACTTTTATTCCGCTCTGCTCGAGATGAATCCGCCACTTTCATACTTTTTTACTCCCTCCCAACTTCTGAAGGGGTAACGAAAGTTATGGAGTCGACCTGAATTCACATCATGTCATCTGGATCTTGAACAGTGGCCTCCTAAAAACTTCTGCCAAGTTGGTTATGACTCAATTCCGCAACCCCATAACTATGAAACGTTCGTTTCAATTTGTGGAGAGGGGTTTAGTGAACGTCAACCCGTAATCCGGGCCAGCGGTTTGAGAGTCCGCAGTTTAGCGAATGGAGGGAGTTGAACTAGTGTGTAGACAACTTCTGACTCCCAAGCTTAATGTCAGGCACAGCTGAGAGGCCTCGCGTCGTTTTGATCAAGGAATGTTTAGATTTCAGTTCGCCGTATTCACTATGCATTTCAAATTGGGTCTGTATTTTCATGTCAGCCAAGTTGGAAGTAGCACGTAACTATCTTTTGGTGCCGAAAACAATAGTGCTGGCATAAAATTAATACCACTTTATACAGGGTGTCCCAGGAGTTATGCACAATCCGACTCCTACGTGTTCTACAACTCATTTCCGACCAAAAGTGCCTCCTAGCAATTTTTTTAGAGGCTTCGTTTTCGAGTTATTCGTTGTAGTCCTACAACTGGATATAATTTTTAATTCAACAAACATTTTACTAAAGCAGAATTTGGTCGAAAACAACAAATTATCAACACTGCGACACCCAGTGCTACGGCTAAATCAGATTGGGGTTGATAATACACGGCGCACAAAGCAACCCCTCCTTCAAGACCCAGGGGTCGTGCGGGTCATTGCATATCTTGCCCCTGACCAAGACAATGCCTCCTCCGTTGCTTTCCTAATTTCCGTACATTGGGTCTTTTTTAGTAATACAGGGTGGCCCAGGAGTTATGCACAATCGGACTTCTACGCGTTCCTCAACTCATTTCCGAACTAAAATTCCCTTAGCAATTTTGTGCCAAAGGCCTCGTTTCCGAGTTATTCGCGATTTAAAATGTTTTTTCGTGTTTTCGATATTTTGTCACTAAAACTGTTATAACTCTTCAATTTTAGTTTCCACCGCCAAAAAGAGCGTTAAAATCTCTATCTATTTGACGTATTCGCGATTTAAAGTTTTTTCGTGTTTTCGATCTTATGTTATTAAAACTATCATAACTCCCTCAATTTTGGATGCAGTTCAAATTTGATGACACCGTTGGAAAGAGCGTTAAATTTTCTATCTTTTTAATTTAGGGAAACATTTTTTTAATTGCATTCAAGATTTGCGATTGCCGCGCGAAATGGCAGTTTTGTCAGAATCTTGAAATCGCCTGTTTTCCATCACGCCCAGCAACCCCATTAATACTTGACACACAACTGTGCAGACATGGTAAAACGTGCGCCAAAATGTCAGCTTTCTAACGGTGTAGTCCTTTTGGTTTTTAAAAATATTTTTCGTTGAGAAAAAGGTGTTTAACTGCAGAAAAACGTGCGTTTTCTGTTAAAATTGAGGTTGAGGTGTTTTCGACCTTACGTCACTAAAACGGCCGTAACTCCGGCGTTTTCGAAGTATTTGCAAATCTAAGGATACCGTTGGAAAAAGCAAAAGCTGGGCGAGATGAAAAGCAGGCGATTTCAAGATTCTGACAAAACTGCCATTTTGCGCGGCAATCGCAAATCTTCAATGCAATAAAAAAATGTTATCTGACGTCAAATAAATAGAGAATCTTTTATGAAATATGTCGATAAGGATGGAATAAGAACAGATGAAGTGATATATTTTTCTTTCCCGGAATGCGATAAGAACGCGGAATGTCGTCCGAAAGCTTCTCACGCTTTCGTGGATTGCTAGTTGATAAAGCGGGGGAAGGCACACCACAGTCTTATGGGAAATCCATCGGACAAGCCGACACACGTCCTACACGCAGCCAGTGAGCAAAGAAGAGGAATTCTTAGATTCCCCAATCTTCGAGTGGGCAGCTACACTAATCCTAAGGACTAAACATTGACAGAACACGGCACATATTTTTGCATCCATTAAAACGGTTACTCCCCGTTATATTTTTGAGCTTGCAAAACGATCATCGATGATGATGATGTAGTTATCACTGATCACTTCAGGCGTCTCGAAGATGGGCATATTATGTTGGCACAAAAAACAAGAGGTTAAAGGGGTAAGCGATTAAGCACAATCTCGAGAACTGAATGAATATCCCCCCCCGGAAAAATGGAGGCTATTCACAATTCGACCGGGAAGAGAATATAATTTGATTCATTTCCACAAGTAATTGTCCATTTAAATTCACACTGAATATGGGGGAAACTACCCCCTTATAGAACATTGATCTGGGTCAAGGGAGTGGGGGCTAGTTTCAACTTTAATCAGTTTTCGAAGTGCTAGTCTAACAATATGGGAACAGTACAATACATAATTTTAGATGCTGGAAGAGTAATATATGACAAAATGAATGAATGAGAGTAATTCATGACAAAATACATAATTCAAACATAATTACAAAACGCAATGATAAAGGAGGATTGACACGTGGCCATCAGAAAGAATTGTTAATGGTATGGATACTCGACGTCATAACGGGTAGTAATAAAATATGAAAACATATTGGTGAGTCCGGTTTTTGTATGAACGCACTAATAAGCATGTTTATTGAACAACAAAAATAAAAAAAATTGGGTAAGCATTTCAGTAGGTATGAAGACCCCAATGAATCTGCATTATCCCATCCCCCTCCCGTCACGACATCAAATTCAAAACTTCGGGGGTTTCTTGGGCAAGAGAGGTTTGTGAGACAAATTGATAGAACATAGAAGTAGTGAAGACGAGGATTATCAATATTACCCTCTCCATTCACCCTCTTCCAAAATGAATCTAGAAAGACCTAAACTAGGTACGTTTCAAAAGAAGGAGTACATGAATGGTGTAATTGGATGTAGTAGAGATACAAGCATTCACCACCTAAGAATACCAAAGCTGCCCAGTGACGGTACAAGCTCTATATAATTTGTAATGAGAGAGTCTTTGACGATCAATTCCTGATAATATACAAATGCGATGTTAGACACGTTCGACCGTTGTACACTGCGATTTTCTCGTGTTTCGTCTCCAAGACTTGAGCTCCCCGCCCGTATTCCGACCGCTTTGGATCAACTGGGCGCTAAGCCGGACAGAGACGCCAGGGACCGCTAGCTAAACCGATAGGCCAACATTTACTTTGGACGCTCCGATGCGCTGAAGCCCCTTGACCTGCCGCAACGCAGAGATTATCGTTCGGTACCAGCGAACTCCGAAACCCACGTAAATGCTGGTTTCATAAGTAATGGGTCAACAACCTGAGCGCGCCCCTGCGTCGATCGTTATTTTCTTGCTAAAATTGATTTTTTATCATTCAAATGATTAATAGGAGTACAAGTTCTTACCGACCGGCCCGGCAGTTCCGCCGAGGGGGTCATTCGTGTACTACAGCAGGTAAGCTCAGTAAACTCTCCGGGAATAAGTTAGCTGTCAAGCAAGTTGGTTCGGACTTAACTAAGTGACGGTTTATTGAAACAGATTTAAACCCTGTGATGGACCCTTTTGGAATCAGAAATCCTGGTGTCCTAAATGAGAAATTTTCCTGTATTTGCAACACTATAAAAAATGGAGCTATGAGGCCGGTTTATTCAAACTACCTCGTCTCAGGGTTATCCTTTCTGAACATATCAACCACGTTGCGTATGCGTGCAACGCCCACTAACATTGTTTTTTATTTATTTGAGAACCCCATACTCAACAACAAGATTCGGATTCTACTCTCAATGTCACGGATATTACGCCCCGCATTTCATTTTTTTGAACTCCTGCAACCTGGTCGTAAAAATCAAACGGATGATAGCAAAATCATGACAAATTTTCAGTGTTTCAATGCTTATTCACGAGGTACTACCCGTTCTTGCATTAGAATAGATTGGAACTCTTTTACAAACTAATCAGCGTAAAAAAAAAAAGTGATGTGCCACAATTCGGATTTGTTATCATTTGCGTAAGGAATGTAAATAACTCGTTGAACAAGTAGAACGCGGATGAAAAATTCAAACGAGGACTAAAATTTCCATAAAAATCGAGTATAGAATTTGAATCTGGAATAAAATAGCGGTTTCCCATAGGGAAAAAAACAACGTCATTGTTGAATGCTCACATTAGCGAACGTGCGTTGTCCCCAATGAGGTCATTTTTGAGATCCCCTTTGAATCACCTTCCGGTTGCTTATTTTTGGACGCTTGGTGAGTGCTTTGCCCGTTATAAAAAGAAATCTGATTGTAACAGAAAACAGAGCTGTTGAGCGTTCCGCGCATTCGCGTACGTCCAGGATGTGCATCATTCGCATATTGCAGATCTATGGCAAAAACCGTGCAGATTTAAGAAAAAAAATTCGGTTTAGTTCTTAAACGATGATGATTTGTTCGACATTTATTTATTTATTTATTTATTTATTTATAATACGAGCCTAGAAAACAAATAATACAATATTATTAGTTGTCCCCAAAAATTCGACCATTCGCGCACGTTGTTGAGGAAAACTTAATTCAGATTGGACGGGTGGCTTCACGCATCGTTTATTAATTGGACGATGTTGGAGATATTTTGGCAGAGCTATGCAAAAAGCATCTCCGTCGTGAAAGATGAGATCTATGGAAAAACCGTGCCAGATTTTAGAAGAAAAAAAAATCGTTCTAGCCCATAAACAATGATTTTAGCAGGGCAGGGGGGCGTCTTGTTGGGTACCCTGTATAAGATGTGTTGTTGTCGACATTGATTGTTAGTAATTGCGATTAAGTGGATGCGAATAACTGGTAAATGGCTACGCCCAGCGGATATTGGAAGGTCCTCAGCAGGTGTCGAATAAACACCAAATCCCATCGCCTCGCCTACAGCGTACCCGGAGTGATCACGCGACTGCAAATCGACAGAACGTGTAGTCTGCCAGTTTACACCTTCGGGGCGGCCCGAATTTAGGCGAGGAACATAGAGACATTCGGGATTAGCGAAGATGATGGTGGGCGGTGAACTTTCCGAGAAATGTTTTATTACCAAAAACCCTTTAACCTTCGGGGCTGGAGGATCGTACGCGAAATATTGGAAAGACAGGAAGAGATATTGGATATGAGAAATATTTCCGTACAACCACGACAAGTAACAAAATTCATACCAAAAGTCGATCTCCTTACTGGTATTATTTTACATATTGAGGAAGCATATCATCAACTAATAATTCCGATACACATGCTATAACAAACCCAATGGTCAACAATCCTGGAATCGGTTTTAGAGTTTGTTTCTCACAAAAAAAGCCTTTTAGACTTTTTTTAGTGGCTTCCCTTAAGAGTTATTACTCGTTTACGTCGCCAGAATGGAAGTAACTCACTGAGGCCATTTTATAAAATCAATTTCAGGAACATCGTTGAAATGATCTCCTTAGGGCAAAATGAAATAACTTTCATAGAATTTCAGTGATGACAACAAACACATTATTTCATATGAAAGATTTGATGAAAAATTGCATTTGAATAGAAAACACATAGGTTTATATCGTTATTTTTGTTACCTATCGACTTGCTACATCAATGGAGTGTTTGATAACATTTTTATTTATATATTTTTTAAGTGAATTGAATGGTGATGATCCTCTTGGCCCTTCTCGTTCAACAAATACTGAAATTTCTGAGTGAAAATTTAGCTAAAAATAGCATTATACTAATTATTAGTAAGATGCTACTCGCTTCCTGCTGATCGGTGCTCCATGGTGGTATTGGTTAGGGGTCACCATTCGATTCGGCGAACAAAATTAAAACAGATTTGATGCTATGCCTATTTTCTTGTAACGAGTCGATTTTGGATGAAAAACGTCGATTTTGCGTTATAAACCCATGTTTTTCCGACTTTAGGCGTAATTCTCTTCAAAAAAGTCAATTCGAAAAATTTGTGTTTGTTTATACCATTATACCTTTTCGTTCAACAAATGAAGGGTTTTCTGACTGAGAATTTTGAGCTAATTAGTAAAACTAGGGTGAAAGGGCCTAACAATCCCTCTGTTTTGATCATCAGCTCAAAAAATATATACCGACTCTTAGGGGATCCCATACCATTGTTAGCGGTCCCTTGGACGCCCATTACTCTGCAGCTCAGTAATCCTCACAGGTTTTCCCCATTCCATTCCACCTTTAGAAATCACTAGAACCTCAAAACCGTTAACCCCTACTTACCTGTCATTTTTACCACCATCCATTGTCCCACAGTCACTCTCCAAAATCCCATTTTTGGAAATTTTTTCCCAGCTCGTGGTTTTCCCCCAGGAATTCCCTCTCCATTTACCACGATACCCCCTCTTGCCTTTACCTACAGAACTTTGGAGGTGGATACTTCTTTTTAACTCACTTCGTCTTCAGTTTTCAAGTAGTACAGTGCTCTAACTAAATCCCTTAATAGTATTCATAAGTTATTTCCGTTTCTTTTCACCTATTCATCTAAGTCTAAGTTGTACAATATTCGTGTAAATATAGTGTTAGTTTTCCTTTTCAAATATACTCATTTACTTCCATTCTACGACAAATTCATTGATTTTACCCGTGCTCTATACACCCTCATTTGTAGAGTAAGGAGAGCCGAGACAGTCACCATTCCATTCGGTGAAACAAGATTGACCTATACATTAGACCCGACCCTAAATTCATTTTCTGGACACAAGTCTATTTTGCGTGAAAAACGTCAATTGTGCCTTATAAATCCCAGTTTTTTCTCATTAAAAAGTAATTTCCTTAAAAAATTCGCCCTGAAAAATTGGTTGGCTTGTACCATTATACCTCTCCGCTTAACAAGTAAGGTGGTTTCTGACAGAGAATTTGAAGCTGAATACTTCAATTAAAAAGACAGCGATAGTGTCCTTGTCTTCCATCAAAAGGGCCTGATAATCACTTATTTTTGTGAGGAAGTCCGAGAGAGTCAGTTATCGATTTAGCGAGAACAGATACATAAAATCTTATACCAAACTCATTCCGTTATGGAAAGTCCCCTGCACCCCTCATAAAAATACTTGCCAGCCGACGTTCCATAGCTGACACCTGAAATTAATTCGGGTGTTTTTGGTCCACGGTCCCTTCCATTCCATCCAGTCCATCAGGGAAACACGTAAATCACCATCAAGTTTAAATATCTAGTTAGAATCCAAATTTAGCTCTCCCAAATTAGTTCACCCGCTTAAAATTTTGCAACTTAATATCAAATTGTCATCTTTTCTACTTCGATGTTTCTTAAACTCATAACACCTAACAATACGAACATACGGAAGACGTAGATACACTTGGGAATTTGCCTGAGTAAATATCGTGGTAGGTTCAGAAGGGTTTCGGTAGTAGGTAGCTTAAGTACCATTAACCTCACAACCTTCACGGTGGTTATCCGAGAGGTTGGGGCGTGGAAATATAGGATGAAGCCTTTGACCCGGCCCGTAGGCCTATTAACCTCCAAGGGCCCACCTGGGACCCGGTGGTCCTCGTAAAGTGGTCGCCCCCTGTTTTAGTTCATATCGCCGTCTCGGTGAACGACAGCATACAAAGGGTCGTTGTGATCGGGGATCAAAGGGACAGGTCATGCACCAAATAGTTTGGTAAATAATCTACTTTTGAGGAGTATTGACATCGCATGAACGCACTTAATTTATTAGCATGCCAACCCCAAATTCCTCGTTAATGAACATGATAGCAATGCCTACTCATTTTACGATATTAACAAACACATGCATTGACTACGAGGTATGAAAGGCCAAACTAGTCGTGTTCTGAGCAGAGTTTTTTTAATCTCCAGGAAGCTTTTGGAGCATGGGTGCACCTTGATCACCTGGATGTATATAGAGAAAAATCTTGAAATGGAAATATGGAGCACTTAAAATTTGATGGAACAATATGTGGTTACCTAACAATTAAGATATGGAATGGGCACGTGGAATGACTAGAAATGTGGAAATTGAATTTGAAATTGAGCTTTTTGGTCAACTTCTTAAGTAACAGTACGAAATGTTCATATAAGAGAATCAGGTTTTGCAGGTGGTTGAAAAAAACCCAGTAATTTCCCGGATTTGACATAATTTTCTCTCCAGGCTAATGTTCTACTCGTTAAAACTCAACAAAATAATTTGGCTTGAAATCAGATACAGGGTAATGAGCCTTCGTTCAAAAAGACAGATTAATTGAGCTGATTGGTACAAATGACTAACAGTCTTCAAAATATTCCCCTCCGGCATCAATGCACTTCTGTAGGCGGCTCTTCCAGGACTCAAAGGCATCCCTGATGTCCTGTTCCGCGCCAGCGAAGGGACATCAAGGACAGCTGGAAGCTTCACCACGATAACGCCCCCAACCACACTGCCTTCATTGTCACCGACTACCTGGCCAGAATCAACGTTGCTGGGCAGTAGCACTAAGTTGCAATAAACGTATGAAGAGTTATGGTTATTTGGGAGGTTTCAGTCAATGCTTTATGGAGACTAACAGCACGGACGTTTACATCGCGAAATAGACCTTCAGTCCTCTGCTTGGAATGCAGTTCGTGGAGTGGACCTCACCATTCAGAATGATGTGAGAACTTCCCCAAACTCATGCAGTATAGTAGAATGCAAGGGGAAATTTCAACCCATTTCAAATTTTCATTAAGTCAGGCGTATGCGATTGTTCAATTAGAGAACTGAGAAAAACGAAAGATGGAGCATTTTGACTCGATATCACCCAACTTGGGTGTCTCTGGGTATACCATATAGGCATTTCGATACCTGTTCGTTCTACGAGTAATAGCTCAGTTTATTACTGTGCAGATTCCGAAGTTCTTTATTCATGGTCTGTTAACTACAAAGTAGCATTATTCGTGAACGATGGTATTGAAAATGATTAGTCAGAGCTTGGTGTGGTGTGGACTCTCACACGTGTTTAACAGAATTCGTGACTTATTGGTAAACCGTGTGTATCTGTACTAAGTGGTAAACGGACGAATCGAGAGTCATGTTCATTGTGCATCCAGTCTAAATGGCTTATTGGCGAGATAAGAATGGAAAGTGGTAGGCACCTACTGCAGTATTCAAGGGGTTTTGAGGTGAATAAGTGTAGGCGTCTTTATTATTTGTTCTTGATGAACGTATGTTTTCATACAGTTTTCAATAGAGTGGGATAACGATAAATAGAAAAGTTGAAATTTGTGTTTTTCTGAGAAAAGCATTTCTTTTTTCTCCTTTGCAATATCGCTTGGAGGAGCTGCCAATGGTTTGTTGGTACGGTACACCCGTGTTGACATCCAAACTTCTTCAACTTCACTTATTCTAATCTTACGGTGGAAAGTACACTATAAACAATGAAATAATCCTCAGTATTTATAACTTCGAAATCTCTGGCAATCTTCTCTGTATCTAGACAAATGAAAATTGAAACTCGAAATACGGTGATTGTGACTGAACTGCGTAATAAAATTATCCGAGGAGAGCATTCTCGTTTCATATTCCAATGCAGCGGTGGTGAGGGGGGGGGGGGGGGGGGGGTAGTTGGAGCAAACTTAGTTGAGCCTCTATACATCTTGGAAGCTGCGAACGTGTTAACGCTTGAGCGTCGCGATGGGTAACTCTCGAACGAGCGAAGAGCTCCTGGTAGTAATTAATTGATAAGTACCGGCAGGCGACGGGAGAGAGGGGTGTGAATGAAATGCGAGGTACCTGCCTGCCTAACTCTTAGTGGAAATGTGTGGTAGTTAACCAACACTTGTGAAGGATCATTAGTCGAGTTCTTAGGTAGGTAAGTGGTTTCAAGAGATTTTAGTGGATCTGCAAGTCCTTGTAAGTCCAAGGAATGTGAGAGGTAGGTATTTTTAGGAAGTCCCTAAGCAGCAAGACTTTATCAGTTGAGGGACACCTATTGAAATTGATCCAACGTAGTGTGGGACAACCCAAACATGATAGAAGAAAAATAACATCATACAAATGCGAAGGATTGGAGTATATCTGTGTTTGTATGTTCATGGTCGAGACCCATACATGGCGGGCGGTGTGGTGAGGGAAAAGTGCCATAGAGCTCCTCGAGTAGGGCATCCCGTGGTATCACCATTCGCGTGCTTCTTGGCTTTTTCTTCACGCTGGTCATTCCGTAGAGGCACTTCTTTTCATCCCTTTCTCTCTCCTCCATCTTCCTTGATTTACCGAATCCCTACAGAAACCTGGGCTTCCTTCCCACTTTAATTTTCTTAATTTTTTGGTTTATTATAGTTTTTTGTATTATAGGATTTACCAGAAAATCCTAACGTTTTTCCAGGAACATTGTTAAAACCCCAGTGATGTCTCTCAAATCGGACTTTTTCCAGTAAATCTTAAGATTTTTGAAGAGACTTGTTGATTGCTAATTATTTCAATCAGAGTGCGGGTTTCACAATTTTATCTAATGATTTCGAAATCAGTATTTCCTCCGAACGGAAAATCCTAACTCCTTGGGAAATCCGGATATTCATCGAAAGAGGTTTGTAAAAGTCCGAATTTCTTCATTTTTCGGTTTTTCGGGTCAGATTGGTCGGCCATCCCTAAAATGAACCAACTGTCAATCGTTAAATTCCCCCGTTCGTAGAGATTTCGGGCTTTCACCAACAATACTGTTGAATGCTAGGATTTTCTGGTAAAATCCAACATTCGCCACATTTCGGGGTCTTACAGTAACATATTTATTGCCTGCAGTTGAATGCAAATCTGAAGATTTTCAATGTTTGTTAAGTTGGCGTCAGGTGGGTTGAAAACACTGGAATTTTTCGTTCCCAACGTTTTGGACTTTTATTTGTACCTCTTCAGGACCTGTAACAGACAGATGTAAAATAGGACAGCTTCTTGTTAGAGAGCAAATATATTTTGGCTATTTCCTCTTTTTACGTTGTTACATACAACAGAATAGATATGAGAGAGAGAAATTAAGCTCCCATATTTTATATATAGGACTCCCGAAGATGTACGAATAAAAGTACGAAACGTTGAGAACGGAAAATTCGAGTGTTTTCATTCACTGACCGCAACTCAACAAACTTTAGAAATCCTATAATTTCCAATCAAGTGTATTTATAACTCACAGTCCAAAATTTGTATCAAACAATATATCTATATTAACATAGATAAATTGTTGATTCAAATTTGTGTCTAACGAACTTGTCTTGTGCAATAAAGCTCAGGGGCGATAGTCAATCTGTTCAAGCGCTGTGATTCTTAGCATATTATATAGATATTTTTTGTCCTATTATGAATTCAGTCCAGTTCTTAAAAGTAAGTGCTCATAATTATGTTTATAAGTGTGATCAAACACAAACTGGACATTGGGATGTCACTGTAACCCATCTTTCACTTTATAATGTGTTTAATCAATCAAGTTCTGTACTGATGTGCATGTGGTATGTCCTGGATGTTGTGGTATGTTCGACTCAGCGACATTAATGTTTACGAACTGGATTTCAATCACAAACGTGCGAATAAACATGACAGTCCGATCCCTCCATTACCATAATAGTCCGTGCTGCGAACCCGAGCAACGGACGTAGGTGACCGTCTCCTACTGAACGCGATCGACAATCCCCCATAAACCCGTCGTAGTTGAATTGTCCTCATTTCGGGATGTATGCATCTCATACTTCATTATTGTTAATCAACGATGAATCATTGAAAACTATCTTTCACAAAGTAGAAACATTTCCTAATCGAGTACAGGAAAAAAAATATATAATCGATCAACGACATCGACGTCTTCAGCATCATTACCACCATCTTGTTCCTCCTAATCTATATTTATACTAATATTATAAAAAGGTAAAGATTATGTAGATGTTGGTGGTAATCTCAGGACCTTCTGAACCGATTTTGTTAATTCTTTCGACAGTAGTTCGAATTATTTCTTCCTTATTTCAGAGTGCCATACAGTGTGCATCAACCCGAAAAATTGAATGGCTTTTGCTTATAGTTTGATTTGCAAAGAAAGTAAGTAAGGGAAAAGCACCAATAGTGAACACTGTACCAATAGTGGACACTTTGGAAAAAAAGTTGTAGAATAAGGATTCGGGTTGAGCAGGGCACTTGAATCTTTTTGGATTAACTAAAGTAATAGCCTAACAAACATGATGAACCAAAAGAAAACGTTAGGGACAAAATGAAAAATAATAAATTGACATTAAAAACAACCAGTCTGTGGGTGGAGTGATTTTGAGCAGGAAGCTGTGCAAAATGCTGAGGAATAGAAAGTATGTTTTAAGCAATGTTCACATATAATATTCAAATATTTGTTCCTAATGGTTTGAATATATACTTCAGTAACTAAATTGACGATTTTCCAGATCGCCTAACTCCGTTAATATTGATAAATTGGGCTTTTAAAGCATGTCCACTTCTAGTACAACAAAAATGACGGATGCTCCGGTAGTGGACATCCCTGTTCACTAGTGGTGCAACTTCCCTTTTCACGAAAGGATATTTTCTTAATTTTCTACTTGTTCATTTGTATTGGAACAAGCTCTCGGTACGATTTTCAAATGAATATAGTGTTGCGGACCAGAGGCGGACAGGGGGTGTCCTCTACTAGTGCAAGAGATGTCCACTAATAGTCATGAGCTATCTTATACTTATACATGAATTGTTCTCTACTGGTGCTCACTTCATTCTTCCAGTTGAATGGAATTCTTTTTGTTTTACTACCGATTAGATATATACATGATTTTAAACGAGATTTTACGTCGTCTTGTTGATATCTACGACGTGTCCACTACTGGGTCATGAAGTGTCCACTACATCAACACTAGAAAATTTTAGCTGTCCACTACTGGTGTTTTCTGTTATTCCACAAAATTTGACTCTATTTCTTCAAACATTTATAAAATTGGTGACACCGTTGATTAAACTCAACTAAAGTGTCTGAAGAACATGTAGACACCCAAAAAAAATTTGAGAGCTAAAAATTTATGAGGTAACACAAACAGTCATAGAAGATTTTCTTAACATGTCCACTACTGGTGCTTTTCCCTTAACATGTTAAAAACACGGAACAACTCACAAATTACTTTTTCATTAATTTGTTACTCACAATTGTTACTTTGCAGACTAAAAATTTTGTCATTACAAAATTGTTACTTAGCACCAGCTGAATTATGGGGATGGCGCAGTCAGGCTCCTTACTAAGCGGACATTGGCAAAATTAAAATTTTCAAACTGGTTTGATAGAAAATGTTATCTGAACTAATTTATTTGTTATAATTTTTTCATAGTGAATTAAATAAATGTACTGATTTCACAGAATGAGCTATAAGTTTTATATCCGTTTCTATTCCGTCTAACATGCTGAACTAGAAATGTGGCTCTCTTTGTGACATCTAGAGTGTACAAGACAAGATGTGGGAGCTCTAGGTTCCGAGGTTAGATCATTTACCAATATGTGTAGATCAGTGATTTATATAGAAGGATCATTCCAATAAAGAAACAATAAACTTCTGTGTAATAATTTACGTACTATTTCGTATTTACAGAAAGACACAAATTACATTGTCCGGGAGATGCGTGATGAATGAATTAAGGGAAGTCAATAGTTTTGGCTGTGATTTGTTCGAATATTGTTAACATTTTTTCCACTACCGAAAACTTGTTACTTGGGCACTTATGTCGTTCTGTCAGTGGCAAACCTTAATGTTGGATGTGGGTCAAATTTACTTTCTTTCTATTGGCCGATTAGAAAGTCATATTATTGAAAATGATAAACCAAAATTACACATACTTTAATGTAGTTATAAATTGTGCATTACAGATTCAACGCGATGAAGAAATGAATGTTCTGAAGTGCAATAATTCGCAGAGTTGGTCAACGTGGAAAACATTAGTCGAAACACAAAGTCGTGTGACCGTCTGGTCTGGTCAAACGGGCGTTGTCGTCTGAAAGTTGCGGAATAACACAAATTCGCAGTCAACAATCCGGAACCGGAAACTCTTGATCGAGCGAGAGCTTTTCGATAGCTTCGAACCATTAAAACTTTGATTGCCTTCCGCCGTTTTGACGTCCAATGAAACATTTAGGGAGGTGGATTGAAGGGAGTTTTTGGCTGTAGTTTAGGTGAAGAAGTACAAGTCCCCACCTCTACCCGGCCTTCTCATCCGCTTACTTCAATCATCTGACTTCATCGCTTATCCGACGCTTAGTTCTCCTCAAGTGTAGTTATGTAGTTTCCCAGCTGTTCAAAGCGTTCTGTAAAGGCTACGCTTTCAGATGAATAGAGTTGGTGCTACAGTTATCCAAGATTGTAGAAACTTCGTACTCACATTCAAAAAGCAGCTAACAGTGCAATATGCTGAATTTAGTTGAGCGCTGCAAATTATTCCACAGAGGTTTATTATTTCTGAACTAGAAAAGCAATGGTACGGAAATCACTGATCCAAGTATATTAGACAAAGTCTGAGGTACATTATCTAAACTCGCCGCCTCGTCCTGCCATATCTCGTATCTGCATTTCAAGTGCCATAATAAGATAGGAAATATTTCCGCCATGAACCTAATTAGCCACGGGAGCTCTTCAGCTGATCCGTGTGTCTCCATACCTTGGAATTGACTTCTGGATGACCCGAAGATGGTTGGATGACTCTGTCATAAATGCAGCTTAGTGAACACCAACATTCAATAGTTTCTGCGTACGAAACAAAAACCTGATATCAAAGTACCTGCACTGGTGCAATGTGCTACGTGGAGAAGATTTAGAAATCTCCTAATGAATCGACTGAAATTTATCGAGATTTATTAATACACCTAAGTACGCTTCATTAAACCACAAATATATGAGAAAATTCGTGAACTCTCGATTTCAAAGGAACTATCGTTAACTACAAATCTCATTGCAATTATATCATCTGTAATGGATCTGAATCCGCCGCCTCGGGAGATAAACCAGACCCTATACCAGCGTCTGGGTCATCCTGTGTGTTGAGGGCAGTATCCGCATTCAACAGTCGGAAGGGGCAAACAGGCAATCATACCATTCGATTCGATTTTACACACCTGATTTGATCCTCACTATGTTCAAGCACATTCACAATCGTGTTATCGTTCATTTTTTCTGTCAAGCCCCTTAGAGAGGGCGTCCGAATGAACATACAGCGGTTCGAGTGAGCTAATTGAACGATTATCATTCGCCTATCAATTACGAACATAAGAACATTCATGTTATTTCGAAAGTTTTCGATGTTCAGATTTCTGAGTATTTATCCCCTATGATTTGACCCGTTAGGATAACCAAAAGCTGATGTAAGTTTATCATTCTCAGATTAAGAGTTGCAGCCTTTCCCACATAATCTTCACAATTCTTGCGAATCAGCTAATATACACAGTTCTTTGATCGTCACCCTGCAGATTTTTTTACATTTGTAAGATTGTGTTGTGTTGGAGAACGGCAGTTAGGTTCTTCAATGAGCAAATTGCATAACTTGCTCCTCGATCGCCTACATTGAAGCAAACGTTGGTGGCGTGTCTACGAAGTCTGAGATTTTAGATGGCAATCAGGTAGAAAGTTACCAATCGCTTTTTCTTTGCCGTAGGTCACTCGCGATTTTTCACAGAAAATATCCCGCTTCTGTGTATTTAATGTCAGGACTGACAGGAGGTCACGAGAAATAGGGTTAATGTTTCGGGGCCCAAAAAAGAATGTGGTAACCAATGGGGGTCTGTCAGTTGGTAACTGTGGGCTATATTGGCAGCTGATATGAGCTGGAACAATTCTATTTTAATAAACATTTGTGGGTAACCTCGTTCCATCGAGTAGTCGGTTAACCCAAAGAGACACCTCTCCAAGGTCTCCCTTCCATTGCAAATCAGTGGCCTCTAAATAGACACAGACAGACAAAAACGGAAGAAAAGTTGTTCAAAGTGGTTTAAAACGCAAAAGGAAAGTGGAAGTTTTGATTAAATGAGGAAGAAAAAGCTTTATATCTCCCAAAAGTGAAAAGAAAGCTACTGCTGCCTTTAGGTAGACTTGAAAGTAATTCCATAAAATATGATCCACATCATGAGGAGAACAGTTAGACCACGGACAGTAATTGGAACTATGATATTCGTTTTTCTTTAGTAGTCTTACAGAAAACGCAGTTTCTCGCTGGCTTCTGGACGTTTTGAGCCATTGAAAAATGTAAAGGTCTCACCACAAGAGCCTGGGTAATGGCCAAAACTTGGGTAAGTGCCCCCAATGAAGGCGCTAAAAATGAAAACAAATGAACTCGGTCCGTTCTAAAACGGAAAGTTCGTCGTAGGGACACCTGAGATAAGATGGGCAGCCTAAAACTGGAAGAAAGTTTTCGTCACGATCATAAAAATCGAGCTAAAACTACTTGGAAACAAACATCAGAGCCTGTACGTTGTGACGTTAATTTTAACGTCCAACTTGAAAACGCCCGTAGGAGGAAAAGGGACAGCGGATATGCTGGGACGTGGTGTTTTGTTGTAGGAGTTGGAAAATAGACGTTTGTTAGGGAGGAAGACTGGGATGGGCAGCGTTGTTCGGGTTAATAGAGGCGGATCTCAAGAGGCTCATGCGAGGGAATATAACGTTGTATATGGACGTGAGTAATGCAGGTACGTATAACACGCTGGCAGTGGTCTTCTTGGCTGTATTGTCGAGCAAAGAAGAATAACATGAATTCGTAATAAAGAGGTGGGACTTTGATGGAGAACTCCAGTATTCTTTAGATTAAAGTAAAAAAACTCGACTGTATGGAAAACACTTACTGAGTTAATTCTTACTATATCTTAAGAAAGTCAGAAGGATTGTGAACAAGAAGTGTTGCGTTTACAACATCCTCTTCAATGTGCGTGGTTTCTGCCAAGGAGCGTGAACATGACCACGTTGCACGTGTTAAAATGTGCGCAACGCCATACCAAATTCGTTTTTTTTTTAAATTGGAACTCATAGTTATTGAAGATTGGGATTCCAAGCTCAGTTTGGTGAAAATTTGAATGGTCAACCGATAAGTTTCCTAACCGAAAGATGCTCAATCACTGATTGTACATGCGCAGTTGATGGCAACACACACCAACTTTGTTTTTTTCTGAATAAACCCTTATTTGGGTTGATTGACATTCAATGAAAAACTATTGTCATCAACAAGAAAAAAAAAGTTAACCCTCGCGCTCCCCATATTGTACGTTTACATTTGAAAATACGAACATTATATTACAGTTGATAGTTGGAGCGTTTTTCTTTTTCGTCTTTCGGCTTTTAATTTTGCCATTTTCCCCCAAACCATTGAAAACTAGCTATGAAACCCATTGACAAAATCATTGAAAAATATCATTTAACGGGAGTCACTCAATAATTTGGTGAAACGCTAATTTAAGCCATCTGATTAAATTACACCTAAAACTTAAATGTTGAATATATATGTACAGACACTCATTTATCAGTTTATATGGATTCTTGAGTTTTGGTAGGTTTTAAATGAGAAATGCTTCAGTTGGCAACGTTTCTGAAACCTTTTATTCCCGTTTTCAAGCCCTACTACAATAATATTTCTAAATACGTCAGTGATTTGTGATAACTAAATTTTGAAGTTAAATTTGCCTGTATAAATATAATAAAAACTAGGAGATAATGTTCATGCACTCACAATGTTGAGCCTTGAAGACATGCAGGGAGTTCCTCCTCCTTCGCGGACTATTCCTTTACAGTACATGTAGGAACAGAACTATAAGAGCATGAAAATTATCTTCTAGCTCTTAATAATATTATGTGCGTAAAGGCCAATTTAACTTTAAAATCTAGTTATTCCAAATCAGTACTGTACCTTGAAATATTGTTGTTGAGCATTTCTCATTTAAAACCAACCGAAACTCAAGAATCGAAAAAGTTTTTTTTGGAACTTCATTGCACAAAGGTACATTACAGTTGAGAGCATAATATTTATACCTATATATAAATAACAAGGAACATGTGAAGTTGATTCCACCCGTTGGTGGTCAACTGTAATGATTCTAGAGGTAAGGAATAAATAACATCACACAGAGGATTGTTACAACACAGCTAAATCTGAGGGACTGCAATACGAGTTGGAGAAAATAATTAATAGATAACGTTTGATTTCAATTTGGCTAGCATGAGTTCTATGTTAAGGCGAATTTTATCTGACTATCGTGGAATTTATTTCATGTTGAAGACAAGTCGGAGTGCCGTTTTCTTTTCAGCCGTCGTTCAACGAGGGGAGGCGGAGAGTTTTCCGTTATTGACGTTAATAATCGTTGGAGTGGCTGCTCAATCGCTTATGGTCTGTTCCATAGTTTCGTTGAATAACATCTCTCACCTCAGGGATGTTCCAGGTGGTCGTGTATGGTACTGTATTTGACGTACCACTCAAGAAAGTGATATTATTTTATAGTCAGTAATCGAAATCATATTAAGCATACATCGCTATAGCTAGGGGGGAAAACGATGAATGTCAATTTGTAGACCATTTGGAGATTTCAGTACTATCTGTTAGCTTCGAAGGAGCCTGCCAAACTATGATGAGAATCAACCTAAAATCACAACAAAAAATTGCTCATATGGGAGAAAAACGATAATTGTCCAGCTAAACTTCCAGCCAATTCAATCAAAATGCCATTTTTCGACTGGGTCAGTACGTTGCTTGAAGTTGGAGGCACATCCCACCAAAGATACCGCAATAACTTTTCATGGGCCGCGAAAAAGGTAACAACAAAGGAAAAATCCGCCAAGAGAAATTCCTGAAAATTTTCACAACGGGCTAGTGTCAATCTCTCAACCCAAGTTCTACAATTTGCAACAGTTGAAGCAATTTTTGATTAACCCACACGTAAGAAACTTTTACGCGAACTTGCCAAGAACGACTGTCACAAAAGAAAACACTAAAGATGCATAAATAGACCACTAACTATATGATAAGTGAACTTAAGGCTCAAACATTTAAAATGTATTACTTCATATTCGAGCAGAGAACATTTTTTCATAACTATTTCTCAATTAGGTGAAACGTGCCCGATACTTGTCAATTTTCCCTACAAATTTTGTGTGGCACAATAAACGTTTATTTCAAGATTTGTGTCTTAATGGACGTATTTGCACCAGGAATCCGTCCAAAAAACTACATTGATCGATTGTTGATATCTATTGGAGTAGAATAATGCTATAAAAACTCCGTTTTTCATATATTACACCGTTTTTCCAGCTGGTCTTTCATATGTTTGTATGTTTTGGTGTTCAGGTGATGGAGGAGAGGTAACTGAGGGCCCGCTAATGGTGTGCCGATTCGTGGGCTCGAACTACCGCGACAAGTTGGAGCTCTGCCTCGTCATGGAGTTGAACGACTCGTTCAATTTCAGCGCCTTCGACGCCTGGCTCATCATCAAACAGCACCGGGAAAACGCCAAGAACGTCAGCGAGGTCACCGAAATCATCCTCATCATCATCTACTGCACTCTCATCTTCCTCGGCGTCCTCTCGAACGTCGTCGTCAGCTTCGTCGTCGCTCGTCGACCTCAAATGCACACGGCTCGGAACCTGTACATCGTCAATCTGACGGTGTCGGACCTGACGCTCTGCATGATTTGCATGCCGTTCACTTTGGTGCACATCATCAATCGCCACTGGACGCTCGGGGTCGCCCTGTGCAAGCTCGTGCCGTTCGTGCAGGGCACCAACATTATGGTGAGCGTCGGGACGATCACGGTGATCGCGCTGGACCGGTATTTCACGATTGTGCGGGGTCAGGACGGACCTACGACGCGGCGCCGCGTCATCATCTCCATCATCGCCGTCTGGGCTCTCTCCATGCTCACCACGAGCCCCGTCCTGTTCTTCCAGGTAAGCCTATAAAGAAACCAATTGTTTATTTTTCATTTTAGCAAATTTTCGTAAAACATGAAGCAACTGAAATGGCTTAAAAAAATCTTAAAATATAAATCACATTAACACTGCTGCAACTCCAGAACAGGGCAGATTGGGATCATTTTAGGAGTCCGGAGATGTAATCCAAAGGTAACCAGAACAGTTGGATTTTTTAAAATCCTGCCAGGTGTCGAGAAAATAATTGACACGACTACCGGTGCATTGAATAATGAGTCAACAAACGGAGAGAAGGCCCACATGAGGGCAGGAACCAGGACGGAGTTCGGATCAGACCGCAGCGCTGGTGCAACAGCGTAACAATGCGGGACCATCTCCGTCGCACCTAAATCAAAACTTATCCACTATCGCTAGTTACGGATGACGGGAAGATATCGAAAATCGACAAAGTTTCTGCAGTTTAATAAATTGAAGTGATTAATACTAATCCGAAATATCTCGAAAGACCAACTCCCATATTCTATAGGCTATTACCATAGGCTACTTTGATGTTATTTTGGCCCTATGGGTGTGAAATCCTTTAACAACCATCCCTTCTACGCAGTTTTCATTCGATTTCGAGGAAATATACTGGAAAATCACTGTTGGAGTAGAGATGGTCTCTATCCATTTCAACGCTCAAAAACAATACAAACTCGCTACGAAATTGTATAAACCCATTTTAGAAAAGATAACGGATATTGGTAGGAAAGTATATTTCCACAAAAAAAGACTTAGAATGTAAAATCGGTTTTGACCGTTAGGTCATCATCAGTAACGATACAGTGACTGCTAAAAACAGTAGGAGGGGCACTACTATCAGGTAGCGGAATCTCATTGGTGCAGAGAAAGGCTGGGGATAGGTGATACATCCAATCAAATTCGATCCAAGTGAAAGGGGAGATTGGAGCTATTTTGATGGAATGAAAGGACCAAGGGAGGAGGAAACACGTTCTAACTACAATAGTGGTCCGCTTAACGTACATAATCTGTTCCTGAAGAATGTCCGTACAGCGAAATGTCCATACTGTGGACCTAATAATCCCTTAAGAAACAATGGAAACAGCGATTAATCCGTTCTCTCGTTCCCACCCATTTCAATGTTTGGCGTCACTGGAACTGAGACAAAGGCATGTTAGCGTGGGTTTTCGGCCGAACCACCTGCTCAAGAACCATTTCAATTCAAAATTCGGAAAAACATGTTCGCCCCATCATTGTGCGTTCTCCGGAAAATGCTCATTATGTGGAAAAAATTTTCAAGAGTAAGACTGTAGGTTAACCCAAATGTACGTAGTCAGAATGTACGTTAAGCGGGGTATTACTGTATATGAAAAACAACAGTACAGAACGCGAAAAACATTGTGAGGAACACAACATATTTTAACAGTGGGGAGATTCCATGGATTACACAAAAGGACATTGGTCAATGGTGAGATATGTTCGGGAATATCTACATTAAAACAATACCAAATCTGTCCCTTTTAATTCGACAAACTGTCCATTTGTCTGGCCAAAATTACGTCAGACCAAGAAAAAGCATTTCCCTCCCACCAATCAAACTTTGGTGTTTCAGTTTTCTCATCAAAATTGTATCTGCGATTTATATCTATGATGAAATGTTATTTTGGCACTATAACGTGGATTGGAAATAATTTAACAAGCATTTGTTCATCAGTTTTCATTTGATTTGAATGAAATAAACGGGATAAGCGCGGGTATGAGTAAATACGGAAACCTATTTAGTGAAGAAACGGATATTGGTAAAATTTTGTATATTTCAAAAAAAAAGAAGAGCTATGATGTTTTATCGGTTTTGACGGTCAGGTCATCGTCAGTAACAATGTAATAACTGATAGTTCAGTGGAGAGGATATAGCTTATATGCTTTGAGGTGAAGGAAGCTTGAATCTCATTGGTACAGAGAAAGGCTGGCAGGGCGATGCACCCAATTTAGTTCAATCAAAATGAAAGGAGTGATTGGAGCTATTTCGATGAGATGAAAGGAGAAACGGAGGCGGTAACACGCTTTAACGATCTGAAAAACAACAACACTGTAACGCGAAAAACAACACATTCTAACAGCAGGAAAATTCCATGCATTACACAAAAGGACTTTGGTCAACGGTGAGATATATATCGGGAATATCTACACTTAAACAAATATCAGGTTTATTATTTTGATAACTTCGAATTTTCTGGTTTATTCGAAATAGTTGGGTATATTATTTTGGACAAAAATTAAGAAATTTGACGAACTGTCTGATCAAAGTTATGTCAGGCTAAGAAAAACGCATTTTAAACCCACCTCCCTCCCGTCAATCAAAATTTGGTGTTTTAGTTTTCAAGATATTACGTTACATTTAGAGAATTTCATTGAACTACGTTCAATACCTATCAATCAGGTTAGGGTTGTACTTGAAAAGACTTTTTGGAAAAGATAAACACACGTGTTAAGATTAGGGAATTAATCATTGGATTTATCGGTTTTCCAAGAATTGAAATGTTTTCCACACATTACTGAGCAATGCTGATTTTCGAAGTTTGACTTTGGTGTCAGTCCACAATAATTGAATCTCGAACAATACGTTCATAATGATTAATGTCCGCCGTGGGAAGCTAAAGCACGATTTTCAACTGTAATCGTACTCCTACTAACTCAACTTTTCGACTTCGAATCAAGTTATTAAAAACGTGCTTCCCGCCAACGAGCGGTAAAATCTCTTCAGACCTCACGTTCGTTCGATGTTTTTTTTTCTCTTTCGTTTCATCTCAAATGAGCTTTGCCAACTCATTTGCAAAACTCGACGAAGTGAAAAGTTGTTGCGAACTTGAAAAACCAGGCAAGTTCTCATATCTGCGATCTTCGTTTGAGAGCGGAGTTAACAAGCAGTCAGTTAAAATTGGCGGATAATTAATTTTTCCTTTGGAGAATGAAAGTAGTTTACACATTAGATATTTTTTTACATTAGGTACCTTAACCTTTTCACGGTATTACGGTAAATGAAGAGTTTTCGTGTAAATATAAACCCATCAAACGTTGAGTTACCTCACTGCTAATAAGACTGCTATTTGTGCAGTTGGTGTTTGAATTGTGAAAGGTAAATATCCATCCATCTACCTAAATTATAATGGATAGTGTACCTTTAGAACCTTAGTGTTTACATTGGTATTCACTAAAATATATTATCGTTTGCTCACATCTAATTGTGTTAGGTACTTATGAGTATATGTGTAAGGCTCATTGTAGTGAATTGAAGGGGACATCAAATTTGAACCGATGAAAATTTGTGTTGAGTTTCCAAATTTTGAACATCTGAATTTTGGACGGATGAACTAAACGGAAGAGATAAATTTGAATAATAAGTAGGTATTGAGCATGGTGATTTACGTATTTCCCTGAAAAGGTGACGAAGGGATAGCGGAGCAAGATCACCCGAATTAATTTTAGGCTTCAGCTAAGAACGCCTGGGATTGAAATTTGGCCTGATGGGGAATTCAGCTACAACTCGTTTGGACAGAAGCAGGGGTTCCGAAGAACCCCGCTACATTGTGAATGTGGGGGAGCGAGGAGAGCATCTGTGACACTGGTGAATTTAAGGGTAAATTTTTAAAGAGGTCGGTTTAGGACAGAGTGACGGAATCAAGAGAAAGAACCTGAATGAACCCCCTTGGGCTGGTCCAGGCTCATTTATAGGTACGGCTGTTCTGACCTAAATGTGGGATTTCCCATCCCTTCCGCCGTCACCCAGGAAAACCCATATTCCTTGACTCTTGGACCGTCCTTCGTCGGTTTATTGTTGACCACATGTTGTACTACAAATGTTGTGGCTTCTTCTAACACAGATCATTGAAGATGAAGTAAACATCATGTAAATATGCTACCAAAAAGGAAATACAACTGGTAGATTATGGTGACTAGGAGGAAGCAAGCGCAGATGCAAGTGTTCCCTACATGGGAAGAAATGATATTACTCTCGCCATAAGGGTGACATTCCAAAATGATCTGCAATTAGACAACGGAACCCCTTGCAAATTCGCTGCAGAACTCGATAAAAGCGTAAAAGAATATTGTACATTTTTAAAAGAATAGTGCAAGGATGGTCTATGGACAAAATTCGCCCTCGGTCTCTTGACATGAACTGAAACTGAAAATTCCCGTGATAGCAATCGTAAAGTTGTGCAAGGTGCAAAGTTTTGTGTCTAATTAAATTCATCCACATAAGTCTACAGGCTCAACAGACTTTTAGAATTTCAAAATTAGGTAAATCACGATAAGAAGCAGGCCTGAATTCTAAAACGCCATGTGATGATTGCTCCTACTTTGATGCAGGGGGAGAGATCGTATTAAGCGTGCATGCCCCTCAAGGCAAGATAGTTTTCAAAACCAAAAGTCTCAATCTCAGACAAAAAGGGGTAATCATGTTACTGACCAATCAGAAAACAACGACGCTGGGGTCTCCGGCAAAGTCACGTTGGTAAAGGTGTTTGGCGTTGATAGTGATATTTTTCACTTAAGTACAAATTCAACAGGTAACAGAATTAGGGTGGCAAATAACCTACATTCGCCAAAGCTCGAATTTCAGCTAGAAATAAATTCCCCTTTGACTACAACTAATACCAAATTTTTGTTCAAAATTGTCTCTCGACAATAAAGTATTCATCATCGAAGTAAAGTTCTGGTATGGGAAAACCCTTTACCCGGGGTTACCTTTCTGTGGGATATACCCACTGAAAGGAAACCACAACATCATCATGGATTTGAATTGGTGAAGACAGCTTTCAGTAATTCTGAGTAGCTGTTAGCCAATATCATTGGAAATCCATTCTCCTAAGACCTTGAACAGTATTTGAAAACCATGAAGACCTATTCCAGCGAGGGGCAGGAAAAATTAAAGGAATTAGGCAACCTCCTACTGGTTGGTTAAAACGAATTCATCGTATATTTTCATCAATATTGTGGTGAATATAAACATACGAACGTTTTTGTTCGATTTAGAATTAGGACTAGTTAAAAAAAGACTCTATTTTTGTTAATATTTATGTTTATAAGATTACTTGCCGGTACGTGTTGCCGTTGTACAGTATAATCATGTGCTATGGGCAAAATAGGAATACGTTTCACCTTAAAAAAAAAGCCAAGAAAGATATGAGAGGGCCCCGGTAGGTTTTCAGGGTTTTTTGGCGTCCCTCTGACCAATGTTAGGGATTGGTCTGAAACATTTTCAGGGCAGAGTTTGAGAAAACTCTCATCCAGAGACGCTACTGCCACTATTGCGATTCGGCAGTATGTCGGGCACGACCTCCGTTTGGCTCAGAGTCACCCCTTATTGTGTTAGCCTCGCTCTGTGGAGCCCCAACTTCCAAGTCATTGGAACTTAACACCTGTTGCGTCTTTGTTCGTAGCAGAAAGCTGGCGGGAAGTAACGCTCTCTGTTTGGCACAGCCAGTTGACAGAGGGGAATAGTCACATTCTGCGGCTTCGGGACTTGTATTCAAATGACGTGCTCTACCTGGGTGGGTCCTTATATCGCCTCACCGATCCAAAACCATGCCAATTATTTCGCAAAGGTTCATTAATCTTGTATTACAATAATCCATATACGCAAAGCACTAATCTGTGAATACTAGAACTAGCCTGCGGTAAATTTTCTAAACTCGGCGTGCAGCATCTTCCATACCCTGTAGTTGACTTCTAAATCTCCCAAAGACTTGGTCAACTCCGTGAACACCAACCCTAACTAGTGTCTTTGTACGAAACAAAAGCTGATACCACAATATCTTCAAATAATACACATAAATGCGCTTCACTCTCCACAATTATACAACATAAGTCTTGAGAAAACTGTGATGGATTTGGTTAGTTTCCCCTTTTTCCTGTGATCTGATTACTTAGCTCAACTTTCGGAAGGGGCTTCTACATCATTCCATCATGCACATTGTTAGAAAACTCGTTTTCAGAAAGAACTCTTGAAAACATATTTATACTGCAATTATGTCAGCCAATTCCATCCTCACATGTCACTAGGCGAGTTTACTATGTGTAAGGAGGTTCACATTCACATTCGTGTTGCCGTTCTTTTTAATGTAGACATCAGAAATGGATGAACGTAAAGCATTCCGTGTATCATTTGATTCTTTGGGGGATCATCTACCAATAACGAACGTAGAAACGATAGAGTTATTTCGAAAGTTCTCTGAGTCCTTGTTTTTTATGTTTCACCCTTTAGTCCAAACTATACTCCAAATTTGGTACTTATATCAAGGTTGATTTGGTTCAGCAGTTTTGGAAAAAAAAATGTATGGTCGGCGCACACTGCAAACACGGGAAAAACCTCCAGAATCAAGCTAGTTCAATTCTCAATTTTCAGGATTTTTCAAACATTCATGCAGCCCCAAAGCCGTCACAGTTTAACTAAGTCATGAATTTTTATTCAGGACCAGTATGAGTGATGTTTCCACACCTGTTCCCTCTGTTTCCTGGAGGATGTGGGGATGAGGGTCAACTTTAAAAAGGCAAAATTCATTGCTTGTGCTTTTACGGAAATTGACATCCTTCGTGTCTACACACTTAAATGTCACAGAATGTCTTGCGATCGGTCAGATTGTACCTGTTCCGAAATAGGTCAAGTGTTATACTCGTATACTCAACGACTGAATCGACATAATCGTTAGGGGAACAAAGAAGAACCGAGGAGTTGAAGGGACCCTGGAGCATTAGGTCATTGTTTTGGTTCTTCAAATGTGTCAGTTTGGAGAGAAGAATTTTGTAATCACATTGTTTTTCGAGTTTTCCTAATTCGGAAATGGCACTTTCTTTGGAAGCATATGATGCAGGCCTTGGTTTATCAAATCTAGGTTTTGCTTCCTGAACAAGAGTTAGTTTTACCTCTCCAAACTTATAATTCCCTAGTTCGTTCTACAATGAATCTGAAAACCATTCAACTACTTTAGATTTTATTGTGGATGCATCTAACTATGACAATTCCAGCTTATAAAAGTGATTATTCGTTGAAACATTCGGAACCAATTGAATATTACACTTAAAAATAACGTATCTTTCCAACTAAAGTTTTGTACCTCCAGGCACAACAAACAAAGAACTGTCAAGTGTTATGTTTTGAAATTGAATACACACCTGCACCTTGCCATTGGGCATAATAAACTAATCAACGTAACTACTCAATCTGGTAGTTGTATGATCGAGTTTAACATTACTGAAGTACTCGCTATAAATATTGTCTGGTAAAACAGGTAAACCAGACCCCGTATCGTTTTCGAAATCTATCAAAATGCTCTTAACTAATAACGGAATCATGAACGGGTGGACTAAAATTATCAAATTATCATTAGTCGACAAGTTAACCAAACCAACTTGATCTGAATCGACCAGTTCGTCGGCTGATTGATCGGCTATTAAATATTTACTGCCGGATGTATGTTTACAAGAGGATGCAACATGACCTAGTTGCTTGCAAATCCTTGTTTTCTTCCTCTGCTTCATGTGAATCGGGACCTCTCGCTCACAGCTACCGGGTGGTGATGATTTTTTTTTTTTTTTTTTTTTTACAGCTGGCGCTACAACATCTATCAAGGTATGTCTGCGTCTTCCTCGCAGATTCGGTCCAATATTAAACCTTTTTTGAGCCCAGTAACAAATTTGTACTTAACCAACTCATTCAATTGGGCTCCAAACTCACAGTCTATAGAATGTTTTTTTATTCTTACGAACCAATTATCAACAGTCTCGCTTTGATTCTACCGTTAAATAACGAACGTCAGCCTGTTTCGCCATACAGAAATTTTCTCTAAGCCGGCATATTGCTGTTGACGGCTAGTTTTCGAATGACTGAATCAACATAATTGTTAGGGGAACAAAGAAGAACCGAGGAGTTGAAGGGATTCAGGAGCATTAGGTCATTGTTTTGGTACTTCAAATGTGCCAGTTTTGAGGCAAGGCATTTTCGAATCACAATGTTCCGAACTCATGTAGGGGTGTGCATCAAAACACCCTTATGGACTTGGGCATTCGTTCCTCTCAATCCTAACGAGGGTAAAATCAACTGACTGAGATATTCAGACATCAGAATATAGACAATTCTGAAGTAACACTACGTGTGAAATTTGTAGTCGAAAGACATCTCTTCAATGATACACATGAGCTCAGACCTATGACGGAACTTATGACTTTAAAAGAAGAAAAATTACGTGAACGTCCTAGAATTTAGTAAACATCGTCTTTCAACGTATTAATTTAACACATAACACACAATTAAATGGAGATAAGAAATCACACGACTAATCACGAGTGTGCTTCTAAGAACACGGAATTTTCAGAGTTTGGCTTCGTCACTCGGATGGTCGCCTCACAGAGAGTTTGTTTGCGGTGTTGATGCCAAAAATGTAATTTCCATCTCAGCTTGTGAATTAGCCGACCGTACCTCGCGCGATAGACAGCATCTATTGGACTCTAACTTCATCCAAGAAAATTAGGTCTTCGTTTTGGTTCTTCACTTGTGTCGGTTTGGAGGCAGGCATTTTTTAATCACATTGTTCCGAATGCATGAGGTGGTGATGTTGGTTCATTACGTTCAGTATTCTACCTTAAAATTCTACCGAGGGAAGAAAAAATAATAACCGGACGTCCATAGCTCCGTGGATGCACTCCGTTTAAAACACTAGTTGAAAATCTGTGCTTAATCGTCTTGCAACCAAAAAAACACATAAAACCATCTTGTTCCCAACATCGCAGAGCTGTTGATAGGTTTCTACAAGCCGACATATTGATGTTGACGGCCAGTTTTTGAATGACTAAATCAACATAATTGTTGGGTACAATATAACGACGGCGCCAGGTTATACAGTACCCGCACGACCTCCAGGTCTTGATGGTACTGTAGCCTTTGCTCCTTCAAATATGTATATAGACTTTAAATATGTATGTTGGTTCAAAATTAAATGCACACTATCGGATCCGATATTTTTCAGCCGTAAATCATCATATCAACCATATTCTACATCTTATTGCTAAAAACTTATTTTATGATTTCCATTGAAGAATAGGGGAATTACATAAAATGAGGTAGGCTAATCGTAGTTAAAAAAGAGGTAGGGACATCTTGGAGACTTGGGTTCTAGCCAGTTCGAGGCTTTCACATCATTCACAGGGTTTTCTCACCTCTATCCCCAACCAATATTGGTTTGATTGAATCTTTTCCAGTTTTCCTTCTTATTTCACTTACATTGATTTTGCAACTCAACATAATATTGATAATTTACTTCCCTGGATCCTGTACACAATCATTATCATGAATGAAGTTTGATTGAATTTTTGAGTGGTTGAATGCTTTACCTGAAGTACAATGTAATTCAATAATGCAATATTATTTACTGGACTCATACGTAATTCGGATTAAAGTTTGAAAAATATATCGATGACCGATATATCGGAATACCGATATTTTTCTTGGATATATCGAATTACTAAAACGATACTTTTAAAAATATCGATATTCGATATGTCGATGTTCTTTGCCGATATTGACATCCCTATTTAGTTCCCCAAAGAGTACAAATCTGCGAGAGGTGAGTGAACACTCAAATATTATGTAGGATGCCGTTTCGTCAGACTCCTCATATAACCTGCACAGGGTTGAACTTTGTGTGACCCCAATGCGGTGTAGGTGGAACCGTACGGTGCAAAGCCGATTGTGAAGCGGACCATTTAGTTCCCCACGGTTTTTGCCAAGTAGCCAATCAGTAATTTTGGTGTTGGGTTCCGCCACCATGAGTTTACTGTGGACATGGGCTTCAATTTTGTGGTTTGTTGGTTGACCCACATGTTGATGGTCCTTCTGAAGGCGGTTTTGGTATACCGACTGTAGGCTCAGAGCCTACAACTGGGATTTGGGCGCCCCTTCTTGCAAGCTCGTCAGCCTTCTTGTTGCCAGATATTCCTTTATGTCCCGGCACCCACTCCAGGCAAACCCGGTTATGTTTGGCTAGGTTGTTAAGGGTAGTTATTGTTACCACTCGTGATGAGATAGTTGGTGCCCTTAATGGTGGGAGGATGCGGACGTGGGCTTTTTTGTCTCCCCTCCTAAGGCTCTCGGCAGCTGCTGCCTTCATTGCAGCGATTTTTACTTAGAATACAGAGGTGTGTTCCCCTAATGGAATTGAACCATTCCACCTGGGTTTAGCCCCATGTACTCCTGCACCAGTTCCTACTTACATTTTAGACCCATCTGTGAACCAGATGATGTCATTGGAGCAGCATCTGTTCTTCCGTTCCCCATCTCTTGTTATGGTTGACGTGTAGAGATGGGGTTGGGAGAAGGTTTTGGGCATGGTATCGGCCACCATATATAGCAGTGGTTCTTGTACCAATTCCAAAATGTTGGTGTGGCCTCGGTGGGAAGTCTTCCGCCAAGAGCCATTCCATTTCAACCTCAGGGAGGCCATTATAGCGTCTCCTTTTATGGAAACACCATACGGCTGGAACTTGATCAAAGTTGAAGTGGGACGTACACATCAAACGAGTAGCGAGATTGCGTAAACAGTAAACGTATGTCGGGAGGTGAGAAATTTTCTTTCTAACGAGACAATTACAACTATATTATGTTCTTATATTTCTCCCGAACACAAACTCTTATTACATTGGAAGGGCAAGAGGTACTGCAAGTCGCATGGACTCACTCCACGATGCATGCAACCCCTCTCCATCAAGTCATTGTTGATCACATTATTGTTGAAGCCAGATCTTTGTCTGTGTTCAAATTATCGCATTAAAAAAACCTTATTGCAATAATGTTGAAAACATTAATTACGGACTCCTTTTGTTGTGTTCCTGTGGAAATCCGAAGATCCGTGCTCTTCCCATTGTTCTCTCTACATCTTTAGGTCTTTATCGAAGTGGGATATACGCGTTCGGTTTTATAAATTTATCAATATTGACAGTGGAAAATCATGTTTTGAAGGGTACGTCGAAATACCAAGAAATTTTTCTTGTATTTAAGCGTTTTCAATATCGCTTTACTTCACCCAACCTCTCTTTCTGTAGTAAAGGAGTTAATAACGTACCGAATGACTATTACTTAAGTGCTACACTGTATTACATTATGTGAGGTATTGAATAGGTAATAAATTAAGGTATTGCAAATAGTGCTCCGTAAATTCAAAAGCCACGTTTGGGCATCTATGGCCACATGTTTGAATTCATAATAAATAAAGATGCTCAACAGGTGCATCGTTGGCACTGACATTTTCTCGATACCATCGAAGCGGGTCTGTTTGAACATCAATTTACCTCGTTCTCTCGTTCTATAGAATATCCTTCTTAGTTTCCTATCAGCTCTCACAATTCGGTGTTCTGTTTATTTTCGGTCAGGTGACTGTCTGTTTGGATGACAGAACAATGTACTGAACTTTTTTTAAATCGTAAATACCTAACTTTAAAATTGAATCTACTTTCTGACATTTACCATCATTCAACAATATTTACTTTCCTCGAACAAAAAAATTAATTGATTAACAAAAAAAACCTGAATTTTAAAAATAAATTTTTTCCCAGCAGTACTCACTTTTACAGATTGTTCGTAACTATTACTTAAGTACCGTATAAAGTCATTAAACATTATTTTACAAAAGCAAAGCTACAATACATACCCATTTTCCTCAATTTTTACCTCTTTGAAACTGATTTTTTGATTTCGAATTGAGTTCCAAGCAGCCACCCCAAAACCAGAAATAGAAACGTACTGATATTTTATTTTTTCAAAATCAGTGATTTGGTCCCATTAAGCGGTGTACGGGGGGTGGAAGAATTTTGTAATTCGGTTTTGGGATTTTACCAATTTGGAATAGTAAACAACAAATTTTGATCAGGGGAACATAAGCTGAGTGAAACAAATTGGTTTTACTTTTACAATCTTTATTGTATTATTTCTACATTATAATTTTAATATTTTTATTTTTAGATATGTGTTTCAGTTAAAACACATGCTCAATAGTACTGTAAAATCCGTCCATCTTTACGGTTGTGAAACCTCACAACGGAATCACTGAAGATAAATACAATTCACTACTGCTCTTCATGAACACGTGGCTCCGTTGTGTAGTGGAACTTTGGTAGCCAGAAACAATGTGGATTACAGGTCTGTGGGGTGCCAATAGCTAAGGGCCTATTACCATCGAAATCGTCCGACCAAAGTTAGGTCACCGTTTGAAGAAGAAGGACATTTGAGAAGGATGATTCGGTCCGGAACCCCTTGATGGGAGAAAATAACCAAAAAAATCAGTGGAAAACTTAATCTGTAGGTTTATTAGGAGAGATGATCCTAGTTAGATGAATTTCCAGAGTAGCCTATTACAGCTGGACTACGTAAAAAATGCCGTAGTGTTCTAAAAGTGCTTGTTTCATGGTCATCTTTTGAATTTAGAAGAGGGAGAGAACCATAAAAACTGCAATACTTAATATTTTATACATTCATTCCTTCTTAAGTACAAATTCGAACCATATAAAAAATTAATAATCAATTTTCAGTCAGAGCCCTTGAACATAAAATTATAACTACTTAAGCCGTCTTTTAGGTGAACATTCATACACCTACTTGAAAAAAGTGAACGATTGGGCGGAATTCGTGGGTAATATTTATATAGAGCACGTTTTTTTAGTGCTAAAAAATTAACTTACCACAATTCCACTATGCGGGTTATTTCTACCGAACTATTCGCTGTTGTCAGACAGATATACGTTTCTTACTAATTCGCTAAACACAGCCTCAGTAACAATATAGAACTAAACTAGGTAATTTTCTTCACACTAGAGAACCGTGGTTGAAAATAGTAAAGTATTCTAGTAATTAAATTAGTAATTTCAGTAATTTTAGCATTGAAAGCACTTTTTCTTTTGGTGCTGAACGCCAATTCGCTTTCCACAATCCCAATAGTTTGTTGTCATTCGTTTTATTGCTGAATGATAGAACGCATAGTATTTTCTGGGGCACAACTAGTCCTCTGAGGTACTCCTAAATGGAGCGATCTCTAGAGCAAGTAAGGACCACACGTGAAACTAGAGTATTCCACCTAACTGGGGAAAATGAACCGAAATTCTGTCATACTATCGTGTCGGAGTGCTGGATCTAATTATGCTAAATATGAATACGTTATTTTTGCGTGGCTTTGGAAGGTTGAGCAGTGAAGGTTTGAGGGCGCCGAATATTGACGTGTCATGAAGCGCCCGTGTTTGCATTAGACCCGCAAGGGAACCTCCTGCCTCCGAGACTTCCCTCCAGCTTATTGACGACTCACGCGTAATGAGGACGTGGAAACTGATTACCGCTCGAAAATCAAATTTTAATGTAGGTATATTAAATTCGGTCTTCGCGCGCTAGCAGCCGACAGCCGTTCACGCGCATGATGGCAATCTCTAATGGTGACACGCTTTCCACGAAGAGGCGCAGCGGATTCACAACGTCTATGTAAAATCCTCCCCTCTTAGCCTGGGGAATTTCGCTTTTAATTGAACCGTCAATCACGTCGGTGGCACCGAAAGGGTTTGAGTTAATCGACGATAGAACTGGGAAAACAAGTTACCGACATTATATTGAGGGGCGGGGACAGGTTTGAAAGAACACCGATGATAATGGGGTATATTAGTGGGAATTCGAATTTTTCTAGTGGAATTTCTTTCAGAAACCTGAAATTCTAGTCTTTAGGACGTCTCTCAGAATCAAGGCGCCTTCAGAGGAAGGATGCCTATTAAAATTGATCTAGGGAGTTATGGGACAACCCAAACATGAAAAAACACAAATGAAATGTATAGCTACAAACAAATACGTTTCAATGTCAATCAATTGAAGTCCTGCTCATGCCTACAAGAATCCCTACCCTACCTTCATCCTTTTTTTTAAATTAAGAATTTGGTCTTCCAAAAAAAATATAAGCGTTTATAATTGGACCGCGTCATACAAAGACCTCATAAGCGACAACGAAGTTTTTTTTCTGGGGAATCGCGAAAATAGGTTTAGTTTGACTGTCAAGCCCGGAGAGCGTTGTTTTCTGTTGATTTTAACGAAACTTCGTAATAACCTAAAGTTTGGGGTGATAATGCCTTCGAAATTTGTATATTATTTAAATTCAAAAACTTATTTTCTAGCAGTTTTGTCGCTTAATAACTCTTTTGAAAAAGAAAGAAGTGCTAATTACTGTTAAGGCTGTTACTCCAAAGCCCAACAGCCGCCAATTCGTCGCTTATTAGTTTGGTGTATATGTTCAATAATTAGATGAACAAACCAGATAGCCTGTCTTCCCCATAAATAATATTATTACATATTATCGTTTTATTACTCAACTCTTGAAAAAACAATTCCCTCTACACTTTGTCTAAATCTCTACTGTTTTTAATGGGCACACGTTCTTCTTTTTTTTTCAAAGTTTTTTTAATGTCTTATTAGATAATAAAGAGTGGAAAATATGAACAGTTCTGAACATGATTTATTCTCCATTTCAAATGAATAAATGATTTATTGAAGTATAAATATTCATTACAATAAGATATGAACAATGGTGGATGTTAAAAACGAATGTTTAAAGTATCAAATTTTTGTGGCTATGGTTCATGAATGTTTGCCAAAGACTAAGGTCAATAAACCTTTCACTGCTCTTCTATTTCAAAATCTAGCTGCTCATTCAGTTCATCTATATCGTCCTCTATATCTTCTTCGAAAATCAAAGATGTATAAAATTAACATTCAAAAACGAGTAGCCTGCCGCCGGTTGTGATGAAATTCTATTATAAAGATCAAGGCTCCTCTTACTTCTCAAAATCATACTAATCCAGGGAATAGGCTTTCAGAATCGAAAGATTTTCAAATAAATATTTCGGTAAAAACACTGATACGGGCCAGAGATCAGTATGGAAAAGACTAATGAACCTAGCTTGTCGTTTAATTGCGAATACAGTCAGCTGTTTCAAAGAAAGAGATTACCGAATTGCTATTGAGAAACAGTGAAATAGATCCTGGGAAATGGTGTGTCTATTGTTTGGTAACAAACGACCAACCATAACTTCTCTCATCGTGTGTCGCTTAGTAATACGGATCTAATACTGAAAAAGATCGATTCTGCTCGTAGAGACGAATCCAACGATACCGAAAACTCGATTTCGGAAATTTTGTCACTCAGGAAAATTGCGTAACGCGGCCCAATTACGTGTGATCGTAGAAAATTTGTACTTAGGGATTTCCCCGTAATGCACGCATTATTTACCAATATTTGTGTCCAGTATAGACGAGTTTTAATCTCTTAAAGAAAATAGGGTTAGGAATAAGCAACTTTTGAACATTTGACGCTTGAACCTGCACCTCAAATAATAGTACATGTGGTAACCAGCATGTATGCTAGTGTTGAATCTAGGGATGTTTGGAATTTGAATGTACAATTCGTTTACTTTTCTTTATCATTATTTTTGGATAACTATTATCCTGTCAGGGAGTTTTTAATAGTCTAGACCAGGGGTTTCCAAACTATTTGCCCCAAGGGCCGTATCATAATGTGGAGGTGGTGGGGCGGGCCAGCAAAGGTGTCCGAGGGGCCCCCGGGAAAATTTTGAAAATTAGACACCTGAAAACAGTGTTTTTAAGCACTCCTGGACGAGCTTGACAAATTGAAATTGAGTGGTTGTATTTTTTTTTAATTCCACAATTGAATTTTCAGGAATTTTGAGAGTCAGAAACTTAAAAACAGGGTTTTTAAGCACTCCTACACGAATTTGACATGAGTACGGGTAGCTTTCACTGGGTCACATGGATGACTTTTTTTTATATTCTGGGGGTCGCCCAATTTTGGTTTGTTATTCAATCGCCATTGTAATCGCTCTTGAAAAAAAATTCTAACCCCCCCAGAAAATTGTATGGTTTACGTTTCAAAGGGTGTAGAATCTAAATCTGCAATAAAAATGTTTCCGTCCGTCCGCCATACGCCGTACGCACGATTTCTCCCAAACGGATGGAGCAAAAAATCTGAAAATTTCAGGAAAAATCCATGTTGTTCCGACAACGCCCCAATTCTTTAGCCAACTCTCTCACTTAATTCAAAGTGCCGTTAAGGGTTTAAAATGTTTTATAAAATCCCTAAGAACCTCAAAAAAAGTGAAGGCGTCATAAATTTGGAATTTTTTTGAAGAACTTTCCATGAGGAATCGAATGAGCCCCTCCCCATGTCCGTAACTCAAACCATTCCCGATGTATGGTCCGATTTATGGCGCCAACATTTGTGTTTTTCTGGTTTGTTATTGTTTTTGTTTTGATCGCGGTAACCTAGTGATGTACTGAATGTGGATACAGGAGTGAACTCCTAAAAGAGTTTATAGCCGATACAGAAGCATTCTGATATGCATGCTCCGTCTTACGAAATTTTAGAATATTTTTTCATTGAAATCGATCTTGAAAAAACGCTGCAAATTATTTCACTGGGGTTTATTATTCAATGATTCATGATTTAAATTTCTACTAAGCTTTGGAGTGTCCCTGTTTCACAGGTGATAGAGCGTTATTGAATTTCAGGAAAATGATTAACTGATCAATCCAAATAGGTATTTTGGTTGAGAACCGATTTACGTGCTCTGTGCATATCTCCTGAAATTCAATAATCGTTCCATCACCTGTGAAACACGCACACTCCAAAGCTTAGTAGAAATTCAAATCATGAATCATTGAATAATAAACTTTTTCACTGGGTCACATGGCTGACTTTTCTTTCTACCCTGGCGGTCGCCTAATTTTTTCCATTGGCGTCCCCGGGCTGCGGGCCGGACCAAATGTTTCCGCGCGTAGTTTGGAGACCCCTGGTCTAGACAGTTGACAGCCTTTCCAAGTCAAGACAACAAAACGTAATTCTGATGGTTCGATAATTCGCTGTGGTTATCTACGGACCATTCGTAGAGAACCCTAGGGATTTCAGGAATCCGTAAATAGTGTTACGACTACGGTTAAACTGTCAGCTGTTTCCTCTTGACTGGGCGATTTTTCAGCATCTTCATACCGCCTGCAGTGCTGGCGTGAATCCTCGGGTGAACGTTAATGCGGGGCCGCAACGGTGAAACTGCTATGTATACCGTAAAACACATTTCCGTACACTATACACCCAGTTTCTGTCAAGTGGCTGAGGTTTTGTCGGTCGTTAACGTGAAGGAAAGCCATCTATCACGCGAAAAGTTTTGATTGTCTTCGAAACTCAGTGTGGGATTTACGAACTAACTCTTTCAGGAAACGCGGGGGCGGTGGTGATGGGGCACAGAACCACTCCCTCAGAAGATTCTTGTAAACTTTTAATCGGTTTTGAAATATAACCGCGTTTCAGCTTAACTGCATCAAACCTGCCATTAGGAAGAAGGTCGGAACTCTGCCATCTTCTGTGGAGAAACTTCAGAGCACACTTGATAATATATCGTTTCTCTTGACATATTTCTGCAGAGAATCAAGCTACGGACTGTAAAATCAATAGAAGATTAGATTCATGCGTGCAATTAAAGACCTTACAACAACTACAAGCCAACTCCAAAAATGCCGCTTCTGAGTTAACACTCCTTTTGAACTCTTTCTCTCCTGCTTATCTCGTGATGATGCGAGAATTTTCCTGATTATTGAATTTTGCGATAGACGATCCTCCTATTTCCTGTGTTTTGGAACTAGTGAAACTTGCACGCTTTTCTTCCCATTTCCCTTACAATGTTATTCAATCAGTTTCAATTCAAGGCTTTCACGGTGGTATAGGAATTTTGAGATGGTTGGTTGGTTCTCGTTTCCAATGTGATGATTTAATCGCATGTTCAACTTTCGTTACCTAAATTGATCTTCAACCGAGTTTTATGAGATTCATCATGTTATGAATGTGTGATTCTAACATTAAAAACAGATTACCAAAGATCGGTAAGGAAAGGATTTCTTCTTTCTTGGACAGTAATAAAAGGTCTGCCTTAAAACAATCCCTCCCCCCTTTTTTTGCGATAAAATTCTGGGGTAACCAACTTTTTTTCTTCTAAATTTGATTTTTTTTCTTGCCAAGGATTTCAAACGTGGCAAGTTGCTCATTGCTGACATGTACGATTCATTTTATTTTAAAATTCATTTTTTTTAAAGAAACTCAATTTATTGTTGACTGTTTGAAATGGGACAGTAGAAGTTAGTTTTTCGATTATGAAAATTTATTTTGCGTATAGGAAATGTAACGCTAAATCAAGAAATGGGGCCAAAAGTTGGGAAAAGTCATTTTTTTTGGCACAAAACGTGGTTTTTATAAAAAGTAGGCGGCGTTTTGTTTCGTTTTTGATCTAGTTTGTAACATGGAGGGTTATGGATGGTTTGCCCCTTCCAGTGGCTGTGAAGCGGTTAAAGCCCGCAACATTCAGACGCTGGAAGGTGCATCTTCCGGTTCGTTGCAGAAAAGAATTGGATGGTACAACTTATCATATCCATCACAAGTTTTACTAACTATTTCTTTTGTACACCAATATCTCTTCTATAATGATATTGTTCAGGGAAACACTTAGGAGTCTTGTTATCTATTCAGAGAACTCATATATTTGGTTACAATACCTGCTTTTAGAGAGATTATGCAGTTTAGTTCCTACGTTTGTTACTAGAATGAGTTGGCATCGCTCATCACTCATTTCCCTACATGATATCTGACATGTAATAGGGACGATGTGTGTGTCAAATATTATATAAAAACAGGAGTGTCAATGGTATCATCATCAAATCGTATTGTCAACAGAAGCAATACGCTCATCCAATTGGAGCCGATATCTCTACATTGCAATATAAACAGCATCCGGTGAGGCCCAAGGAATCACAACCAGACCTCTGTACATTTTCTACAGCCAACATGATATTCCAACGTCACTCTACCCTGACTTGAACCTTTTTCTTATTTACACACATATACAGAAAATGATTGACGTACCTTATTTTACCTTCACGTCCTCTCATTCTTGATTCCTTTTGAATCTTGCTCGTTGAGTACATCCGCGTCAGAACCAACTATTTTAGTTCGCTTTTCCTATTTGAATGGCGCAAGATTCGTTCGGTGGAGAGCTTGAGATGGAAATGCCTTCTCCAGAACATCGAGGCCTGCGATTGAGTTGAAAAGCCTAGTACCGATTTCCGGACTGGATGTAATTTCCTTAGCTTTCTTGATTGTCAAGCTGGAAGATTGCTTCCTCATAACGAATTCTCTTGTCCTGAACTGCCTTTTGAAACTGCGGATTCCTGGAATCTTTCAAATGATTCTTCCCTGAAATATAAATAAGATGAAGACATCCACTGAGTGGGTGAAAAATCTGGAGATGAGTCAACTTTTCATGAAATTCCACGTAGAATGAAACCTGGAAAAAAATATGGTTCCCATTTGACAAAAAAGTGTGGACTGGCCCAACTTGTCCCAGTAAGAAATTATTTAAAATAACGTATTTGAATGCAGGATAAAAAATATGGAACACGTATTTTTGAGTTTATTCTAAATTCCTCATATTACGGGAATTAAAATAAATATCAATCGTCCGCCACACGCCGATGCTAATGCCACAAAAGGCCTCGGAATTTCTGTAAAATATCTTCCTTTCGTACATGGACTCCACTTGGGGTTTAGTTGTTACCAACTTCTAGGCAGCTGTCTGGCTCACACTCATATATAGATGCTATGGGCTACGGGAAAACTGGTCAAAAACCGGTCAAAAGAGTTGTTTTGGGGGTGTTTAAAGACATATTCCAGTGAGGTGTAATTTTCTGGTAATTTTGGACGAAAAATCAGATGGATTCAAATCCGTAGAAGGGCACCTACTGCAAATAATCGCAATTTCTGCCCCTGAAATGTAGAAAGCCAGTAATGTGCACCCCACAAACCTCACAACGGCATGAACAATCACACATCATTCAAAAAATAATAAACCCAGGTGTTAGAATTGGAAACGTTTCAGACACAGTTTTTGAATTTGGACCAACATAACCATGGGCTTTGAAAAATAAGACATTTCCCTCGCTCAGGAAATCCTTGGCTCCATATTGGGTGTCAATATGATTTGGTTTGGTTGATTAGTTATTTTGATTCTCATTCTCATTACCGCTTCAAATTTTACTTCGGTTAATCATTTTCAGTAATAAGCCTTTGTTATCGTTCAGCAAAAAATGTTTACAACTCTCCTTTTAAAATGCCACTTTTCGTTTCAAGATGCGTTTAACTCAAAATCTGCAATGTCCGTCAGCCGTCCGCTGTATAAAAAGCCTTAGAACTAATGTTAAAAATCAGTTCTTTCGCGCATGGACTACATTTTGGTTTATTATTCAATAATAAACCATTGTAATCGCTCTTGAAAAAAAAAAAAAAAAAAATGCTAACCCCCCCTGAAAATTTCATGGTTTACGTTTCAAAGGGTGTAGAATCCGAATCTGCAATAAACAAATTTTCCGTCCGTTCGCTGTACGCCGTACGTACGATTTCTCCCGAACGGCTGAAGCAAAAAAGCTGAAATTTTCAGGAAAAATCCATATTGGTCCGACAACGCCCCAATTCTTTAGCCAGCACTCTCACTTAATTTAAAGTGCCCTTTAAGGGTTGTCGAAGTTTTGTACAATCCCTAAAAACCTTAAAAAAAAGCCGAACTGTTTACAAAAGCGAGTAGAAATTTTGATTTGAGTGAAAACTCATTTTTCATCTCTCGGAAATCGGGGTTGATCGTCCTAAATGTGGACTTTTTTTGAAGATCTTTCCATGAGGAATCGAATGATCCCTTCCCCAGGTTCGTAGCTCAAATCATTCCCGAAATACGGCCGATTTATGGTGCCAACATTTGCGTTTTTTTGGTTTATTATTGTTTATGTTTTCATCGCAGTAACCTAGTGATGTAGTGATGTAGTAATTTGGATACTGGAGTGAACTCCTAAAGGCTTTGTAGCCGATATACGGGTTGCAGCATTCTGATACACCCATTGAATAAGTGAAAGAATTGAAGAATCATTGAAAGAATTTGCAGCGTTTTTAGCGTAGTTGGCCCTTATAACCATCCAGCCCGATCGCCTGACAGGCACAGAAGCTATGCTTCAAAAACTCGTAAAACACGTGACAACAATATGTTTTCGGGATTTTTACTGACATGGGCAAGTCGGTTGCTTTTTCAAGTAATTTTGGACGGTGAATTGATTGAGATCGGTCCCAGATCAGTCCAAGCTCATCTGACTTCAAAAATCTCAATTTATAGGTGACAACTTTAAATTTTGAATTGTTTGTCAAATCCCGATTTTTTCATCTTTACGTTCTGACAACTTAGCAGTCAACGAAAGTTGATGGGGTTGTAAGGGGTTCAAAAATTAGTGAGCCCTTGCGAAATGATTCGTGGCATTTTAATGAATGTAGCGAGGTCGGTAGGAATAATTATTATTTACAATGTGCTTATCAACAACTTTTAACAAGTACGACGTCGGTTTAGTTGATCGTGGGGGGGTCTCATATAAGTACAATAATTGTACATCAAACAACAGAACATCAATTACAGATCCAGAACTGTTACAAAAGCGAGTAGAAATTTTGATTTGGGTGAAAACTCATTTTTCATCTCTCGGAAATCGGGGTTGATCCCCGTATAATATTTGTGAGCTGCCCCGAATGAAACCATTATTTTGATACTGATCCCTAACGAATCCCTCTATTATCCCTAACGAACCCGCAGGGGTGGTTATTTTTACATCCCAATTGGAGATAATCCGGCCTGGATCAATAAATATCAATCCCCACTTTTGGTTTATAAACTAAATAATAAACAGGATAATAAATCATTTTTAATGGTAACCTTTCTAATCGTACCTATAGGAAAAATCTTTATTACTCTCCTCAAACATTTGTAGTGTTTCCATGAAACGGTGGTTTATATGAAGGAAGCATTTGCCCGCAAAATGAGAGTGACAACGATATCACAGTTATTACGTAACCAACAACTGTTTTTATCTTCGCTATATTCCCGTATTTTTTCGATTATTGTTTCCTCCATTTCGCTTCCTTTTGTAGGTACCAACTTGTTTTCTGTTTTTGTTAATAGAGTTGTTTATGTTCACAGTTCGTTAGTTATTATTGGTGTTATTTTACTGTGGTATCTACCCTGTTCATAATTGAGTGTATTGGCCTTGTCATTTACGAAGGAGCGGGGGCTTCGAATAATTATAATAAAAAACGTGAACCGTAGTTGTAGGTACTACTACGAAAAAGAGCCTAGCAGCTCGTCACGAAATCAGTATCGTCGAGCTCAAAATCCGATGTTCTCTTTCTGATTTGAACGCTGGGACTATGGTAATCGATCTGGGGGAATCGGGGAGCCGGTGCTGTTACGGAAGGCAATCGAACTGGGCAAATTTCTTGCGATTGAACTGGGAACGTTATCGCTTGGGAATCTTATCGATTGGTTCGGTCGGCCACATCTAGTCAGTCAGCTTTTTATTGTGCGATAATATGGATGTGTCCGTGGGTAGAAGTCGAGAATAGGTGACCCCTATTGAAAAACCCAATGTCTCCTATCGATATAGATCCACGCTTTCAATGAGTGTTCTTCCGGCTTAATGGTCTGGATGTCCTACAAAAAAAATATCCTACATCAATCCCTTTAGTATCAGAATGTATTAATACTTGTGTCTCTTCGTATTAAATACTTTTATCGATATAACGGTCGTGAAAATCATTCCATAAACATGGCAGTGGTATCGATATATTATCCTATATACACATCGATCCTAGTACACATCGATACAGTCTGATAAGAGGAAGGGGTCACCTATTCTCTACTTCAGCCGTGTCCGTGGAATCAACATTTGTGTCCCCAACATTCAACATTTGGAGTCAACATTCCCCCAGTTCAATCGCGGGTCCCCCAAAACCTTCCCCCAGTTAGATGCCAAAAATTACCCCAGTTAGATTGCGTTTCGGAAACTTTTCCCCCAGTTGAAAATCCACCGCTGGGACAACAACATGGAAAAAGAATTGTAGAATCGGCATCACGCTAGTCTTAAAGTACCAATGGCCTAATAAAGCTTCTATTGTTCGTTTTTTATCTCAAATCAGCCAAAATAACCAATAACAAAAACACCCTATTAGGTAGAAAAACTAACAAAACGTAAAACAAACTGAAAACAACGACATATGAAGAAAAATGGAAAGAAGTAATTAACGCAGTCAAACAGAATTTCGGATTGAAAACAAAGGTGGCGAAAATGACTTAAACTAATTCTTGTTTAGGACATGAAACACGCTAATTCCTTCGGTTGGTTTTGATCTTCGATTAAGCTCGTTATATCTTCCATTCGCTGGGCCTGAGTTGATGAAATGGAAAATCTTTGTTCAACAGCTGAGATTTCCACTTTATTAAGGAAACGTTGATTAAAAACTTTGGTAGAAGGAATTTTTTTACCGAATCTCTAAAATCGATCCATGGAATATTTAACATTTAGTTTGTTACGCCCTGTAATATTGTCATTCTATGTTATACGACACGAAAGATCGAGTTCGAGTAGTCAGCGAGTCGGAAAAGTAAAGCTGTAATGTTGTCACAGCTTAGTAAACCAGAGTTCGGATCTCCAGTTTCAATTCCTCGCCTTAAGATAAGGGTTAAAAGCCCCCAAATTACCCCGAAATCTCATAGCGACGGATTTGATACGAAGCAAGGGCATTACTTGAGACAACAATAAATAATTCATGCGGTCGGAGTAGTCAGAAATAGATAGGGTCTCCACGAATGAATAATGGAAAAGCCAGGAGATGAGGCTCGTCATCTGAGAGGTCTATGTTTTATTAGAACTTCCCTGTACTGTGTCCGAGGATCCGGCCGTTTTTCTTCCACTCAATCTCTCGCCTGAGGGAAGAAGGATGTTTACGAACGAAAGAATCCCAATTCGCGACAACAAAATGCCCCCGCGTTTGTCCGTTTTTCGGATGAATCGAGTTGATGAATTCGGCGAGATGGAATTTCGTGTGGACCGTTCTCGATAAGCGATGATGGTGAGAGAGAAGGTTGAACTTCGCCAGTCCTCCAAATGTTTGTTCTTCGTTGTATCTCGCTCGACGTAGTTGTCCTGACTTAGTTTTTCCCCTCGGAGCGGTTCTCAACTTGTAAGATGTATTTGATCACTGATAGAATAACACCGGATTTGGACCGTGTACATAATACACAGCAGAGCGAAAGTACAAGCTATTGGTTCCGTCTGACTCCAACAGTGGGAAACACAGCCGGGCCAATGACCGATCTAGCGGGAGAAAATTATAAGATCACTGGTAGGTATATAAAAGTAAGTTCAATTGCAACTTCTGCGTATGCGCAAACGAACATTCTCAAAGCAGAAACAGTAACAGTACTGTAGTTTCCATCCGGATTGAAGGCAGTCTATTGCTCCTATTCATAAAGAGGAGGTGATGGAATGGAATAGTGTCCCCTTGCAAGGGATGAAGCGATACGCCTACAACACTTAGAGAGGATATCCCTAAAGATAAAAAGCTTTAGGTTCATGCTTAGGCCATGGCAAAAGTGTTTTCTCGCAGAAAATCTTCGTTTTCCACGGCTTGTGATAAAATCGGCAATAACTACCAGTATATGTAGTATTTGAGTTTCCTCTCGGTTTCCTTTACTTTAAAACAGATAAATATCAACAGCAACGCGGATGTATATCTTGAAAACTGTACCGCATACTAAAATATACAAATGTGCTTTGAAATACGTATCGGTAATTTATGTTTTTTTTTTTTTAGTTTGGCGAGGTTCCATAAAGATGTGGAACGCTGCTCGCACGTTTCGCTGGACATCCCTTCTAATATGAAACTATTGGGGGGCTCCTGTACAGTAAATTCCGATGATCACAACATTTTATGATAAAATCCCAACAGGGAGGGTCGAATAAACGTTTGCCTGGGAGAACAATGGAGACGAATAGGGAAGGCGCTGTCTGGAAGAAGGAAGATACCAAGGTAAATACCTGAAGTTAGGCGTTTAGTAAATTGATAGATATTCAGTTGTTGAATGAAGATACATGTGCAAAGGGCAATTGATACACGTTTAGGGCTGAGGTTAGTTTACAAGGGGCGTCTTATCGATTTACAAACCATTAATTCGTAGCACCCCCCTTTTGCCATGAATGCAGTGGATAGGATGTACTCGTAGCTTATACGAAGTTAATCTGCCATCAAATTCAGCAATAAATGCGAATATATAATGTCTCATATTTTGATTTATGAAATAAACTAAGCAAACAACAAATTCCGTTTCAATTTTCACTCTTCATAAACGACCAAATAAAAACATGTGAGAGAATGTTTGATTGGTTCATTTATGGCTGTAATGTAATTAGGACCTCCAGGTCTTCCCTTACGTTATATCAGAACAAATTAATTTAATATTTCAAATATATTGACAGTCTTCTATATTTATTCGGAATATTATTTTAAAAATAGTGATACGTGGGGGTGAGATAGAGGGAGACATTATTTGATTGATTTTCTTATTTATTGATCTGTACAGAAATAGGACGGAAGTCCTCTCTTACTTTTCTAAACACGACACTTCGTGCCTCCGTATCTGGTGATTGCATTCAGAATTTAAATACTTGGGCTACCGCCAGCTATCCACAACGTGAGAATCAGCGATGACTCTAACTCTTGAACCCCAAGTTGATTGTGTAAACTTAGTTTTCGTGGACCGCAGCATGCGTTTGTACGTGCTTATGTCTATGTACGTTATTCACCTTCCACTAACGATGTGTCTGCCTCGGCAAATATTGGTTTTGTAACTTTAATCAGAACGAACCAACATTCAGGTCCTGTGTTAGGTTCGTACCGATCAAATCCCAAGCTCGCGGATCTCTGGATTTGGAAAAACAATTGAGCTTGTAACATTTATTCTTTCTCATTAGTTCGGTTTATTATTACCTATACTGATACTACTGAATATAGGTGTATACTATACACCTTTCGTAGTTGTACGAAATTTGAGATAAGTGTTCACTCGAGTTTTGGTTTATTATTCAATTATAAACCATTGTAATCGCTCTTGAAAACAAAAATTCTAACCCCCCTGAAAATTTAATGGTTTACGTTTCAAAGGGTGTAGAATCCGAATCTGCAATACAATTTTTTCCGTCCGTCCGCCGTATGCACGATTTTTCCCAAACGGGTAGAGCAAAAGATCTGAAATTTTCAGGAAAAATCCATGTTGGTTCGACGACGCCCCCATTCTTGAGCCAGCTCTCTCACTTAATTTAAAGTGCCCTTTAAGGGTTGTCAAAGTTTTGTAAAATCCCTAAAAACCTCAAAAAAAGTCAAGGTGGCCTAAATTTGAACTCTTTTTGAAGAACTTTCCACGAGGAATCGAATGAGCCTCTCCCCAGGTCCGTAAGTCAAACCATTCCCGATGTATGGCCCGATTTATGGTGCCAACATTTGCGTTATTTTGGTTTATTATTGTTTTTGTGTTGATGTCAGTAACCTAGTGAACTTGCCTGAAATACAGGAAACTTTACTGGCTCATGGGACGACGCTCAGTCTTACCAATAGAGAGCAAACTTATGCTCTACAAACAAGTCCTCAAGCCTGGATGGACTTATGGATGCCAGCTATGGGGCTGTGCAGCCAAGAGTAATATCGCAATAATACAAAAATTCCAAAATAAAGTACTCAGGGACGTAGTTAATGCTCCCTGGTACGTAAAAAATGAGAACCTCCATCGTGATCTTGGATTGGATTTGGTGCAAACTACAGAGGCTACAGGGGCATGTCAACGAAGAGGCCGTCCATCTTCTCGACGTTGAACACCTCGTTAGAAGGTTGAAGAGGAAAAAACCACACGAATTAGTGTTGTGAAAATAGTTAGAGTGTAACAGTGTCCAGTGATTATGTAGGGACGCCAAACTATATTAGTATATAAACAAAATTGCTCACGTTTGCATGTTTGGATCAAGATAACATCATGTCAGAATAATATCACTTATTAGTTATGTAAAAAACTAGATTGTGATATAAAATAAAGTCTTAAAAAAAAAAAAAAAAAAAGTAACCTAATGACGTAGTGATGTAGTATTGCGGATACTGGAGTGAACTCCTAAAAGGCTTTGTAGCCGATACACGGGTTGAAGCATTCTGATAACCATAAAAAACGCTATAAATTCTTTCACTGGGGTTTATTATTGAATTGGCTTGCGTTCATGATTTGAATTTATACTAAGCTTTGGAGTGTGCATGTTTCACAGGTGATAGAGTGATTATTGAATTTCGACCGAGCACTGAATATTTATATAAAAAATTTCTAACATTATTCAATATTTGTGTACTCTCTATGGTTATCAAGTTTCCTAAATAAATGGGTCACATTGTTCAGTGATATTGTTATGAGTCCTCTTCCTTCACCCATTCACGTCTTCCTAAAATTCTTGAACAGGAGTAGTACGTACAACACCGCTGGGTTTACAAGCCCAACCTAAGCCTACAGTCCGAGTTAGGATCCCAGCGGTTGATATACCGGTCGGCCTCTCAGGGTTTTAGTTGTATAAAATATTTGTCACCCGGCGGATTTAAGCCCTATTTTCCACTGGGGAAATAACCCGCCTTAATTCTGTGTCTGAGCTCAACTCGTTATTCACCTAGAGTTTAATATCATTCAACAATACAGCCTAAAATATTAATGGAAAGAACTTTTCAGAATCCACACCGGCACTTGACACTTGACAAAAGTGTCTCGAGATTAATGCCTGTAGTAAAAAGAACTGATGCTCACTAATTTGTAATGATTCAGTATTCTATAAGTTTATGGTGGTACAATGAAAGAGGATGGTGAGGAGAAAAAACGCTGCAAATTCTTTCACTGGGGTTTATTATTCAATGATTCATGATTTGAATTTCTACTAAGCTTTGAGTGTGCTTGTTTCACAGGTGATAGAGAGATTATTGAAATTTCTGGAGGCACACAAATATTCAACTGATCAATCCAAATAGGTATTTTGGTTGAGAACCGATTTAAGTGCTCTATGCATATCTCCTGAAATTCAATAATCGTATATCACCTGTGAAACACGCACACTCCAAAGCTTAGTAGAAATTCAAATCATGAATCATTGAATAATAAACCCCAGTGAAAGAATTTGCAGCGTTTTTTTTTCAAGAGCGATTACAATGGAAAAATATTCCATTCGAAAATATTAAATTTCGTAAGACGGAGCAGGCATATCAGAATGCTTCAACCCGTGTATCGGCTATAAACCCTTTTAGGAGTTCATTCCAGCATCCACATTCACTTCATCACTAGGTTACTGCGATTAAAAAAAAAAAAAAATGCTGTTGTTTTTGTTTTGATTGCAGTAATCTAGTGATGTAGTGAATGTGGATGCAAAAATTGGCACCATAAATCGGGCCATACATCGGGAATGGTTTAAGCTACGGACCTGGGGAGGGGCTCATTCGATTTCTCATGGAAATTTCTTCAAAAAAAGTCCAAATTCAGGCCGCCTTGACTTATTTTTTGAGGTTTTTAGGGATTTTACAAAACTTAGACAACCCTTAAAGGACACTTTAAATTAAGCGAGAGTGCTGGCTAAAGAATTGGGGCGTTGTCGGACCAATATCGATTTTTCCTGAAAATTTCAGATTTTTTGCTCCAGCCGTTGCGGAGAAATCGTACAGCGTACGGCGGACGGACGGAAAAATTTTTATTGCGGATTTGGATTCTACACCCTTTGAAACGTAAACCATGAAATTTTCAGGGGGAGTGGTTTGGTTTCTAGAGTTATTACAATGGTTTATTATTGAATAATAACCCAAAAAATTTTGATGAGCAACTTTTACTTACCTATGTACATGTACAGCAGCTAATATTGATGCTACGATGTTGTAATTAATTCGAGATTACGAAACCGTTCTTTGTCCGACGGCCAACCCTAAACATTTTAGCTATATTGAACCACTAGAATCTGAGAAAAAGATGTTTGGTGGGTTTTCACATTGGCGCAGGCAGTAGACTTCACTTTATTTGAAATTCCTAATCCCGTGGAAAGACTTTTCTATTTTCCATCTAAATGAAGAGCAGCCAGCCCATTATATCTTCAATTTGTGTTGTCATGCTTCGCATAAAGATTTGGATTCGTCTAACGCTGTTTTTCCAACCTAGTTCCACATATCATCACATGGAAGTGGAAACTCCGATTCATCACAACTGGAAGAAATTCTGAAAAGTATGTGAAGTATTGATTGTTGAGCAATTGAGTTCCTGATTTACTATTTACAGTCAAACTTGTGTTTCCCCTGAAAATTGCTTCAAACTTTGATGAAAGCAATACAAATTGGACTTATTTCAATGATTTTGCATTGGACTTATTTCGATGATGAGCGCATGTGTGCGTTCAATACTATCGAGTTCAAGTTTATATGAGTTAATTAAACCAACCTTCCCCCGACTCATATGGAAATTTAAAGGACATCGGACCGCTACTTTTGAAAAAATGATGGTGGGAGGAGTTTAAATTTGCACATAGGCAGAATTACGAGTTGATTATTGAGCAACAAAACTCATAAGCAGGTTGATGTCCTGAAAATGTAGAACGTAGGAATAAAACTTGCTACAAGGATGTGCAGATGCACGGACAGACATACACAGACCACACACAAGTTAGTCAAAACGGCCGAAATTGCAACAATGAGAGTGGAAATTTCGGTTTTGGGGAAAAGAAAATGTTTCAAATTACAAAACCGGGAACAAAGCTTCCGAAGAAAAATATTGGGACTCTATGAATGTCTGTTAGTTACTTGAAGCTGCAGTTAACCAGTAGACATCTTGTAAAAATTAAGAGAACACCGCAGATCCCTATATTTTTCAATGTCGCTGATTAGTTTTGTACGCTGACAACTTTTCATGGTCAGGTTTGTATTGTCATACTGGAAGAATGTGTGGTACGTTTTGTTCCTTTCGTTGAATTTCGGTGGGGAATTGGAAACTTACAAATATTCCAAAAATACCGCTGACTACATCAACCAGAATTTAATTCCTTCAGTGTTTATAGCGAAGTGGTCACTTTAGCACGTGGGCTGGGTGACCTAATTCAATGAATTGAAATCGGAAGCAGGTTTTATCAGCTTTGCAGTCCCCTCAGCGTGATGTCCCTGGCTCATCAATTCTTCTACAACGCGAGCCTCCAGTTCATTTCCTGCCATCGTTTGCAATAGTCTGGCAATTATATTGGTTTCTTATTCCCCAAAATGAGAATTGGTTTATTTGTAATAATTAAAAAAAAAAACGCTGAAAATTCTTTCACTGGGGTTTATTATTCAATTGTCTTGCGTTCATGATTTCGATTTCTACTAAGCTTTGGAGTGTGCGTGTTTCATGGGTGATAGAGCGATTATTGAATTTCAGGAGATAAGCTTAGAGCACGTATATCTGTTCTTAACCAAAATACCTATTTTTATTGATCAGTTGATCATATTTGTGTGCCTCCTGAAATTCAATAATCACTCTATCACCTGTGGACAATGCGTTAGGACGAAGCGAATTAATATAATAACAAAGCGAATATTTGTAATCGTTTAAAAAACAGAACTATCTCGAAATCTATGGTTTCACTTTCGAGATGCGCCGTATCAAAACAAGCGATAGCGTGAAACTTCTCCTCAGCGATACATTGTTCTACCGCTTACAAAACTTAACTGCATTCTGTGAAATAACGTCATACTTTGTAGTTGAAACAAAACAAGTATAGCGCACCAGCATTGATTCTTCAGTGGCGATCTAAAGACCTATTCAAACACGCCTACCCCCAATAAAATACATTCTCCGTGGAATCTTATTGAAACACAACCCTGACGAGTGAAAACGGTATTTCAGGATTTACTTGTTGATCGAAAGGCTTGGAATATAGTGTGTACACCTTGCATTAGAAGCTTCTTGTATTGCTGCATAGTCACGTTCTGGACTTTGCGATTGTGGTCGTACTAGATCCATCAGCTGTGGGTGTAGGCTTGTCACGTTCTCACTCAAAATAATAGAAAATTTCTATTCAATGATAAAAAAAATGGTCAAGCCCGAGAAATCTATGAAGCAAAACACATTCCTTACCAGTGTTTGTTCTCTTTACGTAAGGGTGTAGCTATCACATTATCATTATTGATGTGGTTCCTTGTTACAGATACCCAAATTTCTGTATCTATGCTAATTCATTATCTCGCCATCTCTTGGCTCAGTAAAGCCTCATATAAAGGTTTAATATCTGTAATAAGGTTTAATAATGGGTTGAGTCGCTGTTGAGAGCAATCGAATTATCGTTAAGTTCTGAAACCATCTTGCTCTCCAGGGTTGTTCGTATTCCTTCAGTTGGTTTTCAAAGTATGTGCCCAAGTTTTGAGCCAAACTCATTCGGAATAGGTGGGAGCATATTGCAGAATCTTGTTTATCGTACCAACTAACTGTTGTAGGGTCAGTATCATAGAAACGCTTTATTCAGTCCTAGCGTTGCCTATTACGTCTGACAATTTGTATTATTAGTTGGGACCAAGTATTCCTTACCTTAGTTAGTTGTAGAAATGAACATGACACTAAACAACGTCGGGGGTCAAGAAATTGTGGTTTGAAATCTGCATGTTTTTTTGGCAACTGATCTCAAATATGTGTACGTTGCGCATCGAGCACGTGCGCAAACCAGAGCAACGCACATCAACGGATCCCATTTTTATTTGCAGATTCAGGTTCTACGATCAATTTCATGAAAACATGACCTGTTACATCCATTTCTGTTATCACACACAAACCGCTCAAGCCTTATCATCGAAATTTGCCCAAACATAAATTAGCATACCCAAAGTGTGACAGATGAATTTTCATTGTTTTTCAACCCTGATTCACGGGATGCTAAATGTTTTTCATTTGAATAAATTTGAACGGTTCTACGCTTAAATCAGAGTTTAAAACCCATGAATATTGAAGTATCTCACGTGGGTTTGCCAAATTATGTTTGCGCCAGATAACTACGACCCGCTCCTCCCGCACCATCGTATTTATTTCCTCTATCATTAACATATGCGCACACTCTGAAATTCCTAGGCCTTGCTCTCGTAGATTGTCCGTTTATATCACAAAATCTTCAGACTCGATGGTTCTACGAGACTGTTAGAATCATTGGAGTTGTTGATCAATAAATTGAAATTAATTCCCAACAGGTGGTAACTGATTTACAATATGCAAAGTGAGCAGTTTTAAGTGGGTTATTCCAAAAGAAATAACAGACACCGAAACCGTAGCGGGAAACAATTTGATTTATGACCCCTCTCTTTCCTGATTTCAATCATTTTGACGACCGTCATAAATCATGGAGCCCTCAATGATAGTTGAACCCGTTATCTATTTTCGCAATCATTCACCCTGAACAAAGAAGGCTGCGAGTCTCTCTGTTTGTGATAATCGGAGGAAGTTGGTCGTCATGAGTTGCCGAAGGTGATGGATAGCGGTCTATTTCCACGTTACTGCCCGCCAGCGGATGAGCTTCCGAAATAGTTTAAGGCTTTAGAAGCGTCCGTCTTTGGTTTGTTTAAGTCGTAAAACAACCGGAGGAGGCCTTGAATTGAGATGGAATCCTATGGTAAAAGAAACATCCACGCCCCCTTTGAATTGAGATGAGATTCAGCAAATGCTGTATCAGCAAACCAGATGAAACGACGCCAAATTGAAACGCCACTGCGTTCTGCCTGAGATCTGTAATCACTTTTTCATTCATTTTTATGAATAATACAAAACCATTGGATGTCCTTGAAATAACCCCCATAAAAACCCCAAAACAAGTAAAATCGGTCTAAATATTTACCTATTTAAAGAGCATACCATGAGGAATCCAATGAGACCCTCCCCACGTCCGTAAGTCGAACCATTCCCGATGAATGGCCCGAGGTTCGTTAATCATACTGCCCTGCTGAGTGAAACTGCCGTATCAGCAAATTAGATGAAACCGAGAAAACTAGACGCCAAATTGAAACGCCACTGCGTTCTGTCTGAAAGCTGTAATCACTGATTTCTTTTCATTCATTTTTATGAATAATATAAAATCATAATGAATGTCCTTGAAATAACTTCCCGCAGCCTAACGGGTGATAAGAACAAAGCAAAATTGAGATTTTGAAGATCCTACACTTTTGAGATGTAACGCCAGAATAGCTGTAGCTTTATCTACAATTTGTCATGCTAGCGCCGCACTATGCGTTACTTGAGCAATTTACTGGAGTCCTGCACCCATTACAGGTAGCTCAAAATACGATTTTGCGCGTCATCCTGAATAGGCCATACAGGAGTAGTGCTAGATTACCTTATAGTGAGCTGGGCTGTTTAAATATAAAAGATGTCTTTACACAGGAGTCGTGCATGCATGTATTTCAAACGGGAATCGATCTGTCGAATTAGGCGCAATTGCATTCAACGGGAACTGCTAATTCGTCAAACATTAGGCTTCCAAAAAAATTGAGATAGAAAATTCTGAAATTGTAATGGAAAATTCTGAATTGAAATGGGAAATTCTGAATTTGATTTGGAAAATTCTGAAGTAAGTTTGAAAAATTGTGAAATACGTTTGGAAATTTCTGAAATAGGTTTGGAAATTTCAGAATCTGACTTAGAAAAGCTATATTACGTTTTTCGCCATCATCATCAATTGCGGCTCTAGTAGTTAATATGTACTTTTTAAATATTAAAAAAAGCGAATTCATGAAAACTTTCATAATGAGATGGTCGTTTTTTGTTACGTTTAGATAAAAATTAGTTCTGTGAAATAACTGTGAGGAGTGAGTGAGGGGGAGAGGCGTGGTTGCCAACATCCCTATGAACATGATGAATATGTGTAAATTTAGTATCCACAATGCTGTGAATACTCGATCGAATCCAGGATAGAATCCAATAGAGTAGTAGATAGATTGTATTCTAAATTTATTTCGTTCCATTGTTCCACGCTTAGTCCTAGGAAGCTATGTCTCTCGTAGTACAGCCCAGTTCTTTGGGAGTTTCAGCGACAACGGGAGGTTGAGCAGGTCCTCAAGTATTTTGTAAAGATAGTTTTCCATCTTCCTCGAAAAACCCCGGATTATGTTGTTTACCTGGAGACTGCGGTGCTGCCCATGCTCCTCTTCATTCTCAGCCTGCATGTTAAGTACCTTCTTAAAGTGTTGGAGATGACTTTAAATCGATATACCTAAGTTGCGTCCCGAGTTGGTTAGCCGAGAACTATTTTTACAAAGAACTGAGAAATATCTCTGATCAGCTTGGGTGTTCGCTGAGTGGGCGCTGGAAAGGATTCAGGAGATGTCGAGAGAAAGCTGGTTCGACACAACAAAATCAAGAGCGCCTTCATTACCCTCCCGCACATACTGATTTCTCGATGCAACGGTTTGACAGTGAGAAAACATGAATTTTCATTCTTCGTTTTAGGATTAGTTTGTAGAGTACGGGGAGACTTGCTGAAGCTTAATAGCAAACCAGACATGCTCCTAGAAGAAGACGGTCACGTTGAGATTTGTTCGCTTTGCAACGTAGGTGTGCCTGAGAACCTTTTGCATTTTCTGAACCTTAACTCGTCCCGGTTCCTCCAGAACTTTGGGTGGCTAATTTTGGGACATCTCGTCGGCTCTCTTGAAACAACCTTCTGAATGACTTGAAGGGAGCGAACTGGCCAGCACTGGCTGGATTCTGTCCTGATGTTATGTCTAATAAATTCGTCTCTCTCTCTCTCTCTCTCTCTCTCTCTCTCTCTCTCTCTCTCTCTCTCTCTCTCTCTCTCTCTCTCTCTCTCTCTCTCTCTCTCTCTCTCTCTCTCTCACTCCCTCTTTCTCTCGCTCTCTCTACATCCCAGTTCTGACAGTCCAGTGATTCGCGTGGGAGAGAGATCTACTACAAAAATGATAACCTTTGCATAGTAAATGGACCTTTTAAAATATGCAGCGTCTTCTTGAAGTGTATCCGTAGATTTTCAGCTCCTTTTATCGAAATACATTTTGTAGATTAGACTCGATGCCGTAGATCACGTTTGATTGAGTGACTTTTGGTTTCTAATTTTTCATAATAAGCCTTTGTAAACGATTAGCAAACATTTTATAAATGGCCACCTCAATTTTTTTTCTTTACGTTTCAAGATGCTTGGACTCCAAATCTGCAATGTCCTCTCTCCTTACGAGCCATAAATAGGAACCAGATTTGAATGTTGTTTTAGTTAGTACCCAGCCCGATCACCTAACCCAACCCATAGCAAATGTTTACAATTTCCGGTCCTAAAAGAGACTTCCAAACCTCACAATGACACGAGCAATCACCCAATATTTAAACTAACCAGCAGTATTAGCACTAGGAGCGTTTTCCTGACATTTTCATTAAAAAATATAAATAGGTAAGTCGATTTTTTCATTCATTTCATTCATTCATTCATTCATTCGATTTGTAGCCGCTTTTTAGTGATTTTATTTACCACATTTCCAGAAATTTCACCAATTTGCTGTACTCGAAATGTGCTCTCCATAAACTCAGTCTTTCTTTTGGAACGATTGATTTTTTTGCGAAACAATGTAGTTTTTATCTCAATCCCAAGTAGAATTCGTAGTAGCATACACACACGTATATATTACATAAAATAGTTGTAATTCAGGAATTGTTTCAGGGTGCCTAAAAATTGATTTCATGAAGAAAATTTTAGGAAATTTTCAGTTGGAAAGTTTAGAAGTCATGGCAACAGCTACGTTTTCTAATAAAATTCCCTAAAAAGTAGTAGCAAAATAACAATTTTTTACAAACACATAAATGAATTATTATGATCATTCTTAGGAGTCTCACAGTGTCTTCGAAATATTAGTTACGATTTATATGGTGTTCTAAGAGAGGGAGATGTGAAAAGGACTCAATAGAAGAGAGAAAGCCTGATGGAAAAGTAGTGTGAAACCTCACGCCAAATGTTTTATTTATTCTCGACCCCAAGTGTCGTTCTGATTACAACACCAGGTCTTTCTAGCCACGGAATCGCGAACCACACATTTTTGGTTCCTTTCAATTAAAATTCCAAAGCCGAATGAATATTTATAAACTCCGCGGAGGTAGCCGGGATGAAGATTTCCATGAAACAGTTTTCCACTGATGTTTATGGATGAAAAACTTCCTGATTTTCCCCGTCTGATCCTTGTGAAGATGGCGCGGTGTTCACCTGCTTCGAATATCACATCAAACATTCAAACGTGATTCATTCATAATACATTAAAAGCGGATTTCGTATTCCGGTTTGGGCGAAGGTTCACCCACTTCTAGTTAGGTCTGTTGTTGAGAAAGGTGAAAAGTTCTTTAATTCACTTAATGGCCCTTTGAACTCTCCTTCGAGGCTCTTATTTTAAAATTTATTAACGGGCATTCCCAGATGCAATGTAAAGATTATTCAACATCTCTAGAGGTCATCCATACTACATGAAAGATTTAAAAGATAGTGGTATAGGATTACATTAAATATAATTATAGACAATAAACGAGAGGAGAGTAAGCAATGATGGATTTGGGATTTGAGAGGAATGGAAAATCCAAGTCTGGACTTCAAGTCAAAAATAGTTTTGCACTAAGTGGAGGTCTTCGGAAGCGTTGATTACGCTGGTGTATGGCCTGCGAGAACGGTGTCACATATGATTAGATTCATTATCCTGAGCTGAACCTACGTCAACCATTTCTGTATACGTCCCCAATTTTACCTATTTTTTGTTAAATTGGATAAACCTACCGATTTTCAGCCCTTAATGACGAATCGCTTAGGAGTTACGATTTCAAATTCAAATTCAAAATTTATTTATTGACACAAAGAACAGATACAGATAGAAAATATATCAAACACAAAAAATAGAAATATAAGTTCCTTTGTGTCCATGGAGGCCGAAGTTCTATGAACTTAGATTGATCCCCCCATGGAGTTTCAAAAAGTACCTTATTCAAAAATTTTGTTCTCAATCAATAGACTTGAGTACTTCAGCAAGAATAAATTTAAATAAATAAATCAATAGACACAAAAAGTGACAAATTAATTTCAAGGGGACTAATCGTCGGAGCTCGAATTCCGGGGAACCTTCTGAAGCAGGTATCGGGGAGTCGGGGTCATGTGTCTTTTGAGGAAGTTTCTTATTTTTTTACTATTGTGGAAGTACTAATTTTTTTAATTTTATTAATAAATTTTGTGTGCTACCTGCTTATTTCCTTCTCTTTATCCCACTTTTTTACGCTCCCACCCGAATATTAATCACATTCTGAAATTAAAATGGAAAATTTTGAAAATGAAATGGAAAATTCCAAAAACTGAAACGGAAAATTTTGAATTTGGTTTGGAAAATTCTGAAAAAGGTTTGGAAATTTCTGAAATTGTTCTGGAAATTTCCGAATCTGACTTGGAAAAGTTATATTTGTCCCCAAAGTACTCAGACGTTATCACAATTTATCATAAATGTAATCGTACGCCGATATTTCAGAATGATTCGCTAACAGGATCATGCTGCTTGAGTGGAACTTTTCTATTAGAGTTTCCGTCGCTGGGGACGTTGTTACGAAACTCTTCCAGCCTCTACAAGCTTCGTCCCGTAGGCTCTGCAATAAGCAATGCAGATGATGTTTGCCGACCCGAGATGAGTTATGTTTGCGAATCCATTCAGAAACAATGAGATCCTCGTTTAATATCCGCCGTCAAGATGGGATTCCCATCAGATAATGGGAAGGGGCCCACGTACTCGTAGACTGATGCTCATTTCTCCTCGTTCTCATATTGATGTGCAACTGCCTCCAATACACTGAGCCCACACTTGATTATTCCCTCTTGGATTTGCGTACATGATTTTCTTGATTGCCAACCCCGATTTATAAATTCCATTGAATGTTTCCACGCTTACATAATTTTTTCGCTTTATAATCTACCGAGAAAGAACAATTTTTAAGCCCCCCTCGCCCTTCAACAGTTTTTGGTTTACGTTTCAATATAAGTTGATTTAAAAAATCGAATAAATAAATACAGATATTAATATTAATAACAAAATTTGGCTCAAAACCCGACATATATTCGGGTTGTCCCAGTAATTTCGACATCTTGATCAATCAACCCTATGAGCTACCCTGTTTAAAGATTAATTAAAAAAAAAAAAAAATCTGAATCCCTAAACTATATTTTTTGGTTTTATTCAGATAGAAATTGTTTCCTTGAATCGAAAGAGACCACCACGGTTACTGTACGAACATTCGTTCGCTCACGAATAGCAGATCTATGAATGCAAAAATCACAAACTCACGGATGCTAAAAGTGGCTGGTGGCAGACCTCTTGTAAAATGTATGGTATACAAATGTACTAGTCCTATCGCCATCTTAGATAGTTTTCCTTAACTTTTTTGTGTATTGTGAACATCTTTAACCATAAAGCAAACATTTTGTATTATACTGTGCCCTTTACGTTTCAGGGTGCGTAGATCCAAAATCTGCATTGTCCGCCCGCGGTACAGGCCATGAAAGATTTTGGCATTGACATAAAAAAATCCGTTCTTTCGTGCATTCATTTGTTTATTTATTTATTTTTTTTTTTCTTCGTGCAACGGGAGAGTGGCGATTTACGGTATGGACTGAGATTTATATCGCTTCTATGAAGTACAATTTATAAATAAATAATAGAATACATGAATAAAAAATAATAGAAAATTGGATAAAACACTCAAAAAGTAGAATTAAGAAGTTGTTTCGTAAGAGAAGAGAAGGAAAATCACGAATTTAAATTCACAATCGGTTGTTAGATTCACATGCATTGATTTCGGAGGGTGTTCGAGGAAGAAATCAATATCGGTATTTTAGTGGAGTAGTCTGCTGGTTTTGGGAGTAGGTAGTTTGTTCGGAAAAAATTATATGAAAGAGGGAAGAGTTGTGGAATTAAAAGTAGGTGTATGGAGTCGCATTTCAGAAAAAACGATCAGCGCAGCTGTTTCATCTTTTGGCAGATTGTAAAGAAACTCATGCCTATTACTCTGCGACGTGTCTCAAGGCTGAACAGACCACATTGAATTGTGATGGCTGAGAAGCTGTAGAAATCGCAAGGTATCCGCAATTTCCACTAATGTACATGAAAAATCTTCCCTGGAGACTCTCCAGTTGATCCTTGTGTATCTGTTTGTGACGTGACCAAATTACACAGCCACAGTCCGTTGTTGGTCTAATTAAGGTAGAATAGAGGGTTTGTAAGGCTGGAATATTATCTAAGTCAGTAGTGTTTCTCTTGAGATAACCTAAGGGCAACATAGCACGACACAACACTATATCAATATGAGCGGTGAGCATGAGGTCAGCGTTAAACAGTACACTTGGATCCTTTGCGAGTGTTAATCGGTTTAGATTGTGATCGGCAAAGGGATGAGAGATGCCTTGATGCGAACGGTGATAGGACATTGCATAACATTTGAAAAGATCACATCAGAAGAAGGTGATTTCTGTTGAACCACTCAACCAGATTATTGCCCTCATCCTGAAAAAAATTGCAGTCGCTAGTAGCGCGAATAATATTAAAAACTGTCAGGTCGTCATCGAAAAGAAGAAAGGGAACTTCTGAAAAAACGGGTGAGAGTTTGTCGCAAGAAGGAAAATAATCATGGACTCCGTAGGGGTCTAGTTGGTCACAATGACCTGCCATTCTTATAGCTCACCACTCATGAATGGTACGGGGCCAAAAGGGTCAAAACTGTGGTTTTTCAACAGCGAGGCCATTTTCCAGTACTTTTTGATTAAAAATCGACTGCGATAAGTTTCAAATCCGCATACATTATGCCATAGCAAGAAATCACGATTTCTGAGCCTAAAATTGAACCTCCAAGCCCCACAACGGCTCAAACAATTACACATTATTCAAAATCTCAATTGTGAATTCTTTTTGGTTTATCATTCAATATTCATGATTTGAAAAAAAAAAAATTTGGGAAAATTTCATGGTTTATGTTTCAAATGGTGATAGAATCCGAATTTCAGCAACACAATTATGATCAACTGATCAATCCAAATAGGTATTTTGGTTGAGAACCGATTTCTCTCTATGCATATCTCCTGAAATTCAATAATCGCTCTATCACCTGTGAAACACGCACACTCCAAAGCTTAGTAGAAATTTAAACCATGAATCATTGAATAATAAACCCCAGGGAAAGAATTTGAAGCTTTTTTTCAAGAGCGATTACACTGGAAAAATATTCTATTTGAAAATTTTAAATTTCGTAAGACGGATGATGCATATCAGAATACTTCAACCAGTGTATCGGCTATGAACCCTTTTAGGAGTTCACTCCAGTATCCACACTCACTACCTCACTAGGTTACTGCGATCAAAAGAAAATCAAACAGAAAACTCTTGTGTTTGTTTTGATCGCAGGAACCTAGTGATGTAGTGAATATGGATGCGAATGTTGGCACCATAAATCATCGGGAATGGTTTGAGCTTCGGACCTGGGGAGAGGCTCATTCGATTTCTCATGGAAAGTTCTTCGAAAAAAGTCCAAATTTAGGCCGCCTTGATTTTTTTTTTTTTTTTGAGGTTTTTAGGGATTTTACAAAATTTTGGCAATTCTTAAAGGGCACATTGAATTAAGTGAGAGAGCTGGCTCAAGAATTGGGGCGTCGTCGGACAAACATGGATTTTTCCAGAAAATTTCAGATTTTTTGCTCCAGCCGTTGGGAGAAATCGTGCGTACGGCGGACGGAAGGAAACATTTTCATTGCAGATTTGGATTCTACACCATTCGAAACGTAAACCATGACATTTTCAGGGGGGGGGTTAAACATTTTTCTTTTTTTTTTTTTTTTTAAAGGGCGATTACAATGGTTTATTATTGAATAACAAACCAAAATGAAAAACTCATTTGTGAGAATAGGCATTGTTTTTTAATTTCATTGAATCATTTTCATGACTACTTAACTCTTTATCTTTTTGGTTTTCTTCAATAATAAGGCTTCGTAATCCTCCAGAAAATAATGTTTATAACGCACCCACAAACGTTGTCACTTCACGTTTCGTGCGTCTGCTATGTCCTTCCGCAGTGTGAGACATCAATCTAATTTGAATAGATGTTACAAATCATTTTTGTCCTACATGGAATCTGCTTAGAGTCAGTTCTCTCTTCAAGCCAATATTATTTTAATCGATCGGACATTAGCTTCGAAATAGAGCCTTTCTCGGGTGATTCTAGTAAGCCGGTTCGACTATTCTTGCTTCAATAAAGAATCAAGTTTAAGAATGCTTCTTCATGACTAGAATTACTCTTCAATAATAGTATTTTCATATAACGGCTCCTTGAGAAGTTGACTGCCTGTTAACTGTTAAGAGATGTTAGAAGTTAATATCAACAAGTGAAAACTGAAGAATTTATACTGAAATTAGCGTTCATCCAGTACAGAACTCAATTGGTGTAAGTCAACTCACGAATATATCACCATGTAGTTCCCATAGCTTGTTTAAAAGCCGAAACGTAATTCCGATTGAATTCTACAGTATGTGACAACTACGTCCCATTCCTGGACGGGCCGAAAAGATCAGATACTTTGTTGGACTGGTTGGAACAGTCTCAATGCAGGTCGCTCGCACCGAGCCCAATAAACGCGGTGATAATTTATCCTTGGAATCTCCATTTATTCGCTTTAATTCCGGAATAAAAAGGTTCAACGACTGTTCGGAGGGAAATCCTGAATCAGACGTTTCAATCGGCCTGCGTCCCCTTCTCCCCACCGCTGCTCATTCGTCCGCTCGCATTCTAATGTACTTCCCCCTTGCGGTTCTGCCCATCTTTTACCCGAGCCCATTAACTTCAACGGGGTATTTCGCTGGAAATGGAGTAAAAGCTGTAAAAAGGTTTACCGCTCTCCCACGCCTGCTATTGACAAGGAGGTTCGGGCCGGGGCTAAGATAATAACCGAGCAACCGGCTTTTAATGGTTGAGGGCATCCGAAGAGGTGGAGCTCTTAATTTCCTCGGAGCGGATATGATCCTATCAGGTCCGCTTCCCGACGAATTTATGTTCAGGCTGAATTTGAATTAGTTGATTCAGGTGTCGCTGATAACAGTTACTTCCCCACAGTGGGACCGTCATGAAGAAGCTGAAGTGCTTTTGAAACGTTTGTTTAGTCAACTCCAAATAGCTTTTCTATTAAGCCATTAATTTCTTGCTGATACTATCACCACTAATGAATTGAACAGTCCTCGCGAACTGTCACATGATCCGTTCTTTTGAACGGTGATAGGGTCGAAGGGCACTTGACCGGCCCCAGCTTTTCCCAAGGTAATAGCTTCACTCTATCTTATGGGTATAGCAATTATTTATTATATTAATGGCCTATACCCCAGCCTAACCCAATTAGTGTCCTCACGTAGCTAGTGAAGTATCTCTTTACCCCCATTGAAGTGTATTCAATAATATTCACTGAAAACATTTTCGACAGGTCACCTTCCGGAACGTAGGAGCACAATGGAGTACCTACAATTGGAGCACAATAAAAGTAATATAAATCATATTTGTGCATTGTGATGATAGTTGTAAAAAGTTAAAAAAAAAGTAAAATTCAATTAAACAAATTACAATTATTCCCATCACAGAAGACTTGCCAACACAAATATGAAATTTTTAAAATTATTAGCTACACTTTTTCTTCTACAGGGTGTATAGGGTATGACCCGAAAAACTTCACACACGTACTCTACAACTAGGTAGCTTCCAACAAAAACTGCCTCATGAGGATTCTTTTTTAGAGGCTTCGTTTTCGAGTTATTTCACTTTTAGAATTTTTTTTCGTGTGTTCGACGTTACTTCACTAAAACGGCTGTAACTCCGTCGTTTTTGAAGTATTTGAAAATCTAAGTATGTCGTTGGAAAGATCATTGAATTTCCCATCGTTTCAGTCTTTAACAGTAATCTTTTAAAGACAACCTAAGGGTGAAAAATGAGCCTGAAAAGTACATTTTGTCAAATTCTGAAAAAACAATTTTTTCATCTGATTTTAGATCTAATAAACACGGATCACTGAAGGAGGGTTTTTTTTGCGACAGATATAAGAAGCTTTGGTGAAATAATTTGTAGCTATTTTTATGGAGATTCCCATCCATCTTGTAACTTGTTTACTACCTTCCTCCTGATTTCTTTACCGTTGAATTTCAGTAAACGATAAACGATCGGTGCTGGCGCAACTTTTCTGCATCAAAACCCAAGTAGACGACGTTTGATCAGCGATTACGAGCGATTTTCTTGAGCCATTCGGCTCCGGAACATCCCTTTCCAATTATTGGCGTCTCGTGAGAATGGCGATCCCATTTCCCCTCAGGCGGCAGAGAAGCAAAATGAGATGAGATATCGGGGCGGGAATTAGAGGAAGGAAAAACTGCTAATTGATTCCCTTTTGACGGTCATCAGCATAAATCAAACTTCCCCAGAGGGCCGTCCGATAACGTTGGAACGAGCTTTTGTAGTTCAAGGGCGGCTGAGGTCATCAGTTATCCTTCCCAGCGTTATATGAAACCGTCTCGTATTTCCATTCAAGTGGTGTTTTGATTGGGTTGTGATTCACAGCCCTTGGTCAGGGCAGCTGAGGGAACCGAGATATTTGAAATTTAATTAAGTAAAAGAACGTCTGCCAAGTTGGGTGTGGCACAAAGCTTCCTCGTCCATGTTACCCCAAAACACACATAATTATATAGTTTATGCTATATTATTATACTTAATGCTAATAACATATTATGTTAATAATAATAATTAACTATTCATTATTATGAATTATTCATTAATTATTAATGAATAGGTTCATGCAAACTATGAAAATGCTGGCAGACTACGTGGAAAAGGTCTTAAATTACACCCAAGTGTAGATAGGTACCCAAGAATTGTTACCCTTATACGGCCCTTATATAAATACGGCGCCAGGTTATACAGTACCCGCACGACCTCCAGGTCTTGATGGTACTGTAGCTCTTGATCCTTCAAATATGTATATACACGATGATGTTGGTGTATTCCTTTCAGTATTGTGCTTTTGAAATATATAGAATTAGCGGTCATTTTCTACAACATAGAAGCTACATTTTCTGTAAGAACCAAAGAGTTGAAGGGATCAAGGAGCATTAGGTCATTGTTTTGGTTCTTCAAATGTGTCAGTTTGGAGGCAGGCATATTCGAATCACATTATTGCGAACGCATCTGGGGGTACGCATCAAAACACCCTTGTAGTCTAGGGCTAGTCATCAGTTTCTATCAAACCTAAACCGGGAAATCAACTGACTGAGAAGTTTCCGAATGAGTGAATCAACATAATTGTCAGGTGTACATACACAGAATCGACGAGTTGAAGGGATCCAGGAGCATTAGTTAGGTAGTTGTTTTGGCTCTTCACCTGTTTCAGTTTTGAGGCAGGCAATTTAGAATCACATTGATCTGGACGCATTTAGGGATGTGCATATAAGCAAACGTGTGGACTAGAGCGTTCGTTCCTTACAATCCTAAGAATTAGTAAAATCAACTGACTGAGATATTCAGACACCAGGATGTAGAAAATTTCGAAGTAACACAAGTGGCGAAATTTTTAGTTAAAAGATTTCTAAATCTCATGAGCTCACTTCTGTCACTTTCCGTTTATCTGTTAGCTCGACCCCGCGAAACTATGTCTTATAACAATGTCAACGTCCTTGAATACACTAAAACTGATCTTGCAACCAAAGAAACACTTAGAACCATCTTGTTCCCAACATCGCACAGCTGTAGATAGGTATTTCCAAGCCGACATGTTGCTGTTGACGACCAGTTTTTGATTGACTGAATCCACAATTGTTAAGTGTACATTATAATGACGGCGCCAGATTATACAGTACCCGCACGACCTCCCCATCTTGATGGTACTGTGGCCTTGCTCCTTCAAACATATTTATATTGACGATGATGTTGGTTTATTACGTTCAGTGTTGTACTTTTGAAATCTACCAATGAAAAAACAAATAAATAGAAGGAACTCCTGAGCTTCTTGGATGCACTTCATGTTAAAGGCATTTCGCGGTCATTTTCTCCAGTACAAAAGTTGCATCTTCTGTTGGAACCGAGGAGTTAAAGGAATACAGGAGCTTTGGGACATTGTTTTGGTTCTTCAAATGTGTCAGTTTGGAGGCAGGCATTTTCGAATCACATGATTCCGAACGCATTTATTGGTGGAAAACAACCCACTCTTGTAGTTTACGGCTAGTCATCAGTTCCTTTCAATCCTAAAATTGGAAATCAACTGACTGCGACATTCAGACATGAGGAAAAGTAAATTCCGCAGCAGCACAAGTTGAAAACTCTCACTCCACGTTTATCTGTTAGCTCGACCTCGAGAACCCATGACTTTGACAGAAGAAAAATAAACTAAACGTCCTTGAATGTAGTAAAAATCGTCCTGCAACCAAAGCAGGGATGTCAAGAAAATATGGATACATTAAAATATCGATATTCTCCCATCGATATATCGATAAAATGCACTCGACCGGATCCGATATATTTCAGCCGTAAATCACCATATCAACCGTATCTTACATCTTATTGTTCAAAACTAATTTTATGATTTCCATTGAAGAATAGGGGAATTATATCGGATGAGGTAGACTAATCGTAGATTTAAAAGGTAGGGACATCTTGGAGACTTGGGTTCCAGCCAGTTCGAGGCTTACTGGAGAGCACATCATTCAGATGGTTTTCCTCACCTCTATCCCCAACCAATGTTCATTTGATTCAATTTTTTTCAGTTTTCCTTCTCATTTCACTTACAGTGATTTTACGACCCTACATAATATTGATAATAATTATTTAAGTAAATTATTTACTTTCCTAGATCCTGTACATAATCATTATCATCAATGAAGTTTCATTGAATTCTTTACCTAGTAAAATGAAATTCAATAATGCATTATTAGTCACTGGACTCATACGTAATTCGGATTAAAGTTTGAATAAAATATTGACATTGGATATATCGATGTTCTTGTGCGATATTGACATCTATGGAGTACTTCAGTGGGAGTACTGATTGCCCCGGTTCGAATCCGGCAGGCACCAATGATTAGGGCCAAAATCCTATCAAGTGTTGTATACCTGTCCTGTCGTTAGACAGTTCACCTCTCGACATCAGGTGAATCAAAATCGCTCCCAACCCAGGGGCGTGAGGCAATGGGAAGCCACGAGCGAAATCGTCAGACCTAGTTCCGATCTTCTCTGGAGGACGGCTGGCGACGTCCGCGACACCTCCTCGTAGTCGGTCGAAAATCCAAGGTGAAATTCTTGTTTACTTTACTTACTTACTTTACTTTTGTCATCCATGGACTTCGTTTTATATACATAGGTCAATGATTTCCGTTCAAGTTTCATTCCAAGAGGTAAAGAAATAATAAACTTCTGTGTATTGAATTGCAGTGTTTTCTTCTTTTTCTCCGAACCTACAACTGTATTTCAAAGACATTTCATAACTGAAGTGACCAGTAGTGTATAATCGATGCTAACCTGTCTCGTGCAGTTGCTACCTACCTCCCTAGATTTGGACTTGGGTTTGGGTTTTGTCATTAGCCCGGTTCGCTTTTATAAGCCAACTCGTATTTCGCCCTCGCGTGATTATCCGAAATTATAATTCGCGGGTAGATGTATAACTCCCCTTATCGCAATCACGCGTTGTGAGGGAGCTCGACAATTAAAGTCTAATTCAAACTGGGCAAACAGACCGGCTCATTCGGAGTTGTATAACCAGCGTCCACCCTTCCGGCTAATGAAAGTATTATTTGTGTTGATAAGATGGCTTATCTCGTCGAAAACACACTGACATTACATATTGTCACGGACTACTCGTACTAAGTGCCTTGACGTAGTTTCAGACAGTTATTGTGAGTACCGACTATGATGGAAAGCCAACCGTGCTCTCTTTGGATAGTAGACAATGATTCAACATTAACGACATAAACCGTTTTGGAGATTCCTCGTTTAAAATTGAGTCATACCAGTGACGGACTTTGCAAGTTGAAAGAACTCAATTGACGGCTACATAGAGAATTTTCTGTATAAAAGCGCTGCAAATTATTTCTCAAAGGTTCATTATTCCCCTCCCCCCTCTCCTATTCATCCATCATAATTTATTAATTTCAATAATGAACCTTCGTAATCAACCTAGAAAAAAAATTGTTTTCAACTCCCCACAAAATTTGTTGATGCACATTTCATGGTACGTAGATTTCAAAAATCAGATAAAAGATAAAGGAAAACAACTAAAAAATGCGTAGGTCCTCCGCCTAAAGCCTTTCTCTTTTTGACATTATGAACAATCAACTCTAAAGGATTATTTTTAATGATTAATTCACAAAAATCGAAATCTCAATTAACTTTTGATTTAAGAGGGTTGTTTTCTGTTTGATTGAAATAGTAATTACTCCGGTCAATTGAATGTGACCATTCGGGTTGCTGTACAGTCATCTGTTCGCTCACCATTTGAAAAATCGAATCGGGAGAGACGATTTTGGGGTAAGTTTACTGATCGATTGAACCTTCGAATATTCACCAGTTATTTACAACAAATGTACTCAATCCATGTCAATAAAATTGGGTTTAACGTGCCCCCGTTATATGACTTTCTTCCTTCGACAACCAAAGACATCTTCATCAAGTTGTGGATGAGAGTCAAGACATTGATGTAATCAGTTGTTGAATGAATGAATGTATGAATGAATACAAACTTTATTCCGAAAAACAATGTGAGGGTGAAATACATAGACTGTTGGAATGTTGCCCATAACCATAAGAAAATCCGGTGCGGTTATGCGGGAGTTGGATGTTCAAGGATATGTATTACAAATTAGGTAGACATTACAATTAGATTTCAATTACGTACCCATTACATTTACATTAGTCGGATCTCTGAGTTATCCGAAAGAAAGAATACTACCGGAAAGATGGTCGAATCAACTACACGATGGGGAAGGTATTTTCACAGAACTTAGATCCTGTAATTATCAGCCAGGTGAAAATTTCCTTGATGTATCTATGCAGAGCAAGTGAAGTTTGTCAGGAAATTCACCTCATCCGGGAGCGAACAACGTAAGTAGGGCATGCTGAAAAATATATGTCTGGATGTACTCCACAATCGTGTTATGGGGGAAGTGACGACCGCCCGATCGGTGAGGCGGACGAAGTGTAGGCTATCACTAGGGTATATGAACAAATCAGGGTACTAACGAAAAAAGGAGAAAGCTGCGTTTATGTATAATTGTCGGATGGTGAAGACGCGGACGATGCTGAATAGATGAGGTGAAAATTAATTTTCAATTTACATTTTTTACGTGTATTTTGAGAAGGTGGCTCACAGTACTATAAAGGAGATTAAAATAATCCTAGAATGGCAAACCGTGACAAGCTTTAGAAGTAGTTGATTAGTTTTGGGACTAGTTTAATTCTGATAAATTATGACCCAAACTTTAATGATCGAATAACACTTTCCCTCAGTTTTTACGAGCCCTAACTCCCCTATTCCGAATGACGAGAATTCCTCGAAGTGGTGTTTATGGACAAGTGGAATGTGTGATAGATATGGTTAGTTGACCCTTTCCGATTTTAGAATCCGTCGCCTTGGGAGATGAATCAGACGTTTTCAAGCGTCCGGGTTATCCTCTGAGCGTGGCGGAGCATTATATCCGCATTCAGTAGAATGGAAGGGGCAACTATACCATTTCATCACCTCGCAAGTGGAAAAGACTCAATTCGGGTGTGGAACGTTTCGCCCAGGTTATCTTCTTAGTCGATTAAAACGTTCAATATTGAAAATAATAAAAAAAGTCCTTTAGTCCGGTATACAGAGAGCTTTCTACCGTGGGGGAACTATTCTTGTAAACTAATAAACCACAGCCCACGAAATTTGAATAAAAATTGTTACGCGTTCCATGTTGCACACGGAATGTAATAAGGGATGATAATATCATTTTTCAATATATTAATCATGTATATTATAATATATTGAAAAAATCAAATCCCAAAAATCTCTAACGAAAAAGGGGAGCTTTTTGGTTTGATTCAGATAGAAATTAGTTCCGTGATCCGAATGAGACCACTCCAGTACAGTATTATAACTTTAATCACCTACAAAGTGTTCCTTCTTTTTCGATTACTAAGGATTATTGTAGATAATAAACTAAAATATTTTGCCTGATTGCAATCAGTTCTAGGAGGTCGAAAGAATTCGTTACCTGCTCATACCAGACTATTCTCACTTCATTCGAGAACGAACAAATTCATTGGTGAGCAGAGAGAAATTAAGTTAGGTAGGTTTTTTGCTCTGAAGGGACACCATTCTAATTGTGGAATAATAGACTTTCGTTTTGCGTATTAACTACAAGCCCTGGAACGTTTGAACGCTGAAAAAAATTCGTCGAAACTGAAATTGGAGTCGGGGATCCGGGATGGGCTTCGTCCTTTTGAATGTTTCATCGAGTCGGACGAATTAAGCTGGTCGGAGGTGGATGGGTTGGCAGTTGATTCAATCAGAGACCCTTCTCAGAACAACAGCGAGTCGTCCCAGGTCTTGATTGTAATACGCGAGACCCCCCGGGTAAATTGGGCGTGGCGAGGTGAGAGGAAAACGAGAAAGAAGGGAATCCGTTGTGGTCAAAATACTCGTGGACAGCACGATAGTTACAAACGATTGATTAGGGTGTTGTATAGGCTGTGTGACAGGTATGGTTGGTTCATCCTTTCTGATTCTTGAAACCGTCGCGAAGGAAGCTTGGCGCATCCTCTAGGTGTTGCTGGCGTTGGAAGGACCAATTACACCATTTCATTGTCTCTCCATGTTGAATGGTAGCAGAGCGTGGTTACAATCCACAAACCTTTTATGATTTACTGTCCTGAAGACCCTGGACTTTGAAAAACTCTTAACACTGTCCTGATTATTGCGAGCTCCCCCTCCCACCCCTAATGGTGTGCATTTTCCGCTATTCAGATTTCCCTCCTCCCACAACTTATTGTATATCCCTGGGTGTGTAGGCAGTTAGTTACCCCTTCCCAATTCTTGAAACCACCGCCTCTGCCCATACTCCAGACGTCTGCTAGCGTCTGGAATATCCACTGAGTGGTTTTTTCATTAACTGGCTGAGAGCCTTTGGAAGGGGCAGCTGTACCATTCCTTCCCTATCCACGTTACATGGTAGCAGAGTTCCCATATCCCTCGCATTGCTTCCATTCCCTTGCACAGTCCCTCTAAGCTAAATACCATTAAAATATTGCCTCCTGAAAATTTCTTACCCTTGCACCAATGATAGCGAGCCCCCCCCCCCCCCCCAAATCAACAATGTTTGAGTCTGACGGATTAAGTTATCCAAAGAATGGGGTGGTTGATTTAATAGATTGGCAAGGATTCTAAGGTAAAGATCCATTACTTTCATTTCACGCACGATTCATAGCCAAGATTTGCTAGTGATTCGGAGAGACTGAAGTTTTCCAACAATCACACCTTTCACCATTCGCGCCTGTACGGTGGTATGCCATATAGGTTGGGCCTCGGCCGATTTATTTGTATATTTATTAAAATTCGAAGAAACAAAATTATTAGAAACGTCTAGAAAGGCTCTGACCTGCCACACTCCTCACTAATCATCTCCAGATGTCCCTAATTATTAGGACGTCTTTCTGCAGCAACGCTTCATCAGTGAGGGACACCTATTAGAATTGGTCAAACGGGCCTGGGACAACACAAACAAGGGGGAGAAAACTAGATACAAATCCGTATCGGAACATCACAAGAACGAATCCTTGATGAGGGAAGAAAACGATTGGTGGAAATCTGCGTGTGCGAGTATGTGTATGTGACACATTTTTTATACGCTGAACCGATTTTCATGACTGTTATTTGGTCCGTTTCCAATTCAACTCCAGTTGGGCAAAAAACTCCGGAAATTTCTAATTGCACTACGAAAAAGAGGAGTTTAAGGGGGTTTCTCGCGAAAAATTTCTTCGTCCCTACTCAGGCCATAATTCTCGACCGAATTTCAATATTCTTGTTTTTTCGACCCCGGTTTTAGTCTTGTTACGCAAAAAACCTCAGAAATGTAGCTTTTCGTGACTGGATGGGGAATGGAGGGTTTATCAGCCAATCCTTTCAACCTCTGCAGTAGTGGGATCCTGTACTTTTAAAAATATAAGTTGTCAAGCAACCTCAAATTTTTATATTTTCGCCCTTCCTGTGGGAAACGAAGAGAAATTTTGTTATCCGTAGAAGCGAGCCGTAAGACTTTGCATGCTCCCATTTGAATGGGGGGGCTGGAATGAAGTAGGGTTTTTAAAAATATAGGTTGTGGACCTTATTACCAAGCGGGAATTCCCGACCGATTCACGTCATTCTTTCTTTGTTCAATTAAGATTTTGGTTCAGTATTTTAAAATATTTCAGATAACTGTCATTATAAAGGGCGTGAATGGAGGGAGTAATAGTGATCAATTGTTAATTCTTCACTATTCTGTCTCGTTAATGAAGGATTCGGAACTCCAACAAATCGACACGTCTTAGACTTAATTTGAAAACCTGGACTGCATTGTGTGCACATATAAAATAGTAATACCCGTACTTGATAATTATCTGTAAATAGTAGGTAAATAGTTAATATTAGTTCTATAGATTAAGCTTTACATTCGCATGTTTTCTAGCAGCATTAATTATTGTCGTTGAGATATAATACTGTTGTAATGGGCTCTAATAAATAAGTGTACCGAAAAAAAAAACAATCTACATCTAACGTAATTAATTTACAAACTTTTTGTTTGACCCTAATCCTAGACTAGTTATGCAACAAACCTGAGATATTTCGAATTTTCAGTTGAGAGAGGAACGGAGGGGATAATAGGCAATCCCTTTAAGAATTGCTCATACAGCTTTGATTATAATTTTTTCATTCGACTAAAACCTTTATCTAGTTTTGAAAAATATTTCAGAGTTTTCTATTTTGAATGTGATATAATTTTTCGACGGGATTAGTAATGTTTATTTAGAAAAAATGACCTTTAAAAACCAATTCTTGTGTCCTTTGTGTTACAGCGGCGAACTCTGAAGGCATTTATGAGAGTCGCCATAAAAAAATGCTGTCGCTTCCATTTTGGCAGACAACTCTACCTATAGCAAGGTTGTCTCGGTTAGTGGTTCGTTGCCTCGAGCCTGATGTTTTTTCCTGCCGATCTGTTACGTGCGTAAATTACGGGGTACGAGGGAAATGAAATGAAAAGAAAGCATACGCTGACCTCCCACCCCCGAAATCCTCTTCGGACATAGAAAGGCAAAACAGTGAAATTTATATGCCCGGCGGCCTTTGTAGGCCGGATTTTTTCGTTTTTTCACCGCCATTATAAATGGGACGCGATTTCCGCTTATCACAATGAAACTGAGAGGACGTCCCTTTAGCTACAGTATGAAGGGGGTGGGGACGGATTAACGCCACAAGGCACCTCGATATCTACGACCGGGGATGTGTTCGGAATTTACGGTTAAGCAAGGAGAATTTATGGTTATTGGGACAGTATAGTTAATTATTGGTCGGAGTGTTGTAGTTGGGACGCGACCTTCACCTGGAAACACCGTTTCGGTTAAACTCCGTCTCGCCCCATAAATTATTCTCATCTGACAGATTTAGAGAATGGATATCTAAAACATCGCTATGCGAAAATATTTGCACTGTTTTAATGGGAAACGTTTTGGCATTTTCCATTCATAAAGATGATAGTTCTTATATAACAAACGACCATCTGCAATGGAATATCTTCCTTTAATAGAATGAATATTTCATTATTGTTGAGTGTTATGCTTAATTTGTAGAATATCTCATGTACCTGACCCGTTTTTGTTGTAGCTCATTAATATACATTTTCATTGTTTATACTGCCACCTTCAGTCACGTTCCAGAAATTCCGACATTGCGCTTATTGTTTCTTGCTGTGCGCTTGAGTCTATTTAAACCTCTGTCGCGACTACAGCGTTGTCAAGCACACCGTTTTCTATAGAGACTTGACGTGTATGTTGAGATTTGAAAAAAAATGTAAGCTTCATTTGACTGTCTCACAGTAATGTTACGCAAACCTGGTGCCTTCACGCAGAACTGTGGAGGGGAGTCCAGCAACATACAATTAAAAAGAATCGTAGCTCCTCATTCTGAACAGAGGAAGTTTAGCAATTATTTGAACAAGCGGGCAAGCTGAATATTGATTTGAGACAAGTTCAAAGGATGTGTCATGTATTACTATTCAGACCTTACTCACACTTATTACAATTTGAGCAGTCTGCAACTGCCTGTAAACGTCCCATATGGCACATCTGATGACATTTGCTGCTAACCATGTTCAATCGTTAGTCTTTATGCCGTCACCTCCACTCATATTTTAGGGACTCCTCCAGCACGCTTATTGTTTCTTGCTGAGCGCATTTACACCGATCTCACGGCCACACCGTTGTATTGGCAACTTTTCTGCTGTAGATACTTGACTTGTATGCTGAAACTTGATGTAAAATGTAAACTTCACATGAGTATCTCGCAGTAGCGTTGTGCAAACTTGATGCTCTCTGGTAGAACTGTGGAGGGGAGTAAAGCAACAGGCAATTACAAGAGATTTTTGCTTTCATCCTGAAATTTTGAAGTTTATCAAGATTTGGACAACAAGACAAGCTGAATGTTCGTTTGAGACAAGTTCATAGAGCATTTTCCTACATTTTGCAGTTCAAAGAATTTTTCAGATGTTACCCGCAGTATCAGCATTTGAGCACCCTTCAATACCCTGTAAGCGTCCCTCATGACCTCACAAATGGTATTTGTTGCTAACCATATTAAATCTTCAGTCTTTACGCTGCCTCCTCGTCATACTTTAGGAACTCCGCCAGTATCCACATTGGTCCCTTGTTGAGCGCATGGGCCTGTCGTTTATACCATTATCATTCGCACAGAGTTTTTTGGAATTTTCAATTGTATTGGTTTATGTTGGAAATGATATTGGTTGAAACGAGAACCGTCAATTGATTGAAAATTCGTTGTTCACGATTAGATTCTTGTGTACTTTTTAACTGTTACGGCAGCATATTTCAAATTTTTAGAAATACAGTAAAAAGGAGTGCAAATTATGATGCGTTGGCATATTGCCGTGGGTGGCTAGGCCGTGGACAAAGCTCGGGGCTTCGTATTGAAATCCATTCATCCCAGAAAGTCTGTAAGTGCGACCTACTACACGACACCGAGGCTGCACTCCCCGGCGGAGGATGTAATGGACTTGTAAATGAGTTGGCCCACAAATCACGTGAAGTCTTGCGCCGGATTTTCCCGCTCCTGAAGGGGGAATTAATTCCCAGCCGGCGTTCTCTCGCTGCCACGCTCCGCATGATTGGGCTTAACCCGTATACATTAGTTGGTTGAAGAATCCTATTGGAACTGCAGGAGCCAAAGGGAACTCTACTGTCATCAGCAGAGTTGAACAATTTTTGCTTTTTGGGCAGCCCTGCAAATGTCAGAATTCCAGTTCATTACTTTCAATAACCAACCTTTCTTATCGACAAAGAAAAAACAATTCAACTACCCTCAAAATTTGATGTTACAAAAGATGTATCAAATCCGAAAATCGGTTTTTTAAAAACGCTTTCATCCGCAGCACGGTGGAATGGAGTGCCCTTTTTCTTGTTTCATAATGTTTCTTTACAGAAACCTACATTCGCAGCTCTTAAACATCTATACAGCACCCAAACACTTAATTTGAAGCGATTTCTCATATTATGGTCAACAAATCACTGTTTGAGCTCTTGGGCTGAAATAAAAGTTCCTTTCTATCTGAAATTAAATTATTCGGTGTGTAGCCAGTGTCAGTAGGATCAGAACTTAGGAGCCTTAGTAGGATATAAAAAGTTCGAATCACGACTTTGTCCAATTTTGTGATGAATAGCCGTACGTAAAGGCTACATCCCATTTGGTAAACCTTAGATTTTGTTACGTTTACCATTTATACAACTCATATAAATAATAACTCAACTAACTGAATAAGTCATCATTTGTAATATCGGGAGGTTTACCTACCAATCTACAGGGTGTCACGCACTTGATGTAAACATTTTTTTGGGATGGAAGTAGATGAAAAATGAAACAGAACTCTGCCATCCGCCTTTTTTCCTCTTAAATCGTTCCCAAAATATGATTTCTGGAAGGTTTCTTCAGAAAATCACGTTTCATGCCTTAAAAATCCACTCATTTTCCACTCCAAAACAATTTTTTTGATATTTTGGAAACATTTTTGAATTCTCCTTGAAATTTCCTACGCGCCTAATGCATTTTCATATGCAAAAACTAATTTCTTAATACCCTAATTGCAGTTCAAGGGTTCTGTATTTAAAAAATAATCAGGTTTTTGAAAGTACTTAAACGTTAACTCTACTTCTTCAAAACGTGCTGAAAGTTGTCAAATTTCAGGTAAACTTTTAAATTTGATCAGCTATCCTGCAGAATGGTCAAATTTGCGATACATCAATTTCATGAAAAAAAAATCTAGTTTGAAGGGGAAAAAACGAAGGGTACCGTATGTTTCCGTAGAGCTTACTGTTTTACGATGTTTGGTAGTACATGAGTGTACAAATATATTACATTACAAATGTATGTACAATGTAGTAAATGTAGTACAATGTATATATTGGATACAAATATTTTTTACTGTTTATGAAGTTTTCTCAGTCTAATAGCAATTTTCCCAATTCATGCTGTTCGAACTTTTGTTACTCCAATTCGTGGGATATCTCCTTTGCTATGTTGGAAGGTGTCGTAACATTTTTCCGCCTTCAAACTGTAATTAAACTCAATGAAATCGATTTGCAATTTCGAAGTTGATGTTTTCTACTGTTTATAAACCATACCAGACTTTGACAATTCCCTTACTTCGTACCGTTTGAACTTTTCCTCCTTCCATCACTAGGGTTCCTCGTTAGCTGTTTTAAAACGTGCTTAACGTTATTTTTTGCCATCACACTCGAATTTCTTAATAAAATTGATCGTTTATTGCAAAGTTAATCATACCATCGGAAAGTTGAATAAATTTTCAAGTTAAACTGTAATTCGGAAGCTGCCAGCACATTTATTGGAAATGGAGTTATAGTTAAAGTTGAAGGTGATTTCTGCAGAAGGGTTTTTCTAATACGGAAATATTGAACCTCTATGTAATAATTTGCAGCGATTTAAGCTGTTATTTCCACAACCCAATGTCTATTTTTGAAATAAATCGGGGTTTTTAATACCACGGGTAGGATAAAAGTAGCTAATTGTCGTAGAAAATCGTTGTGAGTGAGAAGTGGTAGAGGAAAAGACCTACATTACGTGATCAGGACAACATCCTGTTGCAAACGTTCTTAAAAAGACTCAAAATATATCAAGTCCACGTTTTCCAACTATCTAAATGAAATTAGATTAATGAAGGCAGGTGCCACGCGTAAATGAATAAAACAACATTCTTTTGTTCGGTTATGACAGATTGAAATATCCATTTCCCTTGCTTGTTTTATTGCGGAAAATAATGAATGAGAGTAAGTGTTAACAAAAACCGGAACGTTGGGTGGACAAATGACGATGTGGAAAACAAACAAGGAAAATGTGATTATCGACGAGGACAATCAGCAACAGAAAGAATGTAAATTATGAATGTAGATAATGGATGTAGATGTGTGTTATGAATGTAGATTGAATGTAAACAGAGATGATGGGTCGCTGAGAGTTCGCGAAAACTGAAACATTTCTGTGTCAATTATTATTTAGAAATTGTAGAGGATATCCCCTCCGATTCTTCTGAAAAGTTTTCAATATATAGACATTACAGAACTTCTAATACGTAGAAATGACTTTTAGCAAATCATCATAAAACCATTCTATGGCTCCGACAAATTTTGAATTAAAATTTTCAAAAATGGTCTAAATTTGTTTTGAAACATTTTAGATTGATTCCTAGATTAGAACACCCTTTTTATATTGATATCTACACTGATTTTTTTTTCAATGAAATTTGATTTATTGGTTGTTTATGACGATTTACGTCAAAAACGACCTACTCGATCGATTAAAAAGATTCTTTCACCATTAGAAACTAAAGCCATTACTTAAGATTTTTTCGTGTTTTCGATCTCATGTCATTAAAACTGTCAGAACTCCCTCAATTCTGGAGATAGCTCAAATTCGATGACACCGTTGCAAACAGCGTTAAATTGTCCATCTATTTGATTTCAGAAAACATTTTTTTATTGCATTAAAGATGTGCGATTGCTGCGCGAAATGGCCGTTTTGTCAAAATCTTGAAATCGCCTGTTTATCTTCTCGCCTAGATGCCCCATGAGAACTGTGCAGGCCTCGTAAAACGTGCGCCAAAATGTCAGCTTTCCAACAGTGTAGTCGTTTTGGTTTTTAAAAATATTTTTCGTTGATAAGATGGTGGTTAAGTGCAGAAAAACGTGTGTTTTCTGTTAAAATTGAGGTTTTTCCAAAAGTCTCGACGAAAAAACGTTGGAGGCGGGATATACGTAACTTTTCTCGCTGAATCGAATGGTGACAACGCCAGACCTCTCAATTGACGATTCAAGTTGGTTTTCTGGGATGCATAAGCCCGTTCGTTTGTGAACAGCTTCTACATTTCTAAGCTGTCCAGCCAAAGTCAAGAGAATCGAAGAGCTGAGAGACGAGTATTGTTTGTGTTAATTTATGATTGATTGCGATGAGTTGCATTCATGTTCATGAAAACGAAGGTTTTCATTCATTAAATTCAGTTTCATTTTTTTATTTCTAAATATTTAGTTTTTGGTTTATATCTTAATTATCTTGTTTAAACTCTAACTCTTTATATGAACTCAATTTAAACCCCAATATCTTACCATTGTCCTACAGCTGAATTTGGTCAGAAACAACAAATTATCAAGACCCAATGCTACGCCCAAATCATATTGGGGTTGATAATACACGGCGCACAAAGCAACCCCTCCTTCAAGACCGGGGGGTGTTGCGGGTCATTGCATATCCTCGCCTCTGACCAAGACAATCCGTAGCTTTCCCAATTTACAAACAAGGCCTTTTTTAGTTATTCAGGGAGTCCCAGGAATTATGCACTATCCGACTCCTACGTGTTCTAAAACTCATTTCTGAACAAAAATTCCCTTAGCAATTTTTCCTTTCCGAGTTATTCGCGATTTGAGCTTTTTTCGTGTTTTCGATCTTATGTCATTAAAACTGTTATACCTCCCTCAATTTCGGAGGTAGCTCGAATTCAATGAAAAGGGTTAAATTTTATTTGATGTCAAAAACATTTTTTTAATTGAAGATTTCGATTTGCGCGAAATGGCTTTTGTCAAAATGCCGTCTCTCGGCTTTCGAATTAGTTGGCCGGACAGCTTAGGATTGCTGTTCACTAACGAACAGGTTGCATTCGACAAAACTAACTTAAATGTCATTGAGAGGTCTCGTTTGCTTCGATTCAGCGGAAAAGTTTATATCAACCTTTTTTTGTCGAGACTCACGGAAAAACCTCAATTTAAACAGAAAACACACGTTTTTCTGCAGGTAAACACCATTTAAATTATTTTTAAAAAAAAAATAATTGTTTTGATTTAAAAAATAATTTTTAGATTAATATTCACAGAATTTCCATTTTGTCAACTTCTTCTACAATCGGTACCTACCTATCTACAATTACCAAGTTCAATCAATCGAGTCAATAGTTTTCATTGGTCGTGGAAAAGGTTTAATTTGATATGGAAAAGGTTTCGTTCAGTCTGGAAAAGGTGTCATTCGACTTATAAGAAGTTTCATTTGGTTTGGGAAAGAATTCATTCGGTATGAAAATTTTTTCTTTCTCTGGGGGTTCATTTTATTTGGAAAATATTTCATTTGACTTGAAAAGGGTTCAATTAGTTGGGGAAGGATTTTATCAGTGTTGGGAAATTTGTTATGAAAGGATTCATTTGCTTTGGGTAAAGTTTCATACGGTTTTGAAATGGTTTAATTTAAATTAGAAAAGGATTCATTCGGTCAGGAAAGGGGTTTGTTGGTTTGGCAAAAGTTTCATTTGACTTGGGAAAGGGTTCATTTGGTTTTGAAAAGTTTCCATTCGAGTTGGGGAAGATTTCAATTAGTCTGGGGTTCAAAATATATGGCTTCAGACATCCTCGAAAAGCTTAAATTTGACTTGGAAAAGGGTTCATTTGATTTTTCATCGTGTTGTATATTTCCACAATTGTACATATGTAAAAACGAACTTGTATATTGTATATTCCGTTACCGCTGTTTTATAATCACTTGTAGACGTGAGCTCTGAGAAGAATTGCAATCAATCGACCAGATCGTGTTGTTCCAATAGATAGTTGGGTGTAAACTGGCGATAGCTGCCATTTATCGCGTTGGGAGTTGGCTGGCACGGGATCAATTTCGGAGAATGTCCGATCGTGTGAATAGGTAGCAGATACTTATCAGTTCGATTTCACTATATCGAGTAGCAATATTATTGTCTTTCTACGTGCATAGTGAACATATCAGAACCCAAACAAACTCCTCCGGAGGTTTTGAGTGAATTCATCGAGTTTTAACGTGGTTTGACATATTTTTGGTTTTGGTTTATTATCCAATAATAAACCATTGTAATCGCTCTTGAAAAAAAAAAAAAAAAATTCTAACCTCCCCCTGAAAATTTCATGGTTTACGTTTCAAAGGGTGTAGAATCCGAACCTCCAAAAAAAATTTTTCCGCCCGTCCGCCGTACGCCGAACCCACGATTTCTCCCAAACGGCTGAAGCAAAAAAGTTGAAATTTTCAGGAAAAATCCATGTTGGGGTGACGACGCCCCAATTCTTCAGCCAGCTCTCTCACTTAATTTAAAGTGCCATTTAAGGGTTGTCAAAGTTTTGTACAATCCCTAAAAACCTCAAAAAAAAAGTCAATGCGGCCTAAATTTGTTATCTTTTTGAAGAACACTCCACGAGGAATCGAATGAGCCCTTTCCCAGGTCCGTAGGTCAAACCATTCCCGATCTATGGCCCGATTTATGGTGACAACATTCGCGTTATTTTGGTTTATTATTGTTTTTGTGTTGATATCAGTAACCGAGTGACGTAGTGATGTAGTAATGTGGATGCTGGAGTGAACTCCTAAAACATACCCGATATAAGGGTTGAAGCATTCTGATAACCATAAAAAAACGCTGCAAATTCTTTCACTGGGGTTTATTTTTCAATTGGCTTGCGTTCATGATTTGAATTTCTACTAAGCTTTGGAGTGTGCGTGTTTCACACATATTTCAGGAGATATGCATAGAGCATGTAAATCTGTTCTCAATCAAAATACCTATTTGGATTGATCAGTTGATCATATTTGTGTGCCACCTGAAATTCAATAATCGCCCTATCCTGTGAAACACGCAGACTCCAAAGCTTAGTAGAAATCGTGAACGCAAGCCAATTGAATAATAAATCCCAGTGAAAGAACTTGCAGCGTTTTTTCAGAGCAATGATCACACCGACCGAAAACAGATTTATAATGACCTAATCAAGAATTACCAGTTGGATCCACAAGCAGGCAAAATGCTGGTATTAAAAAAAAGAACTGTCGGAAGTTCACAAGTCTCCTAATTCCGAAACAGTCTCTGATGATATCCACCACTCGCGGCTCCATTTCGTTCCTCAACTTTGTCGGCTTTTCTTGTTTTGCTAAACTGCCGATCAGTACTAATGATAAAGTAATGGCTACAACGATTTTAATTGAGTATATAGCTGGTAACAAGAAATCGTAAGAACTTCATGGTACAAGTTAAAAGCGCGTCAATATTTCAATATATCAGAGCTTGTAAACTAATCTTAACAGATACAGCCAATAAATATATTAGAAAAGTTTGATATGTCTATGGTCTAGTTTGATTTGACTTAATGGGTATCCAAACGGAACGGAAATGGAAGGGTTATTGCATTCCTGTTCTTTACAACGGGAAACCGTTCATCCTCACAGCTTACATCTCAAGAGCGTGTATAACAAATGAGACCTCACCGACTCGACTCGGACAAATGATGAACTTGAAAACGAACGGCGTTTTCACGAGAGGAAACACGACGGAAGTGAACTTGATGAGCACGCGAGTTGAAACTCCACAGCAAGGGAGCAAGGAAATAGCGCACCAAGCTCCGACGGTACTAGGGACTGTGTCGAGTTAATATTTTATTAATGCAATGATATATAGCCCTGAGATGTGCCATTAGCAACAGGGCTAATGAGTGTTGCTTGTTTTTCTGCCGCCATTAAATGTGAATTTCGTGTAAGTTATGGAGAGCCCGGCGGACGCGGTTACGAGGTCTTGCATAATATTTCCGCGTTGGTACTTCTTCGCGATGCAAATGTCTCGCGGACTTTGTGTGAATAAGACGTGCTTTTGGATCAGTTTAATATGTGAGAAAGGTTACGAGCTCCATTCAGATGTTGTGTTATTTACGAAAAGATTAAACATTCTATATTCTAGAAAATAATTATAATTCATTTTTTCCCGTGATTTATCAATTGCAACTGAAAAATCTAACAAATTTAATCTACCAATTTTACATATCAATATAGGTACACTCCAAGAGGGTAGGTTTACAGCAAAACCTAGCCCTTTATTAAATAGCTCAATTAAATAGCACTGAGTTCGATTGCACTTCTATTCACGCAGCACAACTAAATCCAGTGGTTTTTTTCGCTTGAGACGTCGGATTTCACCTTCTTTGTCCAAAACGTAGAGCATCTCCGTTTTCTCATGTTTGTGGAGGCGTATTTTGCAATAATTTCATAGACTGTCTCCATCCTCAAATCTCGATGAATATCATCGTTTCGCATGTACCAAGGGGCTCCAACTATACTTCTAAGTATTTTATTCTGAAAGGTTTGGATTTTCTTAATATTTGATTTCTTGGCACAGCCCCAGACCTGTATCCCGTAGGTCCAAATAGGGCGGAGGATCTGCTTATATATAAGCAGTTTGTAGTGAAGAGAGAGATGGGAATTCCTTCCCATTAGCCAATACATCCTTCTGTACTTGATTTTAAGTTCTTCTTTCTTCTTTTCTATGTGTTTATTCCAGTTTAATTTGGAGTCAAGTGTCAAACCCAAGTATTTAACTGCTTCAGTATGCAGTATTTTATTCGAATTGATCTCAACATCCAAGATTGGGACTTTTCGGTTAGTGAAGTTGATGTGGGCTGATTTTGATTCGTTCAGCTTCATTCTCCACATCTTGGTCCACTTCAGAAACCTCAGTAGTAGACGCCTGTAGTTTGTGTGTTGCAGCTTCTACATCATCTCCAACAAAGAGGATAGCCGTATCATCTGCAAAGGTGGCAACAGTTCTGCCTTCTTGTTGGGGTAAGTCCCGTGTGTACAGGAAGTAGAGTACTGGCCCTGCGGGACCTCTGCTTTTATAGGCTTCAAGCCGGATATGTATAATGACCACAGGAAATTACCTATCACGTGTGGCAGTTCAAGTTACAAATTCTGGAAACATGGGTGGATAATACCTACGGCTTCATTACATGTGTAATTTAAAGGAGAACACCCCACAGTCGAAGAGGTTTGATTAAGTCGGTCTCATAGCTTAATCTCCAAATATTTTGCGAATATCCTTACTTGGGAGTCATTTTAACGCCAAGACTGTATTTTAGTAAGCACTTATCACCCAAGGCGATGTCAGCCAAGACAACTATGAACTGTGTCTGGGGCCAGGCGTTCTCCAACCCAAACTTCTCTATCCCTACTAAAATGGAAGTTTTAGAAAACCCCAACCATTATAAACATTAATATGACCGTTAACCAACAAACCGATAAAGGACGGGGCTACAGGCAATGGCCGCGGGTTTTTCCCTACGACTTGAGAAGGAGTCAAGTGGCCCGTATATGTAGTCCCTGGTTCACCCTAAGGGAATCATTCTATAATTCCAGGTAGTACCAGTCATTCTGTTCAAAAACCTAATTACTCGTTATAAATTCAAGACCTTAAGTTCCCCAGGTTTCCTAGCCGCTTAGCTTCCTTGCCCCTATAGAGTCACCAGAAAAATCAAATGCAGAAAAATTCATCTAAGATTAAATTTCAATTCTCTTCGTAGCTGCCATGCTTGCCCCACAAAACAAATAAACCCTTTCAATGCAAAATCTAAAATCCAAATTTCTAAATGTCATTCAAATTCTAAATATGCTTAAACCTTTGCCCAACTTATCCGAAAATGAATATACAACATAGGTAGACATTCAAACCACGAGATACAAGCTTGAAATTGAATAATTGAAACCCCTGAATCACTGATCGTTGAACCTGCCTGGTCACATAATGTTTATTCGGAAGCAAAACAAAGAAATTATTCTAATTCCAACCCTTTCCAGCTACTTTTTGACTTTTAGAGTTACGACCAGGAATATAGGTCATTTACTCCATTGTGCCTCGGGTAGAATAAAGACAACGACGGTAAAACGAGCTGAATTGGTTCACAACGTTCTCAACAATCGCAGACGGACTTTTTATTACGCACCATCACAAGACTATCCAGGAATATCCAACCAAGTTTTATAACTCCACGGAAACTTGGTTTTGCAGATGGCAATTCGTCTCTCCCGCAAGTCGATCGCTTTTACACCCAAACCCACGACCTACCCCACTCGTATAACCGTCCCGTAACCTTCGTCCAAATACACTTCCATTTGACACTTCAAAGCCTTCCACGATATGACATTCTAATATAATTACTTCTGTTTTGCCACCAATGGTCTTGGTCATAATTTTTCTACCTGCCAACACCACTGCTGCAGCTAATTACGTTACTGATTCGCCAAAACAAAACTTGATGAGATAGCGTTCTCCCTTTTACAGTAGCAATATTCGAGAAAGTCCAAAAGCCGGATTAGAAGAAGCATCGAGAAAATCCTTCTCGCTTCTTTAGATAGAAGGCAACGTGAACCAGACATCCGTTTTTCTAGCTCCGGGTTCTTTGGAAAAAGTGTTCGGTTCAATCAAATTAGGGAGGCTGTACTCTGTTGGCTTCTCATCAAAGGACTAAGGAGAACAGCTCGAAAAACATTCGCTCCTTCCATTTGATGGAGTTTTTCTCTTCTTGTTTCTTGAAATGAACTCTCCAACATTTCTAATTAGATGGAATTGTATTACTATCGGTTTTCGTTGGACTGACCCCCCCCCCCCCCCCAACGCTTTTTATTGTTTTTTCTCCTCGAATACAACTGATGAACACTGCTGCACAAAATTACGAGGTCGCCATGGAAAACGGAACAAATTATTTTTATTTCTGAATTAGTACGATTAACGTACTGATACAATGGTAGTGATGGTACATAATCATTCAAGTGGAATAAAGTACGCCCCAATAAAAGGTAAAGAAGTAAAACTACTTGCCTCCTCGGACTTTCTTCTTTTTCTCAATAATTTATCTTTGTCCAAGAAAAACTGCTTTTTCAACCACCCTCAAAATGTATTGTTTTTCCTTTAATGATGAGTAGATCCGAAAACCAAATTTAAAAAATCTGAATTTTCCCCGAAAGTGCTGGACCAATCTAAACGAAAATTGAACGCCGGATTAGAAATAACATTTGGAGTGGTTGGGACTGAATGGTCGGCATCGCTCTCAGTCAATCCCAAAGGGTGAAAACAGAGGTATCAAATATTCAAAAATCAGAATGTTGAAAACTTTTAAAATAACCACAATGTTTTATGTTCGTTATTTAGCGACGTCGCTCCAATGAATTGAATGAGCCACGTCAGATTCATCCCTTTGCCCTCCTGAAGGACCAGAACTTTGTCGGGAAAAAAATCGCTAACACGAATGTGAATGCGAACGTATCTAAGCTTAGTAAAAATCGTCTAGTACACTAATCAGCTGATATAATTGCAAGAGAAATTTGTTTTCAAGAATTCCTTTTGAAATGGAGATATTCAGCTTTCATTATAATATACATCTTAACATTAAACAACAAGAGAAGCCCAGGCAGGTGTGTTAAATTTCAGTTGCTCCATTCCTAATTTTAAATGTCTTAATCGATATTCCCTATATTCCCTCATTTAAATGTCTCAATAGATATTCCCTATATTCCATCATATTCCATCAAATTTGGAGAAATGCAGAAGTCAATTACTAAGTATTGAGAAACACCGTTCAGCTGATGGACCTTATAGGTGATTTATTCCTTAATCTATCTAAGGTGCGATTGTGAGCAGACAGCATTAATATCGCCCTGGGTACTGTAACATTCCCAGCGACTACTTAACTTGCGGTATACATTCGATTCCGTTGTGAACCTATTATTTGAATTATTTGAGAAGGTACACGCGTCGCAGGTGATCTACCGGACTCGGGGATATCTACCCGAACCCGTCCCTGGTGTCGCAGGGGATCTACCGCCCTGAACATAATCTAAAAACTAAAATAACGTTACTTTTACGTTTTAGAACGTTTACCGTAAATGTCAACACAAACATCTCTACACATATTGTACCGATCTGTAATAGTATGATTTCCTCTCCCAGTCCACCTTTCACAATCATTGTTACCAACTAAATTGCACCACATCCAGACTAGTTCAACGATTTGACAAAACGAAAGCTTGCTATTGCACTTCCCCGACACGTCACTGTAGGTAAAAAATTTGTTCGTGCCCCGAAGGGAATAAAATGTTTGACAACCTCTCTTTGAACATCGCAAATACACTGCCTTGATGAATTCTCCATTCGCATCTCTTTTTTTGTTTTTTCTTAAGCACTCCTTTAGTTCACCGCCGCACACTTCATCCTCCCTCAATTTTGAGCCAGTCACTGGTTGGTTAAGTAAAACACCCTTATCCTTCAAATACCTAGTGCACATTTCCTCGTCGAGTATAATTTCAGGGTACAACCTTCCCAAGCTCATCTCGACTCAACACGCGACACGAATCAACTGAGAAACTGCCCCTTGAGAGTCTTCAGATTAGATAAGATTGAAAGGTAACAAATGATATAAACAAGAGATGGGGTAGATGACCGGAAGCAACTGAGAACATCGTACTTGCCAGTCTAGAGTCGATAGGTGAAGACTGAGACAAACACAAATAGCGTATAGATCAATAGACGAAAGATATAGCAAACAGATCTAAACAATAGCAAATAGATCTCCTGCGACGCGTGTACCTTTGAGAAGTCATAGAAACGCAGAAGTAAATTTTCAACATATTGTCGTATAAGAAACATCTTAGCAATATTTGCGCATGGAGTTTGTAGGAGGTAAGGACAACATAATTTGTATTATGATTTTTGGCGTACATGTAATTTATTTTGATGAGGTGAGAACCTCGTACAACGATAAATGATCCCACACAATTACCACAACAAACGAAAACCGACTAATATGAGATAAAATAAAACACGAAAACGCGCTCAACTAGTCCACGAATAAATAACAAAATTCTTCGGTAAAATTGATTTCTCGAAAATAGAACCGATTTTAGTTTTGCCACTTGATTCGATCGTCACAGTTTATATTCACGACTTTTATTGCTTAGGTTTACAACTGTCCTTATTCACATTCGCGTTTTCATTCAGTTCTGCTGAAGTTGTAGAGTGTACGTATAGGTGGGTTCTTAATTGTCTTTTGAAAAGCTTCTACCGCGAACAAGCAACATGAACTTAAGATTTACTTTAGAAGTTTTCGATATTGTGATTATTAAATATTTGATGCCTTCATTATTACCCTTCAGGGTTAGTAAAACGTGGTGCAGTTATGCAGTGTAATAGTAACGGTTGCTAAGACGTGGCCTACTTTCGACTCCCTTCTAACCTCATAGTAGTCAGCTGTTTTATTCATAATTATCATATTTTCATTCAATGATATTTGTAGCCTCCATTTGACTACTCGACGGTGGGTACACACAATAATCTCAAGCGCAATCGCTCAATTTCCATTTAGCATTGGGTATTAAACGGAGGCCGTGACGTATTGGATGTTAACATAAAGGCCACTAGTTTTTGTCCGCAATAGTTCTGTCACTAGTCTATTTCTACATCTATTTGTACAAACGATGTGTATGTTACTAAAACTATTCATTTATTATAATTGCCACCTTATTTTTGAGCAAACTAAACAAAACACTGACCTCCGTATAACATCTTAATCGTGTGCCAATCCTCATTTGGCAATCGTGTGGACCCACCGTCGAGTCCATTTGACCATTCAAACGGAATACACCAGACATGATGAATCGGTCGTTTGTTTATTCACGATTTATTTCTCACTCTTATATTACAGTTAGTACTGGCGCAGTCGGTGAATGAGTTAGGACCCAAGTTGCAATAACCTAGGCCAAGGAGTTACGCAAGAGAGATTTTTTACGAATCAAGGGAGAACATTAATCTCCTGCTTCATTTCAGACACCTTCGACAAATTCGAAGGCGGAATTCAAAGTGGATCTTCTTTTCTGTACGGAACGAGGATCCAACCATTAATAAAATAAGGGTGGGTTCCATCACAAACCATTATAATAACGTTCATACTCTCCAGAAGCATTTCCGAAGGGCCTTCAATACTTTTCCCTAGCCGGTTGAAAACACCGTGAAAGTCGAGATTGATTTTGTCGCTCAGCCTTCGGCACCGTTAAAACAAACCGTCTCGTTCGACGAAGAGGCCGCCGTGATCGTAAATGATGAAGCTCAGTTTGTTGTATCTACTTGGTAGGTGAGTAAATCGGGTTTTTACGGCTTATTTATGGTTTATCGTTGAGATGCGAGGGCTCTCGGAAAGTGCGTCTGCGCGATAAAGTTGCCGTCGTTGTGGATGTGTGACAAGGGAGCCAGGCGGCTTTGTCAACACACTTAGAAATTTCTAAATAGAAATTGAATACTGAATTTGGGAAAACTAGTTTTGAAAATCAATCTTCCTAGAAAATGTGGCAAAACTTGAAAAAAGTCGTAAATGAACGGCAAATTTTAATGACTTCCAATTGTGTTTCATCATACACGTGGTTAACCTTTGGTTCCCTACCACATTACAGTTGGTGCAACAAAAGTTGCCCTATTACATACGAAGGTTACAGGGGCAAAACGCCCTCATCCTGTGATTCCTAATTCGAGTTACTTTTTTGAAATTTAAACTTTTCAAAGTTGTAAACACAAATCAACGGCAAACAAAAATACGGGAAAATCATTGTTTATTAAGTAAGAGTGCTAAATACACGTGAAACAAGGAAAATCTATTTAATATCATTTTTACAAAAGTTACACAAGAATAATCATCAAATTCAATGGACTGACGTCACTTTTCCGTGGTATCAGGAGTCAATTGGGTCCATGTACTCATCTTCACTTTTTTCAGGTTGGCCAAAGTATGTCAACCCTTCGTAGAAATGTTTAGCCTCTTGTCCCAGTTTTGAAGTCAGTTCTTTTGGTTCGACCCTTAATAATCGCCTCCTGTACAAATTTTTCAGTGTTACCGCGCTCTTGTGTCTCTTTCTTTGTATTTGCACTTTTTTCAAAAATCGTGATTGTTGGTAGCTACCCCTGAATTCTGACTCGTGAAAAACTTGATTAGGATTTTCTTTTTCAACTTTTATAATCCGTATGGGACGCATACGAATGTACTGACGCCGTTCTTCCAAAGGCGCGCGTGGACTCAAGACGTTTTCCCCATTATAGCTTCTTCTTTTACTCTTGTTCTATGGACTAACGTCAATTAAGCGTTTGTTGCTTGACTCATTGACATAGTATTCTTACCATTCTACTAAATGGCACTTCAAGCTCGTTTCATGGAAAATGTGGACTGAAGTCGTTTTTCCCCTGTACCCTTCATATGTTTAGTCTCATATAGCTTTCGAGTAATGTTGGATATAAGATTTTTTTTCACGATCTCAACGTTAACTCCCTTAATTAAAAGCGAAACTTCAAATTCGATTATGCCGTTTGAAAGAGCGTTGAGTTTCTTATCTCCCTGATCGAAACCAAAAGTTTTATGAATGGGCAAAACGGATGAAAAATTATATTGAAGAGGAAAACTTCCTTAGCCTCGGCAGTCCCTATTTCGAATGGTTTCAGTCGTGGTAACGATGCACAGGCCTTGTACAGAAGTTCATGATAGAAAATATTAAACCAAAAATGTTTCTTTGAGTCCTATGTCTCAGAAGTAGAGTAGTACAAGTTTGGTAGATTTATAAATATTTGATCCACACAAAATTCGACTTCAGTCCTACTAGTTATTAATATCTGACGGTGTTAAGAACAATTTTCTTCCTACTCAAATATATGAAAAGTGATTCCGCTTTTTTGTGTTTTTTTATTTGATATCGTGGTGAACGCAATAGTTGTACTAGTTTCTATGTCAGTGTTGATGAAGATGGCGAAATATTCAATAAGTATACCTTACGTGAACAAATAATTTCAGAGAACTGGCGTGTGGGGTGTTGAATGTTCTTGGATTAAATGCAAGATACAATTAAACCAGTGTGGCTATGTAAATTGTATTCAAAAACTTGAATTCAAATGCTTTGTTTGCGTTTAGGAACGAATATTATAAAGCGTCAAAACAGCTGGTTATTTGATTACGACTACAAACCCTTCGAGTTCACCACAAAGAGGATTCGAACTACAACCACGTGGTTTGCCCTCCCAGCTAAAAGTTTTGAATTTATCTGGCATCCTCACAAAGCGTTTCCTTGACAGAAGATTATTCCGTCCCATTCGGGAAAATGGAATGGAGCTATGTGAACTGGAAGGCAAACCTCATGAATTATTCCATCGATGATAATAATTTCATCGCCGCTATAAAGCCTTCGAAACTTCATTAACAATTTGTCACTTGATAGAACGTAAAGTTGAAACACTTTGTTTCTTGAGTGAAACCTTGGCTACTGAAATTATTCCATTGTTTACGTCCATTAGTTCAGACAAGAAACTAAGAATGGGAGTTGAAAATACTTCTGGAATATGACAACCGCCTGTAACCAACCCCACTCGAAAGGCTGAAGAATCAAAAAGCTAAAGCGGCTTAAAGAGAGGAGAAACAATAAATGAATGTTGACGTTTTGTTATCTTGGAAGTCAAAATATTTTACTGTTACATCTACGAATCGTGTTTCATGACGCCCGCTCCTCGTTGAAACTACAAAACTATAATTTTGAGGAAACGGAAGTTTCAGGTGTACATCTTCTATGTAACAGTAAAAATTTGAAGGAGTAAGTATAAATTCAAAACACATTATTGAGTAATGCACATAAAGAGGGACATCAATAAATCCGGTTTTTATACATACAATCACACTTTTAAAAATAGTTATTGACACTTACACATTTTTTAAACCTGACCGAATTCTTGGTCGGACAAAAAAAATGAATGCATGAGAATTGGCTGAGCTAGTGGGTATGATGGCACTTGAATGGACAGTCCATGACCTCTACGTTCCCCTTCTCAATATAAAATTCAACATTTTAAAGGTTTTTCGGTCGAATAGAGTTAGTTGAACAAAAGATGTTTTAAAATCGGTAAAATCAGACGAAAATAGTGGAGGAATGACGATTTATAACTGTTAACCCCCACCCCTCACTCCCATTCATCGCCTTTCATGAAAACTGAATGTGCACGAATATTTATCAGTTCTAAATCAAAATCTTAATTGGAAAAATAATTCTTATTTGCTGACGACCTGAAGTTGTACTGCTTTATTGAGACTCCTGCGGATTGTAGGGCCCTTAGGCGAGCTTTGACGCCCTCCAACAGTGGTGTCCTTCAAGAGGTCTAGCCCTTAACCCATCAAAGTGTTCGGTGATGACTTTTTACCGCTCTCATGATCCACAAATCTATCCCTATGTGATTGGCGATGAGGAACTGCGGCGCGTGGAAACCATACGTGACCTGGGCATGCTCCTGGACCGTAGGCTCGGATTCTCCGAACACATATCTGCCATCTCTAGTACAGCAATGCATTCACTGGGATTTGTGAAGAGGAATACACGTGAATTTAATTATCTGCCAGCCCTCATCACCATCTACAAGTCATTGGTATTGACTATTTTAGAGTACGCCTCTGTAGTGTGGAGCCCGTTCTACCAATGTCACATCCAACAAATTGAGAGGGTCCACCGAAGGTTTCTTCGATATGTGGCTTACAAGCTACATATAACCCGGGAGGAATTGGATTGTGATGTGTTGAGCAGGAGGTGCGGTCTGATGTGTCCTTCAGATTTGGCCGACATTAAGTTTCTCCTCCGATTGATCCGGGGCGATGTGGATTCAATGGCACTCCTTAGCGAGCTCAATTTCCATGTCCCTCGATCTGGTGCCCGATCGGAGAGCCTCCTTTGGGATTCCGTTCTCAGCCAACAACTATCTCCAACATCGTCCACTCTCCAGGATCCCCCGCTTGTTCAATCAGCTAATAAACGAGAGCCGTGAAGCCGATCCCTTCTCCCAATCTGAATTAGTTTTCATCAATAAAGTGAAGAGCCTCATATAAGTTATTTAAATTTTTTATTTCCTGATAACAATGTTCAGTAATATTGTATTAAACAAAAAAATATTATGTTAATTTATCAAATTATATTGTATTGGGCTAGCCCGTATTATAAATAAATAAATAAATGAAAAGAATGACATGCATTCTTGGGTATTGAGAATTTTCGCTTGAAGGATAGGCTTTCTCCTCTTGTCAGCAAAAGCAAAATTTCCAAGGTTGGTTGCAAAACTAGACTAAAATAAGATCCGAGCAAAATAAGAATCATGAAACTCGATTAAGAATACCAGCCCCCTGACCCGCGATTTGTTCAAGGATGTGCTTCAATTGACTACCTACAAGGCCGGAATTTAGGTTGAATAATGTCACACAAACATCTGCGAATTCAACCTTTAGAAGAACTACATCGATGTGAGCGTCCGAGGTGCGATTGTTGTTGAAGACTCTCACTTCACCTCACCTAATACCTCGCACTCCTGCAGATGCCAGGGACAAGCAGAATGTCAGTCTCGAATCTGTGTCTACCTGGTGATTAATCGGCAGTGTGAACAGGATCAGAGCAGGAGGTTCTGTGTTGGAAAAGCCTTCTCAACTCAACTTGAGAATAAACAATCATAGAGCTTCGTTGAACCAGGATCGGCCGCTACCTTTAAAACTGCACGCAAGGTCACAGAATCCAACAAGCGCATTCAACGACTTCGGAGAGAAGCTTTTGAAAAGCATGCCACAGCCAAACAACGACAGACTGTTACAGCAGTCCGAACGGGCTCGTCGATAGCTACTTGTATCGATGCGACCATCTGGCCTCAATCTAAATTATTGAGCGACACAGGACTGTAGGACAGAAGAAATTTCAAAGAGAAATATCAAAATCATTCTAGCATCTTTCTGTTTGTGAAATTCCCATACATTTTATTATTAAAAAGTTAAGCAGAACAATTATAATCACATGAATATATACACAATTTTTTCCACGTATTCAGTTTGAATGGTGGAATAGGTGATCACAGCTAATCTGAGTCGGTTCATTTACGAAAAGCTGTGTTAAATCGACATTTAAACACGTGATACGATGGATTTTCTAATTCGGCAACCAGGAGTTTGCAACTGTAGCAAATGGTGGTTAACTTCATTGCTGTTACATCAAACTAATTTACTTCGATGGTTTTATAATTTTCAAAACATGATTTTTGTCAGGTGCTGTTCAAGGCTGAGGTTGAACAGCTAGTGGCCCAGATCAATTTTCCTCAGCTCGGGTACCATTCCGCCGCAGTACTTACATCGAATCTGACGGGATCCCAATTGAATCGTCCCAACCCTCGGAGCCCCTTCAGATATCCTTGATTAGGGGCCGTCGAAAACGGCACGTTCCAATTTCCGGCTCCCACAGGAAGGCGTAAGTAGGCTAAGCCCGCGCCGCTCGGGCGTTGGGCGGGCGAGGCGTCTGGGGACAGTGATAAGGGGCTGAGAGGGTGATTCCCCACCTCGTTTGACACCCTCCGACTTTCGGCCCTCCCAGCCGGATCTTCGTGGGTTCTCATTACCACCTTCTCCTCCCAAGGGGCGTCTCATTTCCTCGGCTAGTCCACCGAATATTGACGAATCCCACGATCATCTCCTGAGCATGAAATAACTTAAGTGCAGGGTCTCTTCATACATTAAAACAATCATGAAATAGATTCTAGGGAGTAACGCAAATATTTGAATTGCAAAGTTTTGGAAAATATCTGATACGATGCGACTTGTGATGGATTTTCAGGCGTTACAGTTAACCATTTGTCCAACATTTATTTGAAATAGAATATTTTGGATATTGTGGGGTAATATGTCACGTTATAAATTAATACTGGTTTCGGCATCTTACCCTGTAATATAATCGCGCCTGTATTGGACTGCAGGTTCAGGATTATCGATATTTTGTTTATTAATTTCGAAAAATAAATTTGGTTATCGACTAAAAAACATTTTTACCCCCCCCCCCCCCCCCCCCCCCCAAAAAAAAAATTGGTTTAGGTTTCAAGAGACAAAGATTTACAAAGTTTACGAAATGTGGCTCAAAAATCCAAAATACATTCGTTATGTGCCTGTTAGCTCGGTCTCTCGATCAATCAACCCATCTATTTTAAAATTAATCTTAGAAAAAATGGGAATCTCAAAAACTTTTGATGTAAGAGGGAATTTTGTTGGAGTGAATTCTGACAGAATGTAGAATCTCTGAATCGAATGAGACCACCACTGGTTGATGACATTCAAAGAAGATCATCTACTGTCTGATTCCGTGAAATTGACATCAGATCCGTTTGTAACATATTATTTAATTAAAATTAGCTGGGATCCTTGGTTTTAATTAGGGATGGTGGGATCTTTTCCCCTTTGATGTTCGCCAGTCTGGTTCCCTTGGGGGTGGCTCTGTGACGACAAAACCTGGGAGACTTCTTTTCTGAGGTCAGGCCGTCAACTTTTTTGAATCTTTAAACCGCCTGCAGCATCTAATTTTGCTAACTACTGCTTCCTGTCCCCGAAAAGTGATCCCTTTGAAGTCTTGCTACGTATCCCAAATGAGAGAGTCTCAACCTTCCAAATTTTCCCTAAAAATAGGAAAATTGATCATTTATTTATACAGGCTGTACATTTACATAAAACGAAGTTCATTCCAGATCTTGGAGTTGCAAATGTCCATTTTCTCATTCTGGCATTATCATAAGTGTTTATGGATACACGACAGACATTCATACCGACAGACAGGAAGATAGACAAGAAATAAAAGGAGCTCAGTAAAAATAGTCTTGAATTTGAAACGCTAGTGCAAATTTTTGATTTTCCCTTTTGGGTGAGAACAATGCTTTATAGTCTCCGAAGCAAAATTGTTTCTTCTTCAGGGTGGTCTAACTCTGATGGCTTGACGCTATTCGATCACCTTACGTATTACCGACGTATCATCGAGTTGTATACTTATAGTTGTATATGGCGCAGGCTTTTTGAGTTCACTCAGATCTCCCTGATCCCGACGCATTCCCTGTTTCTCGAATCCAGGAACTGTCATCATGGAGTGTGACTATCGACGGATGTCCATTACCTTCCCGCTGATCCCGGAATCGGGTCAAGTGGTGAACAGTGGCCCTTCGCGTTCTCCTTGGTTGATTAATTACTTCACCGTCTGATCATGAAGCTCCATCGGCCCCTCGACCATAATGTGCCAACCGCCTGCGGTAGGGGTTGGGATATAGTACCTACATACCAGACAATGCAGCATTTAATTGGCCTTACAAGGTGTTAACATTAAGGGGTAATCACACCCCGTTACGAGCAAATAGGTCGTGAGTTTGCTTGTACTTCCTCATCCGTCATAATAAGTTGGTACACAAATTGTGGTCGCGAAAATATTAAATCAGTTATAAAATGACTAATAAGGTTCTACAATACTATTATTGCACATTTTGTTTTTGAATCTAACAAGATAGCGATAATGTATTCTTTTCACTTTGGGCAAATACAAAGAAATGTTCCACTAAAGTTAAAATTCACACTCGCATTTTTCGTTTTTGACCATTCAGAACTACTTCGAGTATCTAAGTTTTGTGGCAATCAATCTATGTGCGCACAAACCTTTTATTGATCTTAACTGATCTCAATTGAAACATATGCATATGTAGCTACATATATTCGTATGCTTAAAGGAACATAACTGCCATCATTGATCTATTATTATTAATTAATTAATTGTTGTATCGCAAGATAGGTTCCGAATCGGATTTATATTTAATTTCTGTTTAGAATGATGTGTTGTCTTCATCTTTCCCACCCAATCCCTCCACTATCAATATAAACTGATAATTGTTAAACTATATCAATAACTAGGATTGTTATTGTGTCACGTCCATGCATGATGAAATAGAATGATGATAATTCTTCAGGGTTTTGTATAATTCTCATCATTTCCAAATATAACCAAGTAGGTACCTATTACGTATTTGTTCTTTATTGATTTCAAGTTAAAATGAATTATGGGAGGGCAGAGACCCGAATCAATCAATAAACGTCGAGAAACCTCTCATCGCGTGACATCCATCCCCCGAAAATCTGTTGTCACATGTCTGATTATTGAAAATGGTCGTATGTGAAAGCATTTAGTACCTACCCTTCAAAGAGACGCCCAAAGGAACAATTGACAGAAATCAATAAGACTCAACCTTTATAAAGACGGGGTTCTTAGTAACATTGTTTTATCATGTTTCTGATATCAAAGCTTTTAATTTAAAATACCTAAACAGTACATAGAATGATATAGTACATGAATTTCGGTATACCTACCATGATTCATATATCGGTATAAATTGTTTAGTAGTCCACTACACAGTGCTAGTGGGTACTACGCATGTAACACTTTATATTGAAGAATTCCTTCCAAAATTGAGTTTTTCAGGACTTTCGAAGTATATTTGAGGACAATTACACCAATGGTAGGTGTTTTGTTTTATCCCATTAAACTTCAGTTGTTCCATTCGTGAGTTTCAACTTTTGTGTCAACACACAACTGTGTAAATTACACCATAGTAAATATTCAGATATCACCTTTTGTTTCGTACAGAGGGACTAGTTTCAAGTTTTAGTGTTTACAGAGGTTTCCTATCTCTTGTGGATCATCAAGAAGCCAATCACATGGTGTGGAGACACACTGATCAGCTGAAAGGGCCTTACTTCTAATTGCTTCCCTAATCGATCTACGGAGGCATCATAAAAATGGAGCTATTTTGAAGACATCTAGAATACGATCACAAGGCATCCGAACGCCTAGTTGGAATGGTGTACCAGAGAGTAGGTATATACAATAAACACAGATCAATCTGTTACAATAAATCAGAAAATGTAAAAAATTAAAAATTGAAAAAAAAAATTACGTGTAAATCAGAAATACTTACCTTAAACCTTTGTGAAATATTTTGCGTTTTAAAGTGTTTACACATTTGTCATACTGCTTGGTTTGACTATTTCGTAGTACAGTCGCCAAAGCTGGTGGTTGCCCATTCATTTCGGGCAGCCGGTGGGCGTTCAGGATCCCATTTTCCGCGTACCTCGCCCACATTGGTAGGTATCCCATCGAATAATGCCAGTTTCGTGATATGACTTACATCGTGATGACCAATTTCCCGATTGGGGGAATGTGTTGCAGCATCTGTTTCAAGAATTATTGTATAGGGATGCAGAGTTGAGCTTCATCCCTCCCACAACTCGGAAATCTGTTTCAGTTGAAATAGAACATCCGAAAACAAATCTACGAGTATATTCAACGAAATCAGTAGTAGGTACCTAAGGGCAGTTTAGACTTGCCTGCCTTGACAGAAAAAGACACTAAGACAATATCGAATTATAAAAGTAGCGTGACTCGAATTTATTCATTTTCGTATATTATTCACAAGGTCGAGGCCAGGCTAAAGTGGTTGAAAGACAATCACGTCGAATAAAGTGTACAACACTGGAACAGCTGAGACGATTCCTAGGAATGCCTAACTACACTTCTTGGAATACTAGTGGCTGTAAAAAGCGGCCATAAAGGATGGCCAGGTTAGCTTCAGGGTGAGCCATAACTAGAATCAATGACGATCGATTGACGATCTGTCGATTGTTGGTAAAAACCTAAAGTGAAATATTACTCAACTTTTGATTACAATGTAGTCCTCGGATAAGAAAAGGGACAACTATGTGCTGCATGCGAATTAAGCTCGAGTGCAGAAAGGAGCCAGCCAGGATACCAATCTATTCAGACATGAAAACTAACATTGCCTCTAGTTTACAATGTAGATGTGCAATAGTCCTCCAGCAGGTTTGGTTATAGGGATATATATATATATATATATATATATATCCAGCATTAAGTTTGAACGATATTGTTGAGAGTAAGCCTCACTCGGAATTTGAAACGAAATACTCAGAGTATGTGAACCTGAGCAGTTTAAATGCTTTTTTGTAATTCACATTGTATACAATCCCAATAACATAATATGTTATTTTCTATTTTAACATAAAGTTTTTCATTTTTATTTCTTGTTGAGTTGTACGGTATAACTGAATTCGCCGTATAACATCTACAACAGCATAAGTGGCCTATATCACTAACTCGTAACATTCACTCTCTTTCCGCCTTTGGAAGAGTACTTCTTATTCATTCAGAGCATTTGCGGTTGCATAGCTCGTGTTTTAGGTTCTAAGTTCGCAATTGGCTCCTGCGTGCAACTCACAGTAGTAGTTTTTTTACTATTCAATAAGTAATCCATTCTGCGAGGATTAAAAATTTTTCCGTAACACTGGAGCACCTTTCCATCTTGGTCCGACGACGCCATATTGAGCCAGTCCTTTGGGGTGTGCTTTTGATACTTGCGTGGCGCTTTCAGTTTATTTACACGGGTTTGATATGTATGAAACGCTGATGATATGTAGGTAAATATTATTAGGATAACTCTTTCACCTGCTTTTTTTCAGTGCGTTGATCAGTTGATGATATTTGTGTGCCTCCTCTAAATCTCTGCCGACTGTTTTTATTGAGCGTCGTTTTCACTGGGGTTAGTTATACCGTGCCCACAGCGATTAAACTCCTGAAAAATCTGTTAAGCATTCCATTATTGATATTGTTATTCATCTTTCAATTTTTTTTTAGTGGAAATTCTGCAAAAACGAGAATTAGTTGTAACATAGATCTTTTTATCGTCCTCACGGGTGTGCTGATACTTGCGTGGCGCTTTCAGTTTTTTGGTTTGTAGGGGAGGATAACTCGAACCTATGCTTTTTGTGAGTTTCTCTGCCGACTACTGTGCGTCGTTTTCAGGAGCTAGTTATACCGCGCCCTCAAAACTCCTGTAAAGTTACATTCCATTATTTTATTGTTATTCTTTTCTTCTTTTAACAAAAACGAGAATTTTGTACGTAGATCATTTTTTACAAATCTCCGTCTGTAAATCTCTTTTTGTTTAGTGAATATCTACTGCGTGTTTGAAATATCAGTGTTTGGCCTTTGTTTCAAGTTGACAGGTATTATTTTACTTGGCTTTGTACACTGATGTTAATGAATATTGAGGACGGGTAATATTGCCTCATCCCTGGGGTATACAAAATTTTTTGTTGGTTCGCCTAGCCAGTTTACCTTCCGCTGTGGATGGTGTAGTAGTTCTATAAAAAATTTTATAATGATCATAAAAAATCGTTATAAAAATGTTGAGGCAATACTACGGTAGTAGTACCATTTGTAATAATTGAAGTCGTGAGGCTGTGGGCTCTGCTACAAATGTTCCTTATGGAAAGGGTTAAGAACTGTACCAGATACCCCATAAATTATTTCAACTTAAAAACAGCTGCTGCAAGGAAGAGAGTTGCTGTGAATCACTTCACCTTCATATATTTACATCATGATCCTTGATGCACTAACCAAACTTACATTGTGTGCCTTAGTTATTTAAATCCATTCATTTGTTCCACGTTTTTACCTAATACTCATATAACTTGATTGCTTCATAGAAAAACTCAAATTTAATGCTTTGGTTCTGTTACAGGTAATTACAAGCAGCATATGGGTGAGTCATGTTAACATATTGATTCAATTACATGAATTTACCCGACGTGAACAATATTGTCGTACGTAAGTAGCTAAAAATCCAATCGACCATGTCATTCGAAATTGTAAATTGATTTTATAAATAAACACTGCGACAAATCTAGGCGAATACATAATTACTGTCTGGATCATTTCTTGATAGAAACGTTGAGAGAACTAAATGCGTACAAAGTTTATGTATACCGAAATAAAAAGTCGAATTGACAATGGACAACCTTACGGTCCTAAACGACACTATTCAGGGACGATGTACAAATTCAACTACTTTTCGATTATTATTCGAAATAATGAACCCTTGTAATCAACCAATAATTTGCAAAAAAAACTTGGTGTTACCTGTTTCAATATGTGTCGAATCAAAAAATTGGATACAAGAAGAATCCGTCCGTCAATCTTACGCCGTCCGGAGCTTTTTTCTGAAACTACTGGGCCAAACACGATGAAACTTGTGTCAAAAATACATTTGGGGTCTGGTTGGTACTGAATTCTCGGCTTCACTCTCTGTCAATCCCAAAAGAAGAAATCAAAGGGGTGAAATATATTTTTTGTAAAACCTTTCGAAATAGATAATGCAAATAATTTTTCGTTCGTTATGGATAGACATGCCTTCCATGAATCAAATGGGGCTCATTAAGCGGGCTGCTTTATGTTAACTTTATTTGAAAAAATTGAATAAACGCAAATGTGAATGTGAACATGTCTGAACACAGTAAAAATCCCCTGATATATTCGCAATAGAATTTTATTTTCAAGAGTTTTTTTAAATTCTTTATTTCAACTTTATTGCAACGATTGCATTACAGTTGGGTTAAGATTGTTATATAATTTTAACGTGTAACAAGGTTACTTTGTTTCAAGAGTTGCTTTTGAAATCAAGTTGCCCATATCGTTCGATGTATTTAGCAGAAAAGTTAAGCATTGGTATGTAGGTTTTAATTTTATCTTGTTAAATTTCAGTTTTTTTCATTCGTGGATTTGAATTTTAAGCTGAACGTCCACTGGACGAGATTTGGCGAATTCGCTCGTGTCTATCCACTGTGCGTGAAGTCTGACTGGATACGTTCAAGTTCAGTTTCGTGATTCAATTAAGAGCTTTTGTTATTAAAGATATTGTATCTTTGTCTTGGAATATGCCACTTGCCGAGCGTTTAATGCAGCTGTATGCATTGGAGTCTCTGAATATGATGAGAAGAATGGGCATTAGAAATGAGTGGATGAAAGACCTGTTTTCGCAGAGGAGACAGTGTGGAGAATGTTCTTACTTAATCGATCTTTTCAATCAAAACCAATTAGTCAACATCCATTTTCGAGTATTGCTGGTCATGCGCGTTTGAATTCCAACTCGATTGTAATTGCTCGCATTTGCGTTCGTTAGCCCGAACGCTAGGGAAACTACCTTTCCTATCCTATTTGAACCCCTCTGTTTGAAGTTGGGCGAACCGTTGTCTCCGAATCTCGACTTTTAGCTTGGAATCGCGTGTATTGGACGTTTATCTTTATTGTATACTCGTTTAATGGCCCTGCTACTCAGGTTAAAAAGAAATAGGTGAATAACACAATGAGGGAGTATAATAACAATATGCAAAGTAAAAAAAATCGTATATTCCAAGTCCCCGAGGAGGGGAGCATGCTGGTTGCCCTGGGAGATGGGAGGTGAATTCCACCCGCCCAGCGTTACCACCTCCTGAAAAGCGGATATACTCTGATATGCTCGTCTTTATAAAGTGTGATGATTACTCCATTGATTATTATGTATAGATTTTATAGTGTTAGAGAGTCACATTTATTACGAAGTCAACCTATTGTCTTTGGGACTACTTAAGGACCATTACAAACGATGAAAACACATTAATCTTTGACCTTGTTAGCTAATTTCGTCCTTACTCGATCGACCGTGCTATGCATGAACATATAAATGAAGCTATGTTTAAGGCATATGGAATACAGTTACTAGGTATGAAGGCGTAAGGAGTTTAGATACTACACCGCAGACCTGCTCCTAGTAAACGTAAATGTGATTTAAGTAGAAGGGCTATCAAATACGGAAATAATAAACCTTTGCGTAATTTTCAGCTTTTGTTTTATTGTGAAGAGCGCATTTGTTCACAAAAAGCCTTTGAACTCCTAGTTTCTGATGAAACTATTACCAAACCAGGGATTTTCTGTCATCCTTGTAACCCCCGCGATGTTCTAGGAAGGTGTATTTTGATGTCCAATCGAAACAGCTAACATCAGAAAACACATTGTCCAGCATAAGAGAACAGAAAAAAGCATTACGTTTTCGTCGTATAGCTTCTACAAAAAGAAATTTGCAGATAGAGCTAACCCAATATATATCGCCCATCGGACATGAAGAGAGAAAGGCAAAAGAAAACCGTGTAGTTCTTGAAAGTGCTCGGTCAAAGACCACTTTGTGAACATTTAGAGGAAATAATAAATCGAGGCAGAAATATCTCGAGTATAATTCAAGCGAATGGATACGTTTCAAGGCTCTGAATGGAAAACCATTTCAACTCCCACCAGTATCTCGAGAATTCGTTCATAAAACTCATTTCTTATTCCATTAGAGATATATTATCATGGCGGAAAAACTCCTTGGCTGTTTTATTTTCTCTGTACTGAATCTGATTAAAGATACGCAGTGCTAAAATCCATTTTAATTTCAAATTAAGAGTTTTGGAGGAGAAATGTTTAAAATTAATTCTGCCTCGAAATGCTTAATCTTTTTCTGAAATGCGTTCACTTGTGGGCGTTA